>JANAVB010043219.1:5387479-5606270 GCA_029216955.1 Iris pallida
AGATGAAGATCATCAAGTGGTCCTCCGATTTTAGTACTCAAGAAGATTCAGCGAAGGTCGCAGTTTGGGTGACGCTGCCGAATCTCCCCCTCATCTGCTTCGTTCCAGCAGCTATTCGACGTATTGCCAACTCTTTTGGGACGTATGTCGCCACGGCCTCCGAAACCAGCAACCTCACCAAGGCCAACTACGCCAAATTCTGTGTGGAACTCGATCTCACCTCCGAGCCCCCCAATTTCATCAGTATCGAACTCGGCAATTGTACCCACACCCAACAGATCGTATATGACAACCACATTATGTTTTGCAACCACTGCTATTTACGCGGTCACATCCTAAAATACTGTCATCGTCTTCACCCAGAACTCAAGAAGAAATTAGCCCGAAATGACCACTTTGAAATTGGAGGGAGGATCCCATGGTCCCCTCTCTTACCACCCCCCGAACACACATACCAGATTTGATTCCAATGGCGGTCATTCTGACAATGGTGGAATCCCAAGCAAAACCTTCATCCCTTCCGAAACCCAAGCTCTAACCCTCTTCAATAAGTTTGATGCTCTTGAATCGGAAGATGAGGGCACCCCAACGGAGCCTGCCTTTACCTTAGAGGATAACACTACGAATGAGGGGGCCCTGCAGGAATCTGCCTTAACCCTAGTTGATCACAATATCTCCGAGATAACCCCTCACTCGGAGGCCATAGTGGAGATCAATGACTCCATTGCAGCAGAGCAACCCATCATCATCCCAGACCCAGTGGTAGAAGCATTAGCGACCCTCGGACCAGACCAGGTTCAGAGAGGACTACAGGTCCAAGCCGTTGGTTATCCTCTCCAGCGTACCCTGACGCAGATTGACAGCACCAGTGACGCCCTAGTCATTCCTCCGGAGGAGTCCATTCTGGATTCCGCCGGAGATCAGATAGACCACCCAGGTGAGTCCACCACCGCACTCCAAGCGAACTCCAGCAACATACCAATCCCGACAATGGCAGATAAATCAACATCGAGCAGGAAAATAGACAAGATGGGTACAGCAGAAACCCCAACTATACTCACCAGATCCGCCTCCAGGCGGAACAAAAAACACCCTCCTCATTCTCATTAATGATTAACATACTATCCTAGAATATTCGCGGACTGGCCAACAAACCTACTCTGAGGAGAATTTCCAGACTTCGGAAGATTCACAAAATCGATATTCTCATTATTATCGAACCCAAAATCCCCCCCAAAAGATTGAAATCCAACTGCAGCTCGGTCTCTCCCAGGCCATAGCTGGTAGTAACGACATCTGGATCCTAGGCACGGAGGACGTCAACTTCGGAGTCATCCATGACTCTAGGCAGGCCTTCTCTTGCTGGGTGGAATACCCTTTCCTTTCTAAGCGCATCATCCTCTCAGCGGTGCACGGCAGTTACGACATTGCAGAACAAAAACAACTTTGGAACGACCTTCTTGACATTCACATCAACCATATTGTTTCTCCTTGGCTTTGCATTGGGGATTTTAACGCTATCACCAGCAGAGAAGAGAAAATTGGAGGCCGCCCGCCGCCGACCAGCCATGCTAGATTTCAACAACTTCATCTTCAATGCCCACCTATCCTCTCTCCAGTTCACTGGCAATGCTTTCACCTGGTACAACATGCAGGAAGGAGATCACCGTCAATACTCTTGCCTAGACAGGGCCCTCACGAACGTCCATTGGGACGGAATGGGAATTACTACCAGTCTATCCCACCTCAACACATCAGAATCTGACCACGCGCCCCTGTTGATTGAAATAAAAAAGTCTGGCAATCCCGTCAAGAAGAACTTCTGATTCCTCAACTTTTGGACCGAGCACCCTCAATTTTTGGACATCATTGCGGACGCGTGAAATCGGGTGGAATCACCCGACCCCCTCGTTCGGGTGAGCAACAAGCTTAAAGAAACGAGGAAAGCCCTGTCCATTTGGAGCAAACAAGCCTACGGGGACATTTTTCAAGCTGTGCGGGTTGCAGAGGACGATGTCTCTCGGGCAGAGGCTAGGTTCGCTTTGGATCGTTTGCCGACGGCTAGGACGGCCATAAATCTGACCAAAGCTATGCTCAAATTTAGGATCAGAGTGGAGACCGATTTCTAGAAGCAAAAAGCGAGGTTGAAATGGGACAGCGATGGGGATAAAAACTCGAAATACTTTCATGACTTGCGTCAAAGGCCGCAGAAAGAAGCTCTCAATTCACCAAATCATCGATGAAATGGGGAACATTATCACCGATCAAAAGAACATCCAAGCGGCCGCTGCAGAGTTCTACTCCAAGTTATTCTCCAAAGAGACGGTTCACAAAGACAACTCCTTCCTGAATCACATACCACAACTCATCAGCGACACCGACAATCTTCAGCTGGAGTTGCCATCCACCATGCAGGAGGTGACTGATGCGGTTTGGTCCTGGATGCTAACAGTGCACTCGGCCCGGATGGTTTTTCGGGGGTGTTCTTTCGCACATGCTGGGACATTATCAAGCAGGACATCACTGAGGCGGCCATTGCATTCTTCGAGGGAGCCACTTACCCCAAAGAAATCTCCAGCGCCAAGCTGATCCTTATCCCAAAAAATTCAAACCCCGAAACATTCCGAGACTTTTGTCCCATCAGTCTATGCACTTTCACAAATAAGATCATGTCCAAGATCATCGCAACCAGAATAGCCGGATTTCTTCCCAAGATCGTCTCCAAGGAGCAAAGCGGCTTTGTTCGCGGAAGAAATATCCAGGACAATATCATGCTAGCTCAAGAGTTAATCACCTGCATGAAGTTCTTGGCAAGAGGGGGCAACATCGCAATCAAACTCGACATGGAGAAAGCTTATGATAGACTGGATTGGCAGTTTATTATCTGGGTCTTCCGAGCCTTCGGATTCTCGGAAAATTGGACCAACACCGTGTGGAGATCCATTAGCAACTCGTAGTTTTCAACGGTTATCAACGGTCAGGCCGAAGGGTTTTTCAAATCCACCCTCGGAGTTAGACAAGCGACCCTCTGTCTTCCACTGTTTTCATCATTGCGGTCGACGCTTTGAGCAGAAACCTTAATAACATGATTAACACCCCCAACTTCCAGTACTATCACACCTCCAGCGGCTGTCCCTTCATCACCCACTTGGCCTTCGCCGATGCATATTCTCGGCCGGGGAAATAGGAGCGGTGGAAGTGGTGCACCACACACTGCAGAGATACTCCAGATGCTCCGGTCAGAAAATCAACCCCGCCAAGAGCGTTATTTACGCCCACCATAACTTCAATCGAGAGTACGCGCGCGGCCTCTCCAACTTAACTTCATTCAATGTAGCCCATCCTCCCTTCAAATACCTTGGATGCCCCCTTGTGTACGGGAAATCAAACTCTGGCATATTCGAGGATTTGATCGCTAGAATCAGGAAAAAACTCGAGGGGTGGCATATTGCCACTCTATCCCCTGGCGGCAAGATGATCCTCATCAATCATGTGCTCACCTCTATCCCAATTCATACCTTGGCTATGTGTTCCCTACCCAAGAAGGTTCTGACCTCGATCGAACAGACCTTTTGTAACTTCTTCTGGGGCAGGACAATGGCCAAGACAAGCATCACTGGGCGAGTTGGGACTCTATGGCGCGCCCTACCGAGGAAGGGGGCCTGGGCTTCGCCAAACTCTCCCACATCGTTAAAGCTTTCTCGTTGAAACTGTGGTAGAATCTTCAGACTAGTAACAACTTACGGACCAGGTATATGATGGCCAGATACTTCAAGCACATTCATCCATCAGTTGCTATCTCCAACAGCCGATCCTCCGCGGCATGGCGTCGTATTCTCGATGGGTGGGACAGTACCGAACCTGTAATAAGACTCCATTTGGGTGTCAGTCATTCAGCCCCTTTCCTGGAGAGATGGATAGGGGACAACATGATCCCGAGTATCACGGAGAGCCCTAGAGACTGCAGGATCCGCGACCTGTGGGACTTCAGGAGTAACGACTGGAACTGGGACAGGATTCGTGATTGGTCCAGAAACGAAACTGTGGAGAGCATTCGCCTATGCGGAGTTAGAATCGGTACCGAAGTGGATGGATGGAGGTGGTCACTCGAGGCTTCGGGGGCATTCTCGATGCGGTCAGCGAGATGCGCGGTCCGAGTTACTGGGAACCCAAATCCTACCATTGCACCCTATTGGCACTCCTGTATACCTAAAAAGTGGTCCTTCCTTATGTAGAGAATCATCAGAAAGAAACTGCCCACAGACGAGATTCTTAACACCATGGGAATCAGTTTAGCATCAGCCTGCAATTGTTGCTCTGACTGTCAAATGGAGACTATTGACTACATATTCTACCAGAGGGTCTGCCAGGTCACATCTGGAGGATCCTCGACCATCTGTGTAGCATTGAGCCAGGAAGTGGGCGCTTCCATGATCTTACGGTCTCATGGGGTTCTTCCTCTCATGGACACCAGATCGTCGCAGCGGCCGCCACGTGGGTCATTTGGAAGAATCGCAACAAGGCTAGATACGAAGGTCTCCAATACTCGGCCAACCAGCTCATTCGGGAAGTATTCCGCCAATGTCGTAAAAGGAGCACCCGGTGTGCCCACAGCTCGAGGGCATTCTGGTCCTCATTCCTCCCCTAGTTCTCGCTGGCTGTTGCATCCCCCTTCCTCCTTCCTCTTTTTGGTGGTATATTGTATAGGCTTCGGCATTTTGCGCCTTGTATACTTGTTCAGGCTTCGGTTCTTCGAGCCTTGATTAATAAAAAGGGGGTTTTGGTTTAAAATATATATATATATATATATATATATATATATATATATATATATATATATATATATATATATATATATATATATATATATATATATATATATATATGTGTGTGTGTGTGTGTGTGTGTGTGTGTGAAAATATATATATATATATATATATATATATATATATATATATATATATATATATATATATATATATATATATATATATATATATATATCATTAACATAGGACACTAGCAATGGATGTATATATGTATATATATATATATATATATATATATATATATATATATATATATATATATATATATATATATATATATATATATATATATATATATATATATATATATATATCATTAACATAGGACACTAGCACGTGCACACACACATACACACACACACACACACACACACACACACACATATATATATATATATATATATATATATATATATATATATATATATATATATATATATATACACTAGCATATGTGCACGTGCCTTGCACGTATTGTAACATTTCTTAATTAGTTTGGAAAGACTCTTTAGGAAGAACAAAGGGTTGTCTTCCTAATTACTAAGTTGTCCTTTTTAAAATTAATGAACAATTTTTAATTAGTATAAGTATGTAAGGGTATTTTCGGAATTCAAAAGTTTCACCATCTAAGTTTTCCTATTATATAGTTGTCATAGCTGCTTTCCAAAAATCAGTGTATTAATATTTTATTATAATTCCATCTTCTTAAATATTTTGCTCTAAATTTTTTTTTATATAAACAAATAATTGATGTAATAATAATAATAATAATGTTTTCATTTCTTTTTTTTTGAAATTTTTATTTTGAAAACCCTAAAAAAAAAGGGAAGAGGAAGAAGAAGAAGAAGAAGAAGGGGGAAGAAAAAGAAGCTCAAAGAAGAAATTAGAAGAATGAGAAGGCTCAAAACCCTAATTCCGATCCCAAATCAGTTTTCCAAGGCATGTCCTCACCCTTACTTTCCTTTCAAATTTGTCTTTCCATCATTATTTTTGGTTACATTAGAAATTATATTTTGATTTCATAAAATTGTTATATGTGAGAAGTCAGTTAATAAGTCAATACATCTAAATTGTCATATTGGAATATGCGCTACTTTTAACAGAAAGTTTTGATTTATAGGTTCATTGGTATTTAGAGTATTGTTATTGGTGTCAAGATATGCTTTCCATTAGGGATATAATGGATGTAAGCTTTGTTCCAAAGAAAGTAGATAGTTGTGCAGTAGGTTCATTATATTGAAACCGTCAACCTCTGTTATGAACGTATTCTGCATCTGTATATGATATGTCTTAGTTTGGTCTGTCGTTGACTAACTATCATTATACCATTAAAATTAGAATTAAAATAAATAATTAAACTACCAAAGATAGCACCGAACACAGGAAGGTAACCAAAATGTGTGTTTGACGTATTTATATTAATTGTCGATTTCTCTGATCATTCTTAGGTTTTGGTCTGACATATTCATTGTTCCATCGTACAATTTATTAATCAACAATGTTAGGAGTGGATATAAGTATGTATAAATACTCAGTTATATATGGCTTTTCAAGTAAATTTGCTACTTCGCACAGGAAGGTAACCCCACTTGTTAAGCTTTTCAAGTAAATTTGCTACTTCACACCTTAAAGAAGCCAATATTACTAGGAGTTTAATATCATTTTGCAAGTCCCCGTTCCCTCTTCCTCTTCCTTTAGGAATACACCATTTTGATTCCTAGATTAATTTTGAACATGTATAGGTTTATTTAAAAATCTGAAATTACATTATTAGATGTCAATTTCTTTATTCTTAAGAACATAATATGGAATGCAGAGTTAAGATAATTCCTCTAATTGTTGTTTAGCTTCAAATTCTGAAAATTTGATATTGCTTAACCAATTTGAGATCTCTAAAATTTGAAATTTCTGATTTCTATTAAAACTTCAATTTGATAAGCATAGATAAAGGAATTAAAATTTTTATACTTAGACACTGGAACACGGATAAGTTATGTGCAATTGGATACAAAAGGAACCCATTTGTGGACATGAATTACCTGGACTTGAATTTTGAACAAATTGAACATATGTGGACATATGGGACTCTCCAAAGGTAAGTCTGACATATACATGGGAACTGAACAATTGGACTGCACACCGGGAAGGTAAAAAGTACAAGAACCTTGTATTTCCCTACTTACTAATAAGTGCTCAATTTTGTGTGTTCATAATTAGAATTAAATCTCGTTTCTACATTTTTCCTGCTTCGTGCATTCTTAAGGATTGATATGGAAGGATTTTGTTTTGATTTGATTTTGCATACTATCTACATGATATATATATATATATATATATATATATATATATATATATATATATATATATATATATATATATATATATATATATATATATATATATATTATCATGTTAAGCCTTTGCATATTCACTAGTATACGTTGGATAAACATTAAGTAATACTTTATTTTGATAACTGGAAAACACTTCGAAAGCTGCAACCCGATTTAAATTAAAAATTGTTTGCTCGGGTAAGAATCTCAAATTTTCTTTTTGGTTCTTTTATATAACTGCGTGGTCCGGTGTTGAGAGTTGCTCCACCGAAGGAGTCGGCGAACCCATTATATTATTTGCGTGGTTCCGGTGTTGAGAGTTGCTCCACCGAAGGGGTCGGCGAACCCGAAATCTATTTTTATCATCTAAATATATCTCTTGTAAATTTTCGGGTCCCTAAATACAAAGGAGACTCTGCCGAAATTTTTGAAAAATTTAGAAGATAGACAAATTTTTGACTTTCGGAAATTCTTAGAAAATTTCTTATCTAAAAAGCATTTGGGAGGAGAGAACAACTGAATATCCCTAGATATCCCGTAACATAAATAACAAAAGCTGATTAGTATTTCGGAAATCTCGTGAATCAGTACATCTAGTTTCGACTAGGGTGTACTAGCCCAAGGGAGGCTCGGAAATTAATGCATCTATTTGACAGTAACATTAATAGATGATTTTAGCCCAAGGGAGGCTCGGAAATCACAGCCTGATCCCAGGTTAACGGGATTGTTCACGGAAAATATTTAGAGGATTATTCGGAGTATTGTTCTCAAAACTGCATTTCATTTCAAACTTACTCCAGAAACAACGCTGCCTGTTATAGGTGGGCAGTGTCCTTAATTGCTCAAGGAAAGCAATTCCTACTAAAGGCTCAAGGGAAGCTCGGAAATCTTATTATTCATGGAGTAGGACGTTGATTTCATTCATGTTTTACTAAAGCAGATATATATATATATATATATATATATATATATATATATATATATATATATATATAGCAGTACAATTTGGCATACTCTGTTTCATTTTTTTTTAAACTACATATTCCTTATTTTTGTTTAACTTTCACCGTTCTTGGCCGAGGACTTGCTCGTCGTTTTCTGAACGACCTAGTATTTGTTCACTAGGTGAAGAAGAAGAAGACGCCTCCGCTGAAGTATCACCGCTCTACAACGAGGAGTAAATTGTCTAGACTACCTACAGTTATGACCAGCACTATCGAAGTTATCTTGCAAATTACTTTTGTAATAATAAAATTGTAGAAGCATTGTTAGAAAAGTTTCCTGTATAATAGCTATACTGTATTTAATACTATGAAAACTCCTTGTATTTTCCATTCTTGCTGATGATTACGGGCGACAATCGCGATTTCGGCACGTAGCCTGGGGATGTGTTTATGACGTCACCATTCCACTCGGGAAGCGGGACGTGACACGTCTTTTAGTAGTGGCCCATGCAGGTCAGCAAAGAATGAAAAATCTAGGATAGGATGCAGGCCAGACATTGCATAGAAAAAAATAGGATAGGGTGCAGGTCTGACAACCCAAGGATAGGATATAGGCCAAGTTCTAGGGAAACCTATGCAAGCTAAGATATGATGTTGGTTAAGATTCTGGGGAGATCCTATAGGCTAAGGTATAAATTTTAAGATATGTTTTAGGAAATATCCAAAGGATACCTTATGTTAGACTGTATTTCATAGTGTCTTTACCTAAATAAAATTTCTATAGTGAGTATCTATGATTAGGTGTCCTTACCTAGGTCATGGGTAGTATAAGGATAAACATAATCATCCTAGGCCTATTAAGTTAGGGAGAATAGACAAGTATTCTCGTTTGAGCTAGTGAAAGAATCTAGAAGACTCCTTAAGGATCTTGGACTTGGTATCTCTAGTAAACCCGGAGTCAAATATTTTTGAACTATTACATAGTTAGAAATGGTTAAGGGGTAAGTATGGATATGAATTTATTTGAATGATGACCTGTCTAGGGTTCTGCATAATAGTTGTTGTATAGAGTATTATATACATATTATATTAAGAAGCTAATTCCTTATTCCTTACTCCCTCTAAACTTCTATCGATACCTAAGTCCTAAGTCCTGACTCGTTCTCCTTTATCTGTTGAATTTTCTGTGGTCTGGTTATTTTGCAAACCCAATCTACTTCAAAATTTTCATTTTTGTTGCTTCACTTAACATTCACTAAATGAAAATCTAGAATTGTATCCTCAATCTTTTCTTCCATTTACATCTTTTCTTGGCATCCCTATTTCAGGAATTGCCCTCTATCTAATATCCATTGTAATTTACTCTTTTGATATATTTTTCTTTTCTGTGAAGTGAATGCTTTGATTGGATTTTGTGTAAATGATATTTATGTGAATGAATACTTGTTGTGTCTTGACACCTAAAATTTTCTAATGAATCGTGAAATGAGAAGTTGTTGCAGCCATTCGGACTGGCCATCCAAATTGGCGAGGCACGTATTCTCGAAACATGATTCAGGAATTTAATGAATTTTTGGGGATCAAGACATAATTTTTCATAATGTATTTTTGCACTTGATATTCGAACTTTGATTTCATTTTACCTTGATTTGGAATTTGAAAAACGTCATGACATATAGTGCTTTTGATAATATAGATATATGAGTTTATTTTATGTTATAATATTATCTATTAGTTTGATACCATGATGAAGTAACGTTGATGATATTTGGAGAACTTGAAAATAAGTATTGCTTCTTGAATGTATTTTGGGTTACTAAGAATATCATGATTTGTAAAGCTACTTCACAATCATGATTCCTACTCATTCTAGGGATATCATTGGCGTGGTAGCAAAAGCTGCAGCCATGAATTTTGATAGTGAAACGGTATCTTGATTGCAGCCATATGCGCAATGGCGAGGCACAAGATTACTATATCACGCCAGAAAATGAGAATAAGAAATATGATTTTGAATTCAAAAGATCATACATGTTTATGGTTTGAGACAACATGGTATCTGACCAATTCTATTTGGTTTTATGGAATTTCAAGAATCTTAATGATTTCTATTATTTCAGATTGTTCTCATCTTCATGAAGCTTTTGATAACTATATTTCGAGATATTTTTCTTAATAATTTAATAAATTACTACTTCACCTCTGTAAGGTGGGTAGAATATTTGATTTCTCCGTGATCGTTTTTGAAAAGCTTATCTTTAAATTTAAATTTCGAGGACGACATTTTTGTAAGGTGGATAGAGTGTCATAGCTGCTTTCCAAAAATCAGTGTATTAATATTTTATTATAATTCCATCTTCTTAAATATTTTGCTCTAAATTTTTTATTATATAAACAAATAATTGATGTAATAATAATAATAATAATATTTTTATTTCTTATTTTTTTGAGATTTTTATTTTGAAAACCCTAAAAAAAGGGAAGAGGAAGAAGAAGAAGAAGAAGAAGAAGAAGGGGGAAGAAGAAGAAGCTCGAAGAAGAAATTGGAAGAATGAGAAGGCTCAAAACCCTAATTTCGATCCCAAATCAGTTTCCCAAGGCAAGTCCTCACCCTTACTTTCCTTTCAAATTTGTCTTTCCATCATTATTTTTGGTTACATTAGAAATTATATTTTGATTTCATAAAATTGTTATATGTGAGAAGTCAGTTAATAAGACAATACATCTAAATTGTCATATTGGGATATGCGCTACTTTTAACAGAAAGTTTTGATTTATAGGTTCATTGGTATTTAGAGTATTGTTATTGGTGTCAAGATATGCTTTCCATTAGGGATATAATGGATGTAAGCTTTGTTCCAAAGAAAGTAGATAGTTGTGCAGCAGGTTCATTATATTGAAACCGTCAACCTCTGTTATGAACGTATTCTGCATCTGTATATGATATGTCTTAGTTTGGTCTGTCGTTGACTAACTATCATTATACCATTAAAATTAGAATTAAAATAAATAATTAAACTACCAAAGATAGCACCGAACACAGGAAGGTAACCAAAATGTGTGTTTGACGTATTTATATTAATTGTCGATTTCTCTGATCATTCTTAGGTTTTGGTCTGACATATTCATTGTTCCATCGTACAATTTATTAATCAACAATGTTAGGAGTGGATATAAGTATGTATAAATACTCAGTTATATATGGCTTTTCAAGTAAATTTGCTACTTCGCACAGGAAGGTAACCCCACTTGTTAAGCTTTTCAAGTAAATTTGCTACTTCACACCTTAAAGAAGCCAATATTACTAGGAGTTTAATATCATTTTGCAAGTCCCCGTTCCCTCTTCTTCTTCCTTTAGGAATACACCATTTTGATTCCTAGATTAATTTTGAACATGTATAGGTTTATTTAAAAATCTGAAATTACATTATTAGATGTCAATTTTTTTATTCTTAAGAACATAATATGGAATGCAGAGTTAAGATAATTCCTCTAATTGTTGTTTAGCTTCAAATTCTGAAAATTTGATATTGCTTAACTAATTTGAGATCTCTAAAATTTGAAATTTTTGATTTCTAGTAAAACTTCAATTTGATAAGCATAGATAAAGGAATTAAAATTTTTATACTTAGACACTGGAATAATTACATGTGATGTAATACGGATAAGTTATGTGCAATTGGATACAAAAGGAACCCATTTGTGGACATGAATTACCTGGACTTGAATTTTGAACAAATTGAACATATGTGGACATATGGGACTCTCCAAAGGTAAGTCTGACATATACATGGGAACTGAACAACTGGACTGCACACCGGGAAGGTAAAAAGTACAAGAACCTTGTATTTCCCTACTTACAAATAAGTGCTCAATTTTGTGTGTTCATAATTAGAATTAAATCTCGTTTCTACATTTTTCCTGCTTCGTGCACTCTTAAGGATTGATATGGAAGGATTTTGTTTTGATTTGATTTTGCATACTATCTACATGATATATATATATATATATATATATATATATATATATATATATATATATATATATAATCATTTTAAGCCTTTGCATATTCACTAGTATACGTTGGATAAACATTAAGTAATACTTTATTTTGATAACTGGAAAACACTTCGAAAGCCGCGACCTAATTTAAATTAAGAATTGTTTGCTCGGGTAAGAATCTCAAATTTCCTTTTTAGTTCTTTTATATAACTGCGTGGTCCGGTGTTGAGAGTTGCTCCACCGAAGGAGTCGGCGAACCCATTATATTATTTGCGTGGTTCTGGTGTTGAGAGTTGCTCCACCGAAGGGGTCGGCGAACCCGAAATCTATTTTTATCATCTAAATATATCTCTTGTAAATTTTCAGGTCCCTAAATACAAATGAGACTTTGCCGAAATTTTTGAAAAATTTAGAAGATAGACAAATTTCTGACTTTCGGAAATTCTTAGAAAATTTTTTATCTAGAAAGCATTTGGGAGGGGAGAACAACTGAATATCCCTAGATATCCCGTAACATAAATAACAAAAGCTGATCAGTATTTCGGAAATCTCGTGAATCAGTACATCTAGTTTCGACTAGGGTGTACTAGCCCAAGGGAGGCTCGGAAATCAATGCATCTATTTGACAATAACATCAATAGATGATTTAGCCCAAGGGAGGCTCGAAAATCACAGCCTAATCCCAGGTTAACGGAATTGTTCACGGGAAATATTTAGAGGATTATTCGGAGTATTGTTCTCAAAACTGCATTTCATTTCAATCTTACTCCAGAAACAACGCTGCCTATTATAGGTAGACAGTGTCCTTAATTGCTCAAGGAAAGCAATTCCTACTAAAGGCTCAAGGAAAGCTCGAAAATCTTATTATTCATGGAGTAGGACGTTGATTTCATTCATGTTTTACTAAAGCAGATATATATATATATATATATATATATATATATATATATATATATATATATATATATATATATATATATATATATATATATATATAGCAGTGCAATTTGGCATACTCTGTTTCATTTTTTTAAACTACATATTCCTTATTTTTGTTTAACTTTCACCGTTCTTGGCCGAGGACTTGCTCGTCGTTTTCTGAACGACCTAGTATTTGTTCACTATGTGAAGAAGAAGAAGACGCCTCCGCCGAAGTATCGCCGCTCTACAACGAGGAGTAAATTGTCTGGACTACCTACAGTTATGACCAGCACTATCGAAGTTATCTTGCAAATTATTTTTGTAATAATAAAATTGTAGAAGCATTGTTGGAAAAGTTCCCTGTATATATATATATATATATATATATATATATATATGTATATATATATATGTATATATATATATGTATATATATATATATAGCAGTGCAAAAAAAAAATATATATATATATATATATATAGCAGTGCAATTTGGCATACTTTGTTTTATTTTTTTTAAACTACATATTCCTTATTTTTGTTTAACTTTCACCGTTCTTGGCCGAGGACTTGCTCGTCGTTTTCTGAACGACCTAGTATTTGTTCACTATGTGAAGAAGAAGAAGACGCCTCTGCCGAAGTATCGCCGCTCTACAACGAGGAGTAAATTGTCTGGACTACCTACAGTTATGACCAGCACTATCGAAGTTATCTTGCAAATTACTTTTGTAATAATAAAATTGTAGAAGCATTGTTGGAAAAGTTCCCTGTATAATAGCTACACTGTATTTAATACTATGAAAACTCCTTGTATTTTCCATTCTTGCTGATGAATACGGGCGACAATCGCGATTTCGGCACGTAGCCTGGGGATGTGTTTATGACGTCACCATTCCACTCGGGAAGCGGGACGTGACAATAGTAGAATAGATATATCAAAGGTGTGAAAGCAAGTGTGTGTGTGTGTGTGTGTATGCTGTGTTGTGTAAGGGGGTAGACTAAATCTCAGAAACTGAGATTGAACTTAAGTTCAATCTCAAAACAAAACCAAAAACCAAGTCTCAACTTATCAACCTACACTAACATTCAATAGTATATACATATATACATATTCCAATACCTATAACCAATAGCCTACAACACTCAATACATGTCATATCCATATGTATAGGTATTCCAACTCTCATAAATATATATACATATATAACTGAAATCTCCTAATGTATCTCAGAAAACTGAGAGCACAACCCATATTGCTAACCTATATACTATATCTTATAATTCACAACCCTCACATGTATGTATATCAACCCAAATACCCTCAAAAGAAACTGAACTCAATAGGTATCTCAGAAATCTAATTCAATACTAAATATCAATGTCAAACTCAGAAATCTGAGTTGAACACAAAATCAATTCTCAAATATCAAAACCAATTCAAAATAAAAAACCCATATACTACACAAACCCAACTCAAAACCTAAAATCGGAAATACACAACTAAAACTCATAAAACTTGACAAACACAAAGGTGTACATGTGTGTCATGCTCGTATCCTCATAGAGTCTAACCCGTATCCGTATCGTGTCCAAACAGTGCGTATCGCATAGGCACGTACACGTGTATAGGAAAATCCTCGTGGGCACGTATCGTGCTCGATAAAATACCACACGCAACACGAGGAGCCTCGTTCTCGTGCACGTAGCTAGATGGGGTCTAGGCTAGGTGTACACCACCCTGACACGCGTCCACGTGGTGTCCACGTGTCACATGAACAACGTGTCGGGAAAGGTTGTGCGTGCGTGCACGATGTCAGCCGAATCAGTGCAGGCACGATAACTTCTCGCACACTCAACGAAATCTCATAAAATTTCACAAGAACATGGGCAGAGTTTGCTCCCATGTGTCCACAAAATTTTACGCCAAACCGTATCGTATCCATCGAGTTATGATACTCGAAATGCAGGACAGTGCACGGGATCTCGTGCTACGTCCCCGTATCCGATTTGGACACCAAAAATATGTCAAATCGAGATCCGTCTTCACAGAACTTGTTTCAAATGTAAACAGCAATAAATTCATGAAAATAGAATCGAAAATAAGAACTTTTGATTCTAAGAGACATTTCATCGAACACGTGTTCCAATACACCGACACGCGTCCGATACGCCTACCAAACGGATACGAAATCCTACCAAACTATATATACAGGTCCGGGACACCTAGACGGATGCATCTATGAAGAAAAATCAACATTTATAGGGGTTTTGATGGATTTACCTATTGAGAGTTAATATCTCAATGAAACGAGCCTCCAAACATTTCGACGTCGATTTCCTCCGGTCCACGCCTCTGATTCCTTGCTAGCAAGTCTCCAGCAAGTTCTCCTCCTTCCAAGGATTGCAACGTACTTCGTTTGGTCTGATTTGGATGAGAATTGAGAAAAAGAGGCTATTGGAAGGAAATGGGAATTTTTAGGATTTTGAGAAAGCTTGGCGGCTACTATACTATAACACATATAGGGGGGCTGCTGTTGTGGCCAGCCATGGGTGTTGCTAGGGTTAGGTTAGGGTTTATGATGGGCCATAATACAACTAAATTCCAAAAGGAGCCCATTAGCAAAAAGGCCAAAAAGCTTTATATTAAATAGCCTAAAAATAACTTAAATTGTTTCCTAATTAGGACTAAGCTCTAACTTAAATTCTAATTAGCTAATTAAGTCTCTAATCACTTGGTTAGTCTTCTAATCAAGATTAACTAAGGTTAAACCATCTGCTAATACCAAGAGCACCAATCAAATTAATAATAAAATAATCAAAAATTCAAAATATCACACCATTACTAAAATATCCCAAATCTAGAAAAGTGGTAGTGATAAATCTACCCTCCTTAAAATAATTTCGTCCTCAAAATTAAAGATAAAACTGAACAGATAAGAAGGATAGAAAAATCATACCGTAAGACTGAAAAATATAAGGTTATTACTCGCGCATCTCATCCTCCCTCTCCCAGGTAGACTAACATGGAGAGTGATTCCTCCATGCGACGTGAACCAAGGGTATCGTCTGATTCCTCAGTACCTTCTCTCGTCAAGCCAGAATCTCTACCGGCTGTTCTAGATAACTAAGAGTAGGGCCTACCTTGCTCTCGGAATGATCCAGTACATGGCTGGGATCTGTTACATACCGTCTCAACTGCGACACGTGAAATACGTTGTGGACTCCCTCTAATGCAGGTGGCAAGTCCAGTCAGTATGACACATCATCGACTCTTTCGCTGATAACGAAAGGTCCGATGAAGCGCAGGCTAAGCTTTCCACCTCTACCAAAGCGAATAGTGCCTCGTGTCGGAGATATCCTCAGGAACACCAGATCTTCAACCTAGCACAAACATGGTCTCCAACTTAACTATAACAATCACATAATCAAACAAAATCACAAAACAATGAAATTATAATCCTATGTCTAAGCTGTACCTCAAACTCCAAAGCTCTCTGGTGGCTATCGGCCCAATATCGATGTCTGTCCTACGCTACGCGAAGTCGATCTCTAATGAGCTTCACCTTCTCGACTGTGTCCACAACCATCTCAGGTCCCAATAAAGCTCGCTCTCTAACGTTATCCCAAGATAAGGGAGTACGACATCTACACCCGTACAAATGCCTCGAATGGTGACATCTTAATGCTGGCCTGGAAACTGTTATTGTATGCAAACTCTACCAAGTGCAAATGATCCTCCCAAGAACCTCCATAATCCATGACATAAGTCCACAGCATGTCCTCGAGTGTCTGAGTAGTCCTTTCTGACCGTCCGTCAGTCTACGGGTGGTATGCAGTACTAAACTTGAGATGAGTGCCCAAACTAGTATACAGACTCCGCCAGAAATAGAAAGTAAAGTGACTATTTCAATCCGAGACAATGCTCACCGGAACTCCATAAAGTCTGACAATCTGATGCACGTACATCTCTGCTAGCTTCTCTGTAGACAAACCCACTTTGAATGGCAAGAAATGGACTGATTTGGTCAACCTGTCTACGATGACCCAAATCACGTCTTTTTTTCCTGGTGTACGTGGCAATCCTAAAACAAAGTCCACAGTAATGTGCTCCCACTTCCACTTCAGAATGGGCAATGGCTGTAATAGTCCTCCTGGCCTCTGTCTTTCTGCCTTTACCTGCTGACATATCAAACATCTGGCTACGAAGCGTGCTACCTCCCGCTTCATCCCATACCACCATACATGCTCCTTCAGATCCCTATATATCTTGTTGGCACCTGGATGTATAGAGTACTGAGAATGGTGGGCCTCCTGCATAACCTGCTCCTGAAGGTCTCCACTAGACACACACAGTCTGGAACCGTGCCTTAATACGCCATCCTCTGCAATGACAAACTCATCTGCAAGTCCTGCTCGAACCTGCTCTCAAATATACCGCAGAGCAATATCGTCGAACTGAGTGGACTTAATCCTCTCCATCAAGTCTGACTGAATCTGCAGTCCCCACATCTGTATCTTAACTTTCGGCACTATCACCTCGATCTCCAGGCTCTCCAGATCTGCTAACAAGTAACGGTCTACCATCAAACACATAGCTACTGGATACCTACTCAAGGCATCAGCAACCACGTTGGCCTTCCCTGGTGATACTGCAATGAAATATCGAAGTCCTTCATCAACTCCAACCATCTCCTCTGCCTTATGTTGAGCTCCTTATGTGTAAACACATACTTCAAGCTCTTGTGGTATGTGAAGATCTCCACACGCTCTTCGTATAGATAGTGCTTCCATAACTTAAAAGCAAAGATAACTGTCGCCAACTCCAAGTCATGGGTAGGGTAGTTCTTCTCATACAGATGTAATTTCCTGGATGCATAGGCAATCACTTCCCATGCTGTTGCAAGACACAACCCAGACCCTTACCTAAGGCGTCACTATAGATAGTGAACCCGCCTGATCCTGATGGCAATGTTAGAATTAGGGCTGTCGTCAGCCGCTTCTTTAACTCATCAAAAGCGACCTGACACTCCTCTGACCAGATAAACTCTGCGTCCATCCAGGTCAGCCTAGTCAATGGCTCTGTAATCCGGAAGAAATCCTGAACAAACCTTCTGTAGTAGCCTGCCAATCCCAGAAAACTCCTGATCTCTGCAACTGAACTCGGATCGGTCCACGCCTCAACTGCTCTGATCTTCTTCGGGTCGATTGAGATCCCATCCCCGATCACAACATGTCCTAGGAAATCAACTCGATCCAGAAAAAACTCATACTTCGAGAGCTTGCCATAAAGCTCCTCCTTCCTGAGAGCCTCCAGAACCATACTCAAGTGCTCTTTATGCTCCTCTGGGGTCTTCGAATACACTAAGATGTCGTCGATGAACACCACCACGAACTTATCCAAGTACTGGTGGAACCCCTTGTTCATCAGGTTCATGAACACTACCGGGGCGTTAGTTAACCCAAACAATATCACCATAAACTTAAACTGGGCATACTGTGTCCTGAATGCTGTCTTCGGAATGTCCTTCTTCTTTACTTTCACTTGATGGTAACCTGACCTCAGATCAATTTTGGAAAATACCTTCGTTCCATTCAACTGATCGAACAGATCATCGTTCCTTCGGAATGTCCTCCTTCTTCACCTGAACAGAACCTAGTCTCTAACCAATTATCGATAAGTAAGCATAAATAGTAACGTGTTGAAGTAACCATGTACTGGCCTTGTCTAGACAAGACTAGACTAGACGGGACTCCATCCATCAATCACGGCCAAGCAATGAGTACGGCTTGATACTTTAACTAACTAGGGTCATCACAAGCCTAGCTATTAACCAGATGCATTGAGATGTTCCAACAGCCACAAGTCCGGCAGACTTAATCCAAGTTATCCAGTTACAAGTTGAGAGAGTTGGATTAGGTGACTTGGGGGTACAACACATGATAATTTGCTAGAAATATGCCCTACTCGACGGCAGGCTACAAGTCCAATTAAAGTGCCCAGATAACGGGACTGCCTGTAGCTGAAAAATCTCTTCATGAACTACTTGATCAATCTCGACATTATCCTAGTCAGATTCAGTATGAATCCCAAACCGTGGTAACCAGGAATCTATGTCCTAGACATGATATAAGACGAGACATGTAGCTTATACAAGCATAAATACCTACGGTGTCAAGACAAGAGTTACTTTGAAAGTCAAGATAGCCGTCGCAACAACAAATCAAGATTATCATGTTAGGTTACTTATCAAGATTACTTGTCAAGAGTGCGCCTCAGCGGGCCACTATCAAATGTATTCATGTCATGTTTCTTGTCAAGAGTGTACCACGACGGGTCACTATTAAGAGTTATCATGTAAAGTCATATTGTCATGTCATGTTTATGTAAGTGCACCACGACGGGCTACTATCAAGGAGTTATTAGAGAGTGTACGTGACATACCAAGATCGTGTTTAAAACTCAGAGTATATGTGCATCATGGAAAATAATATTGTAGGACCAGTCAAGTAAAGAGTACAAACAAAGTCATAACTCACACTAAGGACCATGGAACAAACTTAGGTAATTGTAAGAGATGGCACAAGGGGGGTCAATGGAGTGTCATGAAGAGCATGCACCCAAAATGTATGTGCTGAGAGTGACATGCGCCCAAGGCTATGCCCCTAAGGGCATGCGCCCACATGAGTGAGGCAGGGTGCATAGTCTATGCGCCCACATGAGTGAGCCAGGGTACATAGTCTATGCGCCCACATGAGTGAGGCAGGGTGCATGGTCTATGCGCCTACATGAGCGAGACAGGGTGCATGGAAAGCTAAGTCAGGAGCCATCTATACTGGCTATGTGGGCGCATAATAAGGGCTATGCGCCCACTACAAAGGAACACCATGACTTAACACATATCTGAAGTTATGTGCATAAGCAAGTAAAAGCTATGGGCGCATATAAAGCCATGCGCCCACACTGAAGAAGGCAGGGAGCTTGGGCGCATATAAAGGGCTATGTGCCCAAGGCTGAAGTTACTGTGGGCACATAATATGCCATGCGCCCCCACACTATTCTTCGTCTCCAACCCGAGAAGAAGAACCATGGAACCCATGAACTTCCCAAGTCCATAAATCACTCAAAATAACTCAAAATCTGGGTTTTTAAAGGTCTATTTTGGGTAAAATCAAATTTTCTACAATATAGAATAATCAAAACATGAAAATAATAAAGTTTGATAGATCAAACCCCAAGAAAAGCATGTTTTAAGAAAACTTAGATCTACAAGAATTAATCCTCCAAAACCAAAAATGCTAAGTACTAAATAGTCTTAGAAGCTTGTAGGGAAGACAATGGAACAAATAAAATAGAGTTTCTCCATGAAGCAAGTTGCACTTGCCTAAGGTGGTTGGAGAGAATTAATAGAGGAAGAAGAAGTAAATGAAAAAGAAAAGGAAATAATGAAGAGAGAGAGAGAGAGAGAGAGTGGAGTTGATATTTATATCAATCCTCTCAATCTCTAACTAAAACCAAAATAATCCAAGCCAAGCTAAACCAAGTTAAACCAAGACCAAACCAAGCCAAGCCATGCTAGACAAGTCAAAATATCGGTCGGATATCCGTACATGTATACTAGAAATACGTGTAACGAAAAACAGGAGTGGCAACTCTACCCACCATAAAAGAATTCCGTCCTCAGAATTTAATCAAGAGGCTAGAGATGTTGAGGCAAGCTATACTAATCACGAGCAATCTATGACTAGCAGTCAATCAAGTAATCATTCATACAAGCAAGGAATTAAAAACATAAGGCATAAGGAAGACGTTATACCTTATGAGTCAAATAGGTGTGGATATCGCGATCGGATATCATCCTCATGTTCCCACGTTGACTCACCCAAAGAGTGATGACCCCAAGCAACACGGACTAAACTAATAGTCTTGTTCTTGAATATCTTCTCTCTCCGGTCCAATATGGATACAGGTCTTTTTTCATACGAAAGGTGGTACCAACAACCAATTCTGAATGATCAAGGACATGACTCAGATTCGGGATATACCGTCACAATTGGAATACATGTAAGACATCATGTATCTTTCGTAACGATGGCAGAAGAGCGAGACGATAAGACACATCACCTACTCGCTCAAGAATATCGAACGGCCCTATATACCTACGACTAAGCTTTCCCCGTACGCCAAAACAAATGACGCTATGGGTAGGCGAGATCCTCAGGAATACGTGGTCGTCGATAGAAAACTTCAGAGGATGCCGATGAGAATCGGTCCAGTGACGATGGCGATCTTGCGCAACTCGAAGATGATCTCTGACTTATCTGACCACCTTAATAGTCTGCATAATCATCTCTGGACCAAGCATCTGTCTCTCGTCGACATCATCCTATGCCTAACGGGGATCTGTACTTTCTGCCGTATAAGGCCTCAAAGGGTGCCATCAGGATACTAGCCTGGAAACTGTTGTTATAGGAGAACTCCACAAGATGTAGGTGATCTTCCCACGAACCACTGAAGTCGAGTGTACATAATCGTAATATATCTTTGAGAGTCTGGATCGTGCATTCTGACTGACCATCTGTCTGCGGATGATAAGCTGAACTGAACATGAGACGAGTCCCCAAGATCTCTTGAAGACTTCGCCAAAAGTGTGCTGTAAATCTCGAATCTCTGTCAGATACAATACTGACTGGTACTCCATACAATCTGACTATCTGCCTGAGGTACATCTTTGTAAGCTGATCCATCGACTGGCCTATTCTGAAAGGGAGAAAATGAGCTACCTTGGTGAGTCTGTCAACTATAACCCAGATAGCATCTCTCCCATTTGGGGATTTAGGTAACCCAGTTACAAAATCTATGGTGATATGCTCCCACTTCCACTCTGGGATCGGTAAAGGTTGAAGAAGTCCAGCTCATCTCTGATGTTCAACCTTAACTTGTTGGCAAACTAAACAACGAGAGACAAACCGGGCCATCTCCCTCTTCATGCCATTCCACCAAAAATGTTGACGGATATCACGATACATCTTCGTACCGTCGGGATGAATTGAATACTGTGAACTGTGAGCTTCTGCCATGATCTCTCTCATAATGTCGCCATTGGGTACACGAAGACGCCTTCCATGTCGAAGTGTACCGTCCTCATGAACACATAACTCTGCTCTCCGACCTGCTACACTTGCCGCCCTAAGCCACTGAAGCTTAGAATCTGCTGACTAAGCTAACTTAATCCTCTCAACTATACTAGACTGAACTTGCATACTGGCCATCAATGCCACATTGGTAGGAAGAACAACTTCAATACCTATCTTCTGAATATCTGCTAACAACTTTGGCTGTGTTGTTAGAAAATAAACTCTGGCTCTTGTGCTCAATGCATCTGCAACAACGTTGGCCTTCCCAGGATGATACTGTAAGTTGATGTCATAATCCACAAGTAGCTCTAGCCATCTCCTCTAATGCATGTTAAGGTCCTTCTGGGTAAACACATACTTAAGACTCTTGTGGTCGGTGAAAATCTTTACCCGATCTCCATACAAATAATGCCTCCATAACTTGAGTACGAAAACTACTGCTGCTAACTCCAAGTCATGGGTTGGGTAATTCTTCTCATGATCACGAAACTGACGTAACACATAAGCTACTACCTTACCATACTGCATCAAGACGCATCTCAATCCTCTGCCGGAAGCGTCACAATAAACTAAAAATTCTATAATCCCATCTGGAAGCGTGATAATGGGGGCCGTCATCAATCCTTGCTTCAACTTCTCAAATAAACTCTGACACTTTGCTGTCCAAGCAAACTGTACATCCTTGCAGGTCAACTGCGTCAATGGTGCTAAAATTTAGGCAAAGTCCGATACAAACCGTCGGTAATAGCCGGCCAATCCTAGGAAACTCTGAACTTCTGCGATGGTACTGGGTATTCGCCATGTCTCTATATCCACTATCTTTTGGGGGTCCACTTCCACTCCACCTCTGGTGATGATATGACCTAATTACGAAATAAGATCCAGCCAAAATTTGTACTTACTGAACTTCGCATACAACTGGTGCTCTCTGAGAATCTAAAGAACTATACGAAGATGTTGCTCATGCTCTGCCTCATTCTTGCTATAGACTAAGATGTCGTCTATGAACACTATCACGAACTGGTCTAAATAGGGCATGAAGATACGATTTATGAGGTCCATGAATATGGCTGGTGCATTGGTCGCTCCAAATGGCATAACAAGGAACTCCTAATGTCCATATCTGGATCTCAATGCTGTCTTCGGGATGTCTTGCTCTCTGACTCTGATCTGATGGTATCCTGACCACAAGTTAATCATCAAAAATACTGCCGCTCCTCTGAGTTGATCAAATAAATCATCTATCCTTGGTAGAGAATATATGTTCTTGATTGTTACAGAGTTCAAGGTACGATAATCAACACATAATCTTGACGTACCATTCTTCTTTTTCACAAGAAGTATCGGGGCTCCCCAAGGTGATCCACTAGCATGAATGAATCCCTTGGTTCTGAGTTCTTCAATAATCTTGTACAAGATTTTTAACTCTGAAGGTGTCATCCTGTATACTCCCTCTGACACTGGTGCCGTTCCTGGAATCAAATCAATGGTGAACTCTATCTCTCTTTCTGGGGGCATGCCTGGAAGCTCTTCGGGAAATATATCAGGAAACTCTTCTATTACTCTAGGAAACTGAACTGCTACTGCTACTGCCATCCGCAAGACTGGTGGAGAAGGTTCTACTTCGCTTCTGGAAAATAAAACTCTGGTTCGCCGGGAATACCAAAAATAATCCTGCCAATATGGCAGTCTATTCTTACGTATTGATCCTTCAACCAATCCATTCCTAGGACCATATCATAGTCGGCCATCGAAAATTCTATCAACCTAGCGGGGAACTTCCTACCGCTAAATATGATTCAACACGAGGAATAGACTCTATCTACTCCCACAAGACCGTTACCAGTAAGTATATTGAGCCTTACTGATAATGACTCGGGCTCCAGTCCTATCCGTGTTGTAAATCATGCAGACATAAATGAATGTGATGCACCTGAATCAAATGATACTGATGCTGGAAAAGAGTTGACGAAAATGGTACCTGCCACCACCTCATTTGATGCTACTTGTTCTGCCACGGTCAGAGCCATAGCCTGCCCTTGTCCTCTTGGTGCTGGTCCCCTCTATTGGAAACCTCTCTGTCGGTTCTGAATCTAAGCTTGGGCATACTGCTGAGCCTGAGGCAGCAATAGCCTTGGAGGCCGGTACTGCTGCACTGGTGCTGGACCCCTAACCGATGGACTGGTTTGGTTTGATGATGATGAACTGGCTCTATTCGGACAGGACCCTATCTTGTGGTCCTGTGTCCCATAAGCCAAGCACAATCTCTGTGCTCCGCGATACTCTAATACTACATGTCCTGGCTTCCCACAATGAGGGCAACCCATTGCTGAAGACTGCTTCTGCTTCTGAGGATACATCGGTATCGAGTGCTGAACCGACGAAACTGTGGTCGCCCTCCTAGGAGCTCTATTAGTCAAATCCCTAGCTGCCGGGGCTGGTGCTGATGACTGAGACATCTGTCCATGAGACCTCTTCCTTCCTCCGTTTCTATCTACTATCCTCTGAGAAGTATACTCATGCCTCTTCGCTGCTCGCAAGACGGTATCAAATGTCTGGTGCTCAAACTGCTCCACTGATATAATGATCTCTAGGTGGAGTCCCTGCTGGAATCGCTGGACTCAGTCCAATTCGGTCACCACCAAGGTGGAAGCAAACCGAATGAGTCTAGAAAACTCGACCGCATATCCATCGACCGTCCTTTCCATCTGCTTAAGATTATTGAATCTCGTCTGCAGATCATATCGAGCGAGTACGTCAAAATATTTCATCTGGAACTTGTTGTTGAATACCGCCCATAAGACATGTGTTGTTAATCCAACTGCTAGCATCGCCCACCATCTGCTGGCTAAGTCCAATAATTATAGGCGCATAACGGTCACCTTCTCTTCCTCAGGAATCCTAGCTACCTTTAGGATAACCTTTATGTCCTGAAGCCACGCATCAGCAGTGATAGCATCTTCACTGCCGTCAAAGAAAGAATGGTTCAGATGCTTGAAGCTGTTGGCCGCGTTGTTCCCTTGATAACCAACTCTGCCCATGGCATCTTGTACTGTCTTGTACAGGGTATCGCCCCGACGATCTTGAGATGTAAGCAATTCCCTAATAAGCCCCACTAGGATTCCATTGTCAGGCTCTGTAGGCTGGACTGGTTGAACCGAGGGCTCTGGGTTCTCAAAATACATGACTCGGGAAGCTGCTCCAGAGTGCTGGGCTTAGTCTCCAGGTTGTTGCTGGTTCACTAGAGGCGCTCCACCTTACCGATCGGTAGGACCAGGAGCAATGCCACTGAAGAAATGACATAGAGAACAATAAGGAAGGACCAAGATAGATCGAGGACATAAGCATGTGATCAGGTCAAGATTTCAGAAAGATTAGAAGACATGAGTAGAGATCAAGGGCGATTGCTGATTAAGACATCTATTTAGTGAAACCCTCACACATCTTAATTTACATGACCTGCATGGGTCACCACTTAAACCGTGTCACGCCCCAGAACCAGAATACTGGAGAGCGGGGGATAGACACAGCCAGCTACGTACATTGAAGTGAATCTCACCTCGTAATACGGTCACGGCTGTCTAGATGCATGAGGGTTTAACTACAAGCCAACAGTCTCTTAAGGTCAAGTGTAAGCCTAGTGTCTCAATCTCGAGCAAGCAAGTAAACGTAAAAAGATGGCAGATCATCAGATATACAAGGTAATGCATCCCAAATATTACATATTCAGATGATCATGAAGCTAGTCATACAAAATACGAAGACTAGCAAGAGTTAAAGTCATACATGATCAACCTTAGGATTTGTCAATCATGTTACAGCCCTTAGGCAGACATGAATGTAAATTCAACACGAGCTAACACTTGTTCGGCGGCTAAACGTCTCAAAAGAATAATTTACAATAGAGTGGAAGAGCAAAATAAAACCCACTCGTTGCCAGGGTTGCGTCTATTGTTCACCATCTGGCTGGAGGGCTGGAAGATCCTTGGAAGCTACTCCAAAATCTGGCCATACAAAACTAGCTAGATCAGAACCCAGAAGAGCAAGTGCCACAAGGGAGGCTTTACTTAAGAACTAAAACCAGCATATTAGCACATAAATACATCAATGATAACGAAAGACATGAGTTAGAGAAACAAGGCGATAAATGATATAAAAGACCATTCCGGTAACCAGGTTACAACCCGTAAACCAAACAAGGATCGAGGTTGTAACCCTTCACCTGAACAGAACCTAATCTCTAACCAATTATCGATAAGTAAGCATAAACAGTAACGTGCTGAAGTAACCATGTACTGGCCTTTTCTAGACAAGACTAGACTAGACGAGACTCCATCCATCAATCACGGCCAAGCAATGAGTACGGCTTGATACTTTAACTAACTATGGTCATCACAAGCCTAGTTACTAACCAGATGCATTGAGATGTTCCAACAACCACAAGCCCTGCAGACTTAATCTAGGTTATCCAGTTGCAAGTTGAGAGAGTTAGATTAGGTGACTTGGGGGTTTAACACATGATAGTGTGCTGAAAATGTGCCCTACTCGACGGCAGGCTATAAGTCCAATTAAAGGGCCCAGATAACGGGACTGCCTGTAGCTGGAAAATCTCTTCATGAACTACTTGAACAATCTAGACATTATCTTAGTCAGATTCAGTATGAATTCCTGACCGTGGTAACCAGGAATCCATGTCCTAGACATGATGCAAGATGAGACACGTAGCTTATATAAGCACAAACACCCACGGTGTCAAGACAAGAGTTACTTAACAAGTCAAGATAGTCGTCGCAATAACATATCAAGATTATCATGTTAGGTTACTTATCAAGATTACTTGTCAAGAGTGCGCCTCAGCGGGCCACTATCAAGTCTATTCATGTCATGTTTCTTGTCAAGAGTGCACCACGATGGGTCACTATTAAGAGTTATCATGTAAAGTCATATTGTCATGTTGTGTTCATGTAAGTGCACCACGGTGGTCCACTATCAAGGAGTTATTAGAGAGTGTACGTGCCATACCAAGATCGTATTTAAAACTTAGAGTATATATGCAACATGGAAAATAATATTATAGGATCAGTCAAGTAAAGAGTACAAGCAAAGTCACAACTCACACTAAGGACCATGGGGACAAACTTAGGTAATTGCAAGAGATGGCACAAGGGGGGTCAATGGAGTGTCATGATGAGCATGTACCCAAAATGCATGTGCTGAGAGTGGCATGCGCCTAAGGGCATGCGGCCACATGAGTGAGGCAGGGTGCATAGTCTATGCGCCCACATACATGCGCCCACATGAGTGAGACAGGATGCATGGTCTATGCGCCCACATGCATGCGCCCACATGAGCGAGGCAGGGTGCATGGGAAGCTAAGTCAGGATCTATCTATACTGGCTATATGGGCGCATAATAAGGGCTATGCACCCACTGCAAAGGAACACCATGACTTAACACATATCTGAAGTTATGTACATAAGCAAGTAAAAGCTATGGGCGCATATAAAGCCATGCGCCCACACTGAAGAAGGTAGGGAGCTTGGGCGCATATAAAGGGCTATGCGCCCAAGGGTGAAGTTATTATGGGCGCATAATATGCCATGCGCCCACACACTGTTCTTCTTCTCCAACCCGATAAGAACCATAGAACCTATAAACTTCCCAAGAACATAAATCACTCAAACTAACTCGAAATCCGGGTTGTCAAAGGTCTATTTTAGGTAAAATCAAATTCTCTACAACATAGAACAATCAAAACATAAAAATAATGAAGTTTGATAAATCAAAACCCAAAAAAAGCAAGATTTAAGAAAACTTAGATCAACAAGAATTAATCCTCCAAAACCAAAAATGCTAAGTACTAAATTGTCTTAGAAGCTTGTAGGGAAGATAATGGAACAAATAAAATGAAGTTCCTCTATGAAGCAAGTTGCACTTGCCTAAGGTGATTGGAGAGAATTAATGGAGGAAGAAAAGTAAAGAAAATAATGAAGAGAGAGGGAGAGAGAGTGGAGTTGATATTTATATCAATCCTCTCCATCTCTAACCAAAACCAAAATAATCCAAGCCAAGCTAAAGCAAGACCAAACCAAGCCATGCCATGCTAGACATGTCAAAATATGGGTCGGATATCCGTACACGTATACTAAAAATACGTATAACAGAAAATGGGAGTAACAAGCGGGTACTTGTTCTTGATTGTGAGGCTGTTGAGGGCCCTGTAGTCGATACACATCCGTATCGACCCATCCTTCTTCGGCACAAAGAGTACTGGCGCACTCCTCGGTGCAGAACTTGATCGGATGAAACCTTTGTCCTGCAACTCATTCACCTCCTTCTTCAACTCCACTAGCTCGTTGTTGTTCACTCTATAGACGTGCTGAGATATCGGCTCTGTGCTGGGCACCAAATCTATAGAGAACTCTACATCTCTATTTGGAGGTAACCCTGGCAACTCCTCCGGAAATACATCCATGAACTCAGCTATCAATGGATGTGGCACGCTCTGCTCCTCTACTGAAACTCCATAGAAAACTCTTCTGCTCTGCTCCGCCTCTCATCTGGTGAACTCGAACTCTGGCTCCTGGCACTCTGAAAAGAACTCTACCATGCTCAACCAATCCATCCCGAGTACAATATCGTAGTTCGATAATGGCATTACGAGCAGACTCACATCCAGTTCTCGGTCTCCCAAAACTACTCTCCGATCCTTGCAAATATCACGGACGAGGATGATACCACCCCCAGTCGTGATCTTGCAATTCCTAGGCAACGATTCAGAAGAAAGATGGTGTCTAATAGCAAATGATACAAACACAAAGCTATGGAAAGCCCCCGAATCAAACAAAGCAAATACGGGAAAAGAGACGAGAAGAACAGAACCTGCGATCAGATCTCTTACTGCCCCTGCATCCTCGACTGACATAGCAAAAGCTCGCCCCTGCTGACCTCCTCGGGCCTGCTGCTAGTGCTGAATAAACTTTTGCTGCTATGTCTGTAATGGTCCCTTCTGTTGTCTTGTCGGAGCCTTGGCTCCTGCTCCCTGAGTTGTACGTCCCGAAGATAAGGGACAGTCCCTCAGCTGGTGTTCTATTGATCTGTAAAGTAGGCACTTGCCTAGCCTCTACCTACAGTCATTCTATCCATGCCCTGGCTTCTTACAGAAGGTACAACTGATGGCTTGCTATTGTCTAGGTGCCTGCTGTATCTGCCTCTGCTGAAAAAACGCATGACCCTGACTCTGGAACTGCTGCTGCTGGAACGACTTCTGCTGATGCTGCTACTGAAAATGGGGCCTCTTGGCCAGGCCTCCACTGCCATCGGCTCCATGGGTATCACGACCTCTCTTCAACTTCAGTTCAAGGTCATCCTCCTCTGCCATAGCTCCCGACAGAATCTCCTCAAAGGTAGCATCTTTGTCACTCTTGGTCAAGGACTTGACTTCCTTGACCAAGCCCTTCCTGAACCTCCTAGCCTTCGTCGTCTTGCTTAGGCCCTCAATGAATCTGCCCAGGCAGCAGAACTCTCCGGCATACTCTTCTACTATTTAGTTTTCTTGAACCAGGTTCTCGAACTGCGTCTCCAAGGCGCCAAATGTTGTGTCGGGGAAGAACTTCTCCTTGAAGAGCTTCTTGAAAGCTCCCTATGTCTGCCCCTCTGTACCAACTCTGGGGTCGGTCTGGTACTATATGCGGGCAAGGTCCTGCATCTGGCTGCCCGCTGCCTCTATCTGAATCCCAGCGGGTATCTACGCGAGGCAAAAGATCTCCTCTATATGCTCAATCCAGTCGTTGACATATATGATACCCTCAGTACCCTTGAGGTCTCACGACCGCATCTTCTGAAAGTCCTGAATGCCTGGGATCCTCGGCTGGTACTGTTGTATCTGCCCTCCTTGTGGCTGTGCAGTCACCTTCTCCACTGCTACCATGGCCAGCTGATGGACATTGTCAATGCCCTGTCTCATATCTTCCGACTGGCGCCGCTGAGCCTCCAAAATCTGCTGAAAGAAGGCAAAGAACTGTGCCATGTCAATTGTTCCCTGAGGCGATGGCGGTAGCATCTCCTGAATCCCTGGGGTAGTCCTCAGAACAAGTAGAGGAACACCCCCAAAAGCTACAGACGCTCCCACATGAGCAGGAAAGAGAGGTGTTGTGGTCCCAACATCTGTTTGGACCGGACGAGAAGTGGCAGACCTTTTAGTAGTATCTGCTGTTGCGGAGTGATAAGATCGTGTATGCACCATCCTGGAGACAGATTAAACAAGAATCAATTACTGAGAAAGAAGCGATATAATTAAAGGAGGACAGTTTATTTCAAAGGAAGGCAATTAGCAGCAAGAATTAGATAAAAGTTTTTTCTAATGTGATTGAATACCTTAAACTTATATCCCATATCCTACTACATGTTGTAGTGATACTCTAGTTCAAGTACTACTATGAAATCGCACTAGTTGCGACTCTCTTGACCTGTATAGGCCACCACTCAAAACGTGTCATGATTCGCACCCAGTGTAAGGGCACGAGAAGTGGGTACGTCCAGCCTACACCGCAGTGTCGGCGGTAGAACACTGTCCTAGGTCACAATATCTAACAATATATAACTGTACCTATACAATGATATACTCTCCAAAAGGAGGAGAACATAGAAGGTACAACTCAATCACAGAGCCTAAGATGAAAATAAAGGGATAAAAAGATGGATAATAATCTCAACTGAGAACTACAACTGAAAGTTTGTAGCACCCAGTTTCTAAAAATGAGGGTAATTTTGAACTTTTTTAGTTTTATTTATTTAATAATGTTATTTAAACCATGTTATGATTTTTGGTAATTTTTAATTAATTTAAAACTATTTAAAACCATGACTTGTGATTTTGATGGTTAACTAGTTAAACCCTAGTTTTGCTAAGCCTAGAGACTAACCATGACCATGGGAGCTTAGTCATGTGATTAGAATGTCATATTACTACTTTTTAGCCTAGGGGTATTTTGGTTATTTTAACAATTTGGTGAAATTGTAATTTGTATTAATTAAATATTGTGCTAATCTTTTAGTTAAGCCTTAACCTAGAATATTAGACTAATCTAGATTAGCCTTGAGCCTAGACTCTTGATTAGGATAACCTAGTAATGACAAGATTAACAATATCTAGATATTTCTAAATATGATATTTTTTCCTTAGGATATTTGTGAAAAAGAAAGCCTTAGGACTATTGGACCAATAGGAGGCTTGGAATTAGGTGGACAAATCCAAGCCACTCATCTACATCTAAAACCTAACCCTAATACATCTAATGGCAGCCACAATAGTAATCCCCCTCCTATAAAGTATCATTTAGAAAACCATGCCTCTTTTAACACCTACTTGGAACCCTAACTTGTTCTTCCCCAAAATTCCTCCCCTTTATCCAAATTGAGGCTACTCTCTTGCATTATGATCCATTTCTGAAGTAGAGGCTAGTGGGGGCTTTCTTGCAAGAAGTGGAGCGCGTTTGGACATCGCTCAAGGAAGGGAACTTCTCATTTCGGGACCCTTTTCATTGAGTTTGAACTCTCAATAGGTAAAACCCTACAAATACCTTTAAATTCCTAATTTCTTTCTATAGATGCATCCATTTAGGGTTCTTCTAGGTGTAGCCCAAGTTTGGTAGGAAATCGTATCCATTTCGTGTCCGTATCGGACACGTATTGGTGCTTTTAAATGGGTGTTCGATGAAATGCCACATTGAAAATTATTTTAGTAAAATTCAAAACTAATTACATGTTTGTGTAGCCCTTAGCATGCTGACCATGAATCACTAACACTGAGCTGGATTCTGTGTCGTGTCCGTGTCTAAATAGGACACGTACGCACTGCACGAGATCTTGCACGCATGTCCTGCTACTACACCGCTATTTCTCTTGACACAGGCCAAGTGGACACGCGCTACTTGGTAGACACCGAGGGGCAATAATTGACATATCATCCTTCGAGTCTCGAGTCGCCTTGTGTCGTGTCGGACACGAAAACACACCCGCACTGGGTTTACACTGTTCTGCCACAGTGGTTTTCGACCACTGATACGCGTGTCGTGTCGTGTCCAGACACGTCGTGGATGTGTGGCGACATATCGGATGGCTAGCCCTATACCTAGGCTAGGTGTGGACACGAACACGTGGTGCCTTATGGCCTGTGTCGTGTCCAGTTTAACTCGAACACGTCACACGAGCCTGTGCACCTGCAGTTTGCTGATACTTGTGATTTCCCAGTTTGGACACTTCGTGTCCATTTATTTGGACACGTGGCCCTCCCCTGACACGCACACATGTAGAGGACACGACCTGACTTCCAAGGCTCGACACACACAGCACTCGATCCCCCATTCTCTGTACATATGTATACTGTGTTCGAAATACTTGTTTTGACACAACTCGATACTTGGTTACGACCTTGTGCACACTTTGTTGACACTTTGTTGACACAGGGATGACACTTCTCTGACACTCACCCCTAGGATATTCCAGTTGGGTTTATATGAGAGATTGGTTTTGTGATGTCCTGAGTTTTGGATTGTTGAGATGTTGAGTTCTTCGAATGAATAGTTTTTTCTGAAAAATTATTTCAGATTGGAGGATGATTGTGAGGGTTGTTTAGGTTTTAGGTATAATAGTGAGAGAGGAGGGGTGCTCAGTTGAGAGGTTGTGTGAGTGTTAGATGAGTATCAGTTAGCATCTATAGGAATGTTTGGTTAGAAATTTAGTGATATCAGTTAGTACCATTGAGTATCAGTTGGTTTTGTTAGAATATTAGTGTTAGTTAGAAATTGTTGTATCAGTGAAGGATGTTAGAGTAAGAAAAGTGGTAGCAGCCTAGGAAGGATGGCTCAACCATTGAGTATCAGTTAGCTATGTTTGGGTTAAGTCCTATGAGAGAGGGGTACTGCCCAGTTGAGAGAATGTGAGGAACTATGGCTTGCCTTGGCATGAGCCTTGCATTTCAGTTGAAGGCAAGGGTGACTTGACAGCAGCAGTAGGGGCTGCACTAGGCAGCCCCTTGTTCTCTGTTATGTGAGTTAGGTTTAAAGTAGGTAGTGGGTATGAGCTTGTGTGTGAGGATTTCATATATTATGTATTGTATGTTAGAGTTTATGGGGAACTTGGGAGTTTAGATACATATTAGAAATAGTATGTGTGTTAGTTAGGGAGATAAGTGAGTGTTGAGAATGTATGTGAGTGAGGGATACTTGAGTGAGTTGAAAATTCATGTGCCTAGGTGGTGAGTATGAGTGTTAGCTCTTGGGTTGGAGGCATGAATGATATGTTAGTGTATGAGTAGTAGTATGTTAGTGTGACAATGAGTTAGTATAGGGTGGCTGAGTTGAGAGGATTGGAAGAGTGAGGGATGAGGGGTATGATATAAGGTTAGAGTTAGGAGTTATATAGGTTTTGAGATGTAGGTGTATATTGTGGTAGATGTATAGATGTGATATAAGGTAAAACCTAGATATGACAATATGGACTGGTTGACCTAGTTTGACCTTGTGGACTAGATGGTTGACCAACCCATAGATGTTAGTTGACCAAATTTGACTCCTAGTTGACCAAATTGACATGTTGACCTAGTTTGACCTAGCCAGTTGACCAGGTTTGACTTAGAGTTGACTTTGGTCTAGATTGACTTAGAAATCATATAGATTGTATCATACACTTTAATTACCTTATTTATGAATACATCATAACTTGTAAATTGCTTAACTAGGATTTTGAGACTCCAGTTCAAACATTTGTTTTCATCAGTCATTCAGGGTGACATGCAAGTACATTCTCTGACCGTTTCATTCTTGTTAGGATTTATATTCTTGCTCTAGATTACTTTACATGATACTGTCACGTTATTATCACGGATTGGTACTATATGGATCTTGTCATGCGATGTTATCCCCCCTCGGGGTGCATCAAATACAGTTGTCATGTGCTTTTCACGAATATCTTGTATTTTATATACACCGCTATTCATGTATACTCTTGTGCAATCTTGTACTCTCATGATCATATGAGCAAACATGATAAAAATCTCTTGTACAAGGTAACGTAACTTGACTGGATCCTTGTGTATTAATTAGGGAGGGTGAGTAGAAAATGGTTATGTGATCAAAATCCCATCTTGTGACATCTTGTGAAATCTTGTGAAATTATGTATATGTCCATTGTACACTCACGTATGATGGAGTTACCCTTGCATTGTCCTAACCCGTTTATATAACCATCTCATGCTCTAAATCACAGGTTACTTACAGTTCTTACTTATCGTGTATATAGATATTTCCAGTTATCAAATCTCTCTCGTTTTCATATATATTTCTTTACAGTCCATGTATCTTACTCTTTTGCATGCTTTATATTTTCCAACATGATATGAACTGTGTGGGATGTGTATTATGCTCGCTCCTGTCCTGACTGGACCTGTTGAAAATATTACATATGATGATGGTGACTGCCTTACCTTCTATGGGGCATATGAGGGTGACATTCAGGAGCCTAAGGAGCATCTAGCTCAGTAGAGGGTGCCTAGTTTAGACTAGTACTTATAGCTTTTAGTTTGTATCGGATTGTTAGTTGAGACTTAGTTATATTCAGGACTTGTATTATTTGTGTTGAACATCTATTTCGTGTGGTGTGATAACTCTATTTATATTCAGTTTCTTTCTTTTATCTGATTCCATATCGTGCTCTATCTTTCCTAGACTTGTGATTGAGATATAGAGTTGAGATGTTATATTATACCTCCGTGCGGAGATGACAGGTTTATATATCTTGTTGTTAGATGTTATAGATGATCTATACAGCGTTCTACCGCCGACACTGCAGCGTAGGCTGGATGTACCCACGTTCTCGTGTCCTTCCTCAGGGTGCGGGTCGTGACACGTTTTTAGTGGTGGCCCATGTAGGTCGGGATTCGCATTTTGCAAAGTCGTGGTAGTACGACGATTAGTTGTACTGCTGCGCACCTACGAGTAGAGTTAAGGAATATGCTTTGTTTCATATGCTGTAACTTAGGACTGCCCAGTTTTCTGGCAGTCTATTCAGTTTGTAGGACTGACAGAAAATTGGGCAGTCCTTGTTTACACTAGTTGAAAGAGCAATATTATGGTTTCCACTAATATTAGGGTTTGTACATTATGAGGAGCCTTTGGATGCCATCAAAATTGGAAATAAAAAAATAGGGTTTATTTTTGGGTGTTTTCTTCTCATTTTCTTCTTCTCCATTAATTGGAAATCGAAATTCGAAATGGGAAGAAAATTAGGGTTTAAACCCCATTGTACTTGGAGATAGTGAGGATGAGTTGAGAAAAAATTAGGGTTTAAATCCTATCGAAATTCTCATTTTTGTTGTTGTTGTTGTTCTTCCTCTTCTTCTTTTTCTTCTTCTTATTGTTCTTCCTCTTCTTGGATGAGTTGAGGAAGAAGAAGAGCAAAATTAGAAAAAATGACTTTTATACCAAAGAGTGGGATAGCCATGATCACTTTTTTCAATGGCAAACTTGTAAATAAACCAAAGTTCAAAATGGGCTAGCCATGATCATATTTTGATGTGCCCATATAACTTACCTTTTCTTTCTTCTCTACTTTCATTTCTTCCAATTCTACCTTCCAAAGTCAAAACTTATGTGTATGCATCACGTACACAAACCCCCCTTCCTTTTTTTTTTTGCTTTTACACTTTTTCTTACACTTTCGTGCAACCAAACAGTTCGAAGAAAAATATCGATGATACGGAGTTGAAAACAAGATCTATATGTTATATTGGTTTCATAGGTACCTAAGTTCCTCAAACCGAATATAAAAACTATTAAATTTCTTTCTAGTTATTTCATGTTTGTTACAACTTTTCCAACCAAACTAACACCCTTAGAATACAATAACAAATTAAAGCAACATTTATTGTATTGTTCGGACTTTGGGTCTCAAATAAGTTACTAAATTTGTGTATGGTCTCTATAATAGATATAATTAGTGTTTGGATCTCCAATAAAGTAGGATATTTGTGTTTGGATCTTCATAATAGACATATTTAGTGTTTGTGTCTCCATAATAGACATATTTAGCGTTTAGGTCTTGGACTAACGGTTGATAGTTAAACCTAACTTAAAAAAAATAGAAATGTATAACAACCCAAACCCGGCCCATTAAATATTTAAATATATTTAAACTAACTATATGTATTATCTTAAATATATATCCAAATTCTAATTTAATTTTTTTAACATGCCTTACTTAGTTTCTAAATAAGAATTATATTAGTCAATCTTCGTACTTCTACTTCTATACCAAATTGATTTCGGATGAAATATATAGCAACCCAAACCCGGCCCATTAAACGTTTATATTGGTCACAAGTAATTTAAAAACAAAAAGAAGCCGTCTATTCTTCTTTTTGTCCGTTCTTCTGGATCCCGTCTCCTCTCTCGAGCTCTCGACAATGGAAACCCCACAAAAGCGTCTCCAGCTCTTCGTCCAGTTCCCCGACCTCAACCTCCCCACCAGAACCATAACCCTAACCCCATCCTCATCCTCATCCCCATCCCTAACCGCTCTCCACCTCCTCCCCCTCCTCAACCTCCCCCAAACCCTAACCCTAGAAAACCTCTACTTCACCGTCAATGGCAAGTCCCTCCCCCTCTCCTCCCCCGTCCCCTCCAACGGCACCCTCTCCCTCCGCCTCCGCCTCCCCGGAGGCGGTGGCGACGGCGGGGCCACCGGCGCCGAGTCTCGCGACTGCTACCTCAACATGTACGCCTCGAAGAAGCCCGACAAGGCCGACCCCAACGAGGCCCGCATCTCCCGCTGGACCACCTGCGCCCTATCCGCCGAGCCCCTCTCCCCGCCAGTCGTCCTCGACCGCCTCGGTAACCTCTTCAACAAGGAGCCCCTCGTCGAGGCCCTCCTCCACAAGCGCCTGCCGAAGCAGTTTTGCCACATAAAGGGTCTCAAGGACATGATCCCGGTACATCTCGACAAGCTCGAGTGCCCCGTCACCGGACTCGAGTTTAACGGCAAGTACGGGTTCCTTGCCATCCGCACCTGCGGGCATGTAGTCAGCGCCAAGGCGCTTAAAGAAGTCAAGTCGGATTCTTGTCTCGTCTGCCATAAGGGATTTGAAGAGGGGGATAAGATTGTTATCAATGGGAGCGAGGAGGAGGTGGCAGCGCTGAGGGAGAGGATGGAGGAGGAGAGGGGGAAGGCGAGGGAGAGGAAGGACAAGAAAAAGCATGCCGTCTGTGAGGAGGAGAAGGTGGTTGAGGAGAACGGCGGGCGGAAGAAGAGGTTCAAGGCCGTCAATGTGGCGCCGGCGAATGCAACGAAGGCGGTGTATGCTTCGATCTTTACCTCGTCGAAGAAGTCGGACTTTAAGGAGACTTATAGCTGCAGGTCGCTTCCGCTCGGCAGGAACTGATATGGATATGATGTTCAGTTCGGAGGCATGTTAATCATCGGAAAGTGAAACATTGTAAGCTTCTAGTTTGGTTCTATTTATTATGCATTTTATTGTTGAGACTAGGTATCTTTGGCCTTCATACATACAATCTTCTGTGTACCACTGCAGATTTTGGTATTTATGGCGAAGTTAGGTGTAAGAAAGCATTCATAATTTATTCTGCCAGTTATTGGATGGGTCTAATTTCTGCTTATACTTTAGCAATTTTGGATTTCCGATCACTATCTGCTTAACCAATGTCAGTTTTAGTATTTAGAAATATCCATATCTAGAAGCTAAGCAATGAAGGATATTTTCCTAATATATATACAACAGCACCTACAAGGCTACAACTTCAATTGATGAACCATGAAATTTGAACATTCATATCAATGTATATGTAACTGGTTATATGCACTTTAGCACCTAGAACTTTGATGGTGCCACTTGAACATGGATGCTATGACTACAAGTTTGGTTTTAGAGTTTTAGTTCAATGTCAATGATGTAGTCAATCTATATGATTTTAGGACTTAATTATTTGTGATCAGAGTGGTGGTGATGTGAAGTGATTGTATTGTAGGAAAAATGAAGGTGGTTTGGACATGAACAACAAAGACAAATAGATGCACCAGTTAGCAGAGGTCATAGGGTATAGTTAAAGGAGCTCCTAGAACTAGAGCTGGGCTTAAACAATAAGGCTACAAAGAAGGATATGATATTTGATATGTAATAAAGAATGTGGCCGATCCTTTAAAAAAAATCTTATTGGAAGAGAAGGATCCAATAAGTTACCCAAAAACTTACTTTGTTGTTTTATTTTCCACAAGGGGAGAAGATCATTTTTCCCTCCAACGTATACATCTATTCATTGAATTCGGTTCATATCTGAATTCAATGCTTTCTACTTTGACTCCCTTTTGTTTTCAGTTATGTAAATGTAAATCCAATTTCTACTAATATCTCAGAAAGGAGGAGGGAGGAAAATTTCTTATAATGGGGATTCCTATCATTGAGCAAATTGATAGTAGTCCTATTTGGTTATTTTATTGCAAGTATTTAATGGAACAAACCTCCAAAATTTAAGCACCTCCATGTACTGTAGTTCTTCTGTTGATCTTATATCGCTTGAATATCTGGACTTTCTGCTCTGTTTTCTAAATTTCTCATTTGTTTAGACGATTTACTCTGTGTTGACCCTTTAGTAGTCTAGTGGAATTTGGAGATTCCTACTTGGTTAATTGAGCTTAAACCTTTGTATTGCTTAAAAAGCCTCTAAATTCTATTCCTTTATTTATATTAGCTAGTGATGGTGGTCTCTCTCAGTAACTTTGGGTTTAGCTAGTGATGGTGGTCTCTCTCAGTAACTTTGGGTCATGGCATCATTGCTTACATCAAGGGAGAGAAAGAATGCGGGAGTACGGAGGAACTTTAGAGGAGGAGATGAAAAAACCATCCTCAGAGGAACTTTAGAGGAGGAGAAGAAAAAACCATCCTCCTCTTGCATGTTCTTGATTTGGTATATAGAAAATACAGTTAATGAACTAACCTCAAAAAGTACTTTTCTGTAGGCTGAGAGCACCCTGTAGTTTTTCTATTGATCTTATGCCACTAGAATATCTGGACTTTCTGCTCTATTTTCAATTTTTCTCGTCTGTCTAGACGATTTATATATATATATATATATATATATATATATATATATATATATATATATATATATAAGGGCTCTGCCGTTCACTCATATTTTACTGTTACGTGTCAGACTATGCATCCTTATGGAAGATGTAGCTTACTATACCTTGTTAATTAACTTCCAACTGAATTAACTGTCAAGTTTCAACGTTCCCCGTGAATCCAATTCTTCGAATGAGCACATATGAGGCAACTTTTGGAGGTTGATGATCTTATACTTTGTCAACCAGATGAAAACGTCTACAGAATCGTGAAAGTGTTGGGGGGCAATGTCTTGGGAGTGTCAACAGAAGTGAATCCCGATTTGATGGATTGTAATTTGTAAGATCTAAAGAAGTGTACTTTTCTTTTTTATGCTGTGGCTTGAATCTGTTGTCAAGGATCACACAGATAGATAGACCAAAGCCTAGAAGAAGAGCGGTGTAATTGGATTTGAACACAAGCCTCAAATAATATTGAAGTCGTTGCCTCGTTGGACAAGTAACCTCCCAGCCTATTTTCCAAAATCCAACTCGCAACTCATTTATTTCTCCAGCAATGGTGTTAGAGCTGGTTATTACCTGAGGGTGAGAAAAGCCCCAGACACTCAATTTGGTCAGATGAGATCAAGGTTCAGTTGTTGCTAAAGGCTGTCAAGGATGTTGCTTGTGGTTCTCTGTTTTCAATTTGAACAACACGGGATACGGATTTAGTTGTTCCTATTGGACTACTGACTGATGCTGAAAGTGTGGTTTCTATAGATCTGGGTTCAGTTTTGATCCAAGACTCAACTAGATTGTGGGTCCAGTTTCGGTCCAAGCATCCAAGATAGAAGCTTGTTAAGATTGTAGCTCGAAATTTGTCAATGTCAAGGAGGACAAAGCTAGGTGCACGAGTGAATGCATGACTGAAACAAAGAGGAAGAGTTTAGTCTAACATGGAAAAGGAACACAGTGCTAGTGGGGCAAGTAGTTAATACTTCTGGGTCAAAGTAGTTTCAAGTCCACTATCTACTATATATGTGTGTGTCTGTGTCATAGCAGTAAACATTACTACTATGATGTTTAGGTGGCTGTTTCATGGTTTCAACTTCCAAGCTATTCATTTGATTTATGCAATAAAGTCCTTTCTTTTACATCTTATAGCACATTGTACAAAAACACATTTGGGTTTCCAATATAATTGCATTACTCTTCACATATTAATCTCATCCTACCCCGTCTCTTGTTCCGGTCTCCAATGCCTTTGAATCTCCGCCGGTCCAGATGTCATACTGAAACACTCCCCCCCCCCCCCCCCCCCCCCCCCTTAGGTTCCGAAATACTTTTTCCCTTCTGGCGTCTGCCACCTTCATGGCGTACCCACCTCCAGCTCTCCTTTGATTCCTCCTTTCTTTAGGGTCTGCTTGGATTGAGGGTTAAAAGAGTTAAGTGAGGGGAAGTTAAGTAGGGGTGAGCATTCGGTTCAAACCGAACCGAATAACCCAAAACCGAATTGGACCGAAAACCGAATAAGCAAAACCGAAACCGAACCGAATTGGCCCATAATCGAATCAAACTGAACCGAATTAAATCGGTTCGATTTTCGGTTTATTCAATTTTTCGGTTTATTTGCTCTTTTTTGGTTAATATATATAGTAACTAAATATACCTAAATTTATTTAGTATATATATATATATATATATATATATATATATATATATATATATATATATACTTTTTTTTTATTCAGTTTTCGGTTTTGGACCGAAATCCAAAACCGAATAAGAAACTTTAGTATTTTCAAAACCGAAACCGAACCGAATTTTTTTAAAACCGAACCGAATCTCTTATTCGGTTCGGTTTTCGGTCCAAAACCGAATAATGCTCACCCCTAAAGTTAAGTGAGGGGAAAATAAAATCATGCTTGGTTTGAGGGTAGGGGTTTAGGAGGGAGGGTTATAGAAGGTTAAGTGAGAGTTTATTTCACCTTCTTTTGTCCATTTTTAATACCCCAAATCGGAGGGTTAACGAGAGGGATTGGGGGTTTTGTTTAAAAGTTATAAATATCCCTTATTTGTTCTATAAAATATCATGATTTTTTTTTTCTGTTTTTTCTTGTTTTCAACATGTTGCTCCTACCTTCCTAATTTGTGAAGATATTTTGACAAGTTCTAATTAAAAATTGACTCAAATTTAATTTTATGACATGTAATAAGGTTATTTTGGTAACTATCATAATTTTATTAATTCTCCTTTCACTCAAAACCTTCAATCCAAGCAAGAGTTATTAAACACCCCCCACTTAACTCTCCCTCCAATCCAAACAAGGTTCTATGTATTGACTCTGCTCCCCTTCACTTAACTTCCCCTCACTTAACCCAACTTAACTCTGCATTTTTTTCCCACCTCAATCCAAGCAGACCCTTAAGGTCTCTCCCATCTCCCTTCTCGTAAGCTCAATTTTGATGTTCATAAGTTTTGGTGCCTTCCTGGTTGTCTCCCCCATCCTTCTAGGGTTCCTTTGTCTACTGCAGCACTGCTACTTAAGTAACTATTGTTTCTGCAAGTTAACGCACCATCCATTGTGATATATGTCTAGTGTGACAAACAAGAAAGCAAGAACTTTGAATTCTTTGGAAACCAAGCCTTAGGTTAGATGCAAATAACATCTTAAGATGAAACCATAAAACTTGGAGCTGTAAATAAATACCACTTTGAATTTTAGATTCTTCAGCCAAATGAAATTAGAAATTGAAGTTGTGAAGCTTTAATTTCCTCTTTATAAATTCTTCTTAAATTCTACCTAAAATTAGGATCTTAAGTATCCAGTCTCAAACAAAGCAAAAACAAATCCCATATCTGGCCGAAACATTCAAGATTCAACTGTCAATACCAAGTGTTTCCGTTAACAAGGAGCAAACTAAAAGTACAATATTATAATGGAAAGATTTATGAAATGCCCAAAAACTAAAAAAGTTTTATGTAAAACCCACCGCTAAAAAAACTTTCATCGCGTGCCCAGAATTAGAGAAACTTATCCAAAGCGGGTTCCAAATGACCCTTTTGCCCTTCCTTTTAATTTATTGGAAACACCCACAAAACTGCTCTTAAAAAAAGGTTTCAATACTCCATCTTCTTCCATACGCTGCTGACTTTCGAATCTAGGTTTTCTCCTCAAAAATCTTCAAAAACTCGTCGAAAAATTTTGGAAAGACCGGGACGAACGACAAAAGTGCTAAAACGGAGGTCCAAACATCATTTTTTTGCGAATCTAAAATTTCGGAAGGCCGTCTAACGGTGAAGCTGTTACTTTCGATCTCCTCGACGATACGCTCATTTTGCGACAAACGGGACCTCGTTTCGACCTCCGAGTCAAAAGTTATGGCCCTCCAAAGTTTCAGCTAACCATAAAATGCAGGAGAATGACATTCTCCATCTTAATTTACACGGAGAATGACCATTCTCCGTCTTAATTAGGACGGAGAATGACATTTTCCGTCTTAATTTACACGGAGAATGGTCATTCCAGTGTTAAAACGCAGGAGAATGCCATTCTCCGTGTTAAATGAAACGGAGAATGTCATTCTCCGTGTTAAATAAAACGGAGAATGGCATTCTCCGTCCTATTTAAGACGGAGAATGCCATTCTCCGTCCTAATTAACACGGAGAATGCCATTCTCCGTCCTAATTAAGACGGAGAATGGTCATTTCCAGTGTTAAAACGCAGGAGAATGACCATTCTCCGTGTTAGAAACACGAATGGTCATTTCCAGTGTTAAAACGCAGGAGAATGACCATTCTCCGTGTTAGAAACACGAAGAATGTCATTCTCCGTCTTAATTAGGACGGAGAATGCCATTCTCCGTCTTAATTAGGACGGAGAATGCCATTCTCCGTCCTAAATAAAACGGAGAATGTCATTCTCCGTCCTAATTAGGACGGAGAATGGCATTCTCCGTCCTAATTAGGACGGAGAATGCCATTCTCCGTCCTAATTAGGACGGAGAATGGCATTCTCTGTCCTAATTAAGACGGGACATTCTCCGTGTTAATTAGGACGGAGAATGACATTCTCCGTCTTAAATAAAACGGAGAATGACATTCTCCGTCCTAATTAAGACGGAGAATGCCATTCTCCGTCCTAATTAACACGGAGAATGTCATTCTCCGTCCTAATTAAGACGGAGAATGGTCATTTCCAGTGTTAAAACGTGTAATTTAGTTTTTTCATGAATAAAGAGTTTCGTTCTTCTTTCAAAGCGATGATAATTCTTATGAAAAAGAAGAAGAAAGATCTTCTCTCCACAATTGAAGATCTGAGTTCAAATGTCTCCACGATGAAGATGATGATGATGGTGATGATGATGACGAGCCATGATCTGAGTTCGACTGAAGAAAAACACACCGAACTACGAACGATCTTTGCGATCTCTGCTGAATATGAGAGCAATGAAATTCAGATTTTCCGTGAAGAAGAAGAAGACGAAAATCGCAATCCAGATCTAAGTTTTTTGAATTCAAATACATATAGATGACCAATTCGCGCGGAGGGGTAGTTTCGGTATTATAAAAATAGCAGTTTCTAGCGGGTGGCATCTAAAAGGGAATCTTGGACTATTTAACGTGAAAATACTTAATTCTGGGTATTTCATAAAACTTATCCAGCGGGTGGGCATTTCATAAAAGCCCACCCCGAAATTGGGTTTCTCAGCAATTTCCAGTATTATAATTATCGCTGCTAGTTTGAATGAACACCCTTGTTAGTACACCACAGTTGGAAATTGGAATATATTAAAATTTTAGAGTACAATAACTGATCTCTGGTCAAACTAGTTGTGTTTCCCTCCGCGTTGAAGACTCTTGATCGGTTCTTTCTTGAGCTTCATTACTAATATTCTCAATATCTATCTTTCCATCTGTTATCTTTGAAAAGGTGGGATTAGTGGGGGAGACCATGCGGAAAAGTAAGAAGGGAGCAATGGAGATATTGGAAAATTAGGGCAAGCATAGAACGCGGCGACAGAGTTAATCGTAGGGAGGTGGAAAACTGAACATGCTAGAATGCATATGGACATGGGGAGAAGAAGAAATACTAAATAAGTTGGAGGGGGAATTGAGAGATGTGGTAGGATGAGATTAACAAGACTAATGATTTGTTCAAAATTCTATAAGAAATAAAATGACTTTGTTGCATACATAAGTCTTTTTCATGGAGAAAATGACATATCCAAACCTCATAGATTTTATTTTCTAGTTAAAGATGCAGTCGACTTCTTCTCCCATTAGACTTGTAAATCCTTTGTTCTCACTTCACTCGTCTTCTCTCCTCTAGTTCTCATTATTTGACAAGGGCGCATAATACCAATCTATCAAAAACAAGAAAGAAGAGAGTTAATATTATTAAAATACTCGGGTATAAAAAGTTGACTCAAACGCTAATTTAAATGAAGCAAAAGTTGCTTTTAGAGCTTTCGTTTCTTTTACCTTCTTGTTTGGTGAACCTTCAGCTACTCTCAATATTTAAGCTATTGGGAAAATGAACAAATCCAAGTTCTTATATCTCAATTAGAGAAGAGGAAAAGTTGGTTAGAGTAGTATTCTGAAGGATAATTTCATTTCCTTGTACTATTCTTGCTTATTCCTTGCAAATTACCGTCTTCTATGATTTTTCCTTCATTCCGGGGTTGCATTTTTGATGACATGGGTAGGAAGGCACCATGAATTGTAGCCTTGAAGTGGTGGAATATACTCATATAGTTTCTTTTTTCATTCTTTCTTTATCTTTATTTTTCTACTTTTCTTTCTTTTACTTAACCTTTTTTCTTTTTCCTTTTCTTTTTGAATATATTGTAAGTAAATTAATCGAATATTTCTTTACCTCTCATTCTCTTGCATATTGTTACAGTTAATATTATTCAAGTTTGTTTATTTACCATAATTGGGTAGACATAGTTGCAAACACAATTAGGGTTTAATAAGTCAATACTTTTCATCGCCTATAAACATTCAAACTTTGCATTGCTGCAATGCTTTAATGGGAGATAATGACTACTTGGTCTGTTTTATAATGAAGATGCTATGGCTTGACTTATCTTAGTGCTATTTTCTTGAGGGGAAGTACTATATGGAGATGCTGTTGGAGCATGATGTTCTATGTTACAGACTCACAGACACCAAAATCATGTCATGTCAGGAACATGACACTGGTTTTGCTTTGTCCTTGCCTATTGGAATGTTCACGTCGTTTCTGGTAAGAGTCTGACACAGACATGGTAGCACTTTTGGAGTGTCCATGTCGTTTCCAGTAGTGACCAACACATACATGGTAGCAATTTTGGAGTGTACGTGCTTCTTTGATCATGTTCTTGAATTGGACATAGCAAGTGAACTCCTTGGGCAAGTCTGTGTCCTTATGTTGAATGGATAGTCCTTGGGAGGCCACTATTTATGCCTGGATCCATAACCGAATTATTTTGCATGATACTTCTTTGACAGTCATGTCAGAAATGACTCATCCATGTGTAGAGTCCAAAGCATCCAAAACTTAGTTGAAAGTAATTTTGGCATATTTGTGAGAATGCGAGACATAATTGAGATATTAGAAAGTAGTATTTCCTTGGGATTGTCATTTCTTGACTCTTTGGTGTAATGTGCATAGACATGAATACAGCTCACTATGAAGCTCCTTGGTTGCACGAGCTTAAACTGCAATTCGAAATGTAAGCTTACTTGCCAATCGTCTACCTAGGTTTTATGGTATTAGCCGTATTACCCTCTCTTGCTCATAGCTACCTTGGCAATTAGAGTGTTGAAGTCAGGTCGACATCCAGTCATAAAACTTCATAAAATCTTGAATGGACCTTTCTTATGCTGTATAGCTTACCCTATTTTGATGGGAGAATACTTGGATGATGGTAATGATGAGAATTTTTTTTTTTTTTGCAATTATCTTCTAGATATCTTTTTGAAACTGAGTTACTTCCCAAAATATGCTTAAATTTTTGATATTATTAATATGCAACAAGTCTTTATCCCAAAATTTTGGACTTGGTTGTTTGAATCCTCTTCTTCCATGTCCTATGTAACGCTAACAAAAACTATATCGTTCTTTAACACTTCAAACCATGTTTGTCTATGTCTACCTCTAGTGCTAGCAGTTCCATCAACTAATATATTATCCACTCCTCAATACGTGAGCATCTATTGGTCTAGAGGTGTATATACCCTTACTGCCTAAAACGATTTTCTCTCATCTTATCCTCGATTGATGCTACCTTTAACTTTCCTCAGATACACTCATTTCTTATCCTATCCTTTTATTTATTGCCCACATCTATCTTACTATTCTCATTTTGGCTATACTAACGTTTGGACATTTTGTTTCATAATTGCCTAATACTCTGATCATAAGAGCATGCTTGGTCTTATAATAGTCTTGTAGAATTTTTCTTTTTAGCTTTAGAAATATCTTGTGAACACAAAGTATTCCATAAGCATTCCTCCATTTCAACTATTCTTTTTTTAATTCTATCATTCTATGTATGACATATTTCTCATTCTTTTCATTGTAATTAATGATTGATCCTAAATACTAAAAAATATCACTCTTAGGTATCTCTTCTCCATCTATATGGACTCACTCCTCATTTCTCATCGACTTTGGGCTGAAATTAGATTTCATATACTAAGTTTTCATTTTACTAATTAAATCTATTTGAATCCAATATTTTCTCCACACTTTTGTTTTAGAACATAACTCTTCTTTACTCTCAACAACCAAAATAATATCATCAACAAATATCATACATCATGGAACCTCCTCCTAGATATGCATAGTAATTTTATCCATAATTATCATAGAAAGGTAAGGAGTTAATGTTGATGCCTGATGTAAGTCGATAGTAATAGGAAATGGGTTTACTATCAACAATAGTTCGGTAATATTTGCTTTCAACTCTCTCCACATCAGATCCACAATATTTGCTTCGCTGGAACCCCGTCCTTCATTGCAAAATACTTAGCTCGGTCTTTAATCTGCCAATCTTGTTAGCATCCTTGTTGATTATAACCATGTCATCAACATACAACAATAATATATGAAAATAATTACTGGAGTATCTTTTAACAAACACAATGATCAGAAGCAGTTCGATTGTACCCAAGTTCAACCATAGTTCAACCATGAACGAGTTGAGTACATCAACATAAGAGGTCTTGGGAGCTGGTGGAGCAGTGGATGTAGGGGGAGCAGTGGTCTGTGTGGTGGAAGAGAGTAGTGGGAAGTCGGATGAGGATGTTAATAGAGCAAATCTCGGTTTTCGTTTCCCTTGTGATGGACTGGGAAGAGGGGCGAGATGTCACGTATCTACCTGGGATCATGTTTTCTTTGGCATATTCTGGATGTACAATGCAAGAATTGTTCAACCCATCTAAATGAAATGTAGAAATATATCCTAGACAATTGAAAACTCTTGTACTGTGTGTTGTGTATGTCCCATCTACTCGCTTATCACCTGGTGGTTGTTTTTTTTTAATCTCCTGTCAGACACCTTCCCAGCGGGTCAAGGTTCTCCAAGGCTTCATGAATAATTTGATTAGCCGATGACTTTCTATATCTTGCCTACTCGCTTGGAGCCCCTTCATTCTATGCTGACCCGGCTGGGGGCCAGAGCTGACTTTTTGGAAGTCCTTCTCACCACGCTCACGGCCTGGCTGGCCTGCCAGCGGTAGTGGCTAACAAACTACTTTCCGCTGTAATAGAATCCGTCTGTCAAAATATATTCGTAGCAATAACATGAAACTTTATAGCCACTGTCTTGTGTCTAGTTGTATTCTATCATGAAGATTAGTATATGTATACATATCTAGTATATAGTAACATGAAACTTTATGAATTTCTTGGGATAGGAAGTCATCCTGATTCTGAAATTTCAGTTTTAGGGCATGGAAAGTTGAAAATAAAGTGCATCAAATTAGGTGGTCTATGTTATGATGATTTGAAACTGAAGATGTTATAAGTTTGTCTCTCTTTTATATTTTGAGTACTGCTATAGTGATCCTTTTTGTTATTTGTTTTTAAACCTTTTTTCCTACTCTTTGTTTATTTGTTTTAACATTTATTTATTTTTCTTAGGTTGGAGGCTCTGGAGGCTCATCAAGTTGGATACTTGAGTGCCAATATGGTCTTTGTTTGTTATGCATGAACATATGCTTGGGACTTGTGAGGCAAATCATGGATATATTTGGTTATGTTGAGAATTACATGGATGTTGAAACGACACTTGTTTTAAATGTACATTGATTCTCTTAATTTGTTGGCAATTGTGTTATGTTTGTGTAACAGGCAAAATAGTCACTTCAGTGTTGGAGTAGTTTTATATATTTATTTTGTTACCGATTTCAACCGAAAAGTAGAATGTGTTGCACTGTAATCTTTGCTTGCTAAATGGAGTTGGGGATCTCCTATAAGCTCTTGCTTGATATGGTACAAAAACTGTTCCTGGAACCTGCCATATAGGTTTAAGAAATAGCTAATTCTATCCTGGGCAACACGGGCTGTGAAGTGAGCTGCATTCATGCTTTCAATGGCTATGACTTGTCTGCATAGTTTGTTGTACGATCAGGTTCTTTGTGCCTAGTGGATATAAGTCGGTTTCCAGGTGATGTGAAACTATTGGTGATGATGTTTTACCACTAACATGAATCTCAGTTCTTATTAGACTGTATTATTGGATTCTTTGTATCTGGTTGTTCTTCTTGGCCAGCATACATGAACACACATCGGGGGAAGTCAGATTCAGTGGTGCTGCTCTGAATTTAGGCTTAAGATTTAGGTAGAATTGTGTGCGTAAGCGACGAAAGGTTAGAGCCTTAGATGAGGATTAGAGAGTGAACTAGTTCTCTTGCTACAATGAGAGGATACAATAGTGGCAAGTAAGAGGGATAGACTCATACACCAACAAAAATGTGTTCGTTAATAAGAACCAATTAGATCTCCCCAAGTAGGAATATGACCTTCGACTTCGGCCAATCAGTTAATGATTGACTGCTATACCACCTAGCTACTGAGGAACAATTGGAGATTTGACCTCAGAGATCCAACTCGCAGTCTCAACCCATGAACAATACGAGCCATACGAGCCTGAAGCTTCCTTCGTAACTCCCATAACATCTTTGTAGTGGCTTCGATCTATTTCATTAGAATCCATCTCTATTTTGGTGGTGGTGGTGGTGGTGGTGGGGGTGGGGGTGGGGGTGGGGGGGGGGGGGGGGGGGGGGGGGGGGGGGGGGGGGGGGGTGTTGAAAATCAAATTGGTGTTTGTAGCTTCATAATCTCGAGACTACAAGTTTGGGGTCGGTCATTACATGTTAAGCACAACCGCGAGTTCCAAATAATCGGAAACACCATGCTTCATAAGCAGAAGATGTAAACGGGATTCTATGTAGTCCTCTATTTGTACCCTAGATTACTTTCCAACTTCTCAAGTAAGGTTCATGAGTAATCTTATCAAATATTATCTGGACAAGCAGTCGATGGGCGACTTTGATTTATCTACATATTCTAGCAAATATTTGACTATATTCTTGATTTGAGTGACGAGAATATTAATATATCATGTGCCTGTCACATGAGGAGATCTAGGCCTAGGCTGACTGCTGCAACACGGCATGAAGAACCATAGACGGGGTTGGGCCTAGGCCTATAGACGGCCTGTAGACATTGGCCTTGGTATTTATGTCATAAGAAGTCCTCAAGTCTTCGGTCGAAGTCGAGTAGCGAGTTCAGCTAATGACGTTTTTCCTCAATAATAGTCTAGAGGAGTACTCGGTTGCTAAAGCTCGACAAACTTGCTTGGATTGGTTCTTCCTCAGGATCCATCCGTCAAGTCACAACTCTCCTTATTCTCGAGAAAACAGAAGCTTCGATAGTTAGAGCTCGATATAGTTATCTATTCTTACTTTCAGTTACTAAAAGTTTGAGGGCTCATCCATGACTCAGTCTTAGTCCTCGGTCGATGTTGGTTCTTCTCAACTTGACAAAAATGATTCTCTTCACATTTCTTCATTTATAAACAGTTAGACAAGTTGGGGTGGGGGGCCATACCTTAAGGGGGGGTTTGGTATGCGAAATACTATATAGCCGGAAATTCTATATTCCCGGAAATCAAATTCCAAGGAATTAAATTTCCGGAAAAATTACATTTCCATGTTTGGTGACAATATAAATATTCCCGGGAAAAAATAAAAAATAATAATAACGAAAAAAATGAACAAATATTAAAAAACGGTAAAAAGGACAAAAAACCGGTAAAAACGAAAAAGGTAAAAACAAAAAAAAATCGGTAAAAACGACAAAATAAAAAAAAGACAAAAACGATGAAAAAACGACGAAAATCGGTTAAAACGACAAAATGACCAAAAGAAAAAAAAAAAAAATGTATAAACGACAAAAATAACAAAAAAAAGGGTAAAAACGACAAAATAACAAATACGACAAAAATGACATAAAATCGGTAAAAACGACAAAAAACCAAATGCGGCAAAAAACGATAAAACAAAAAAAATCGGTTAAAACGACAAAAAAGGACAAAAAATCGGTTAAAACAAATAATCGATAAAAAACGACAAAAAAGAACACAAAATCGGTTAAACGACAAACAAAAAATCGGTTTTAAAACGACAAAAAATAAGCAAAAAGCAACAAAAACGACAAAAACGACAAAACATTGGTAAAACGACAAAAAAACGATAAAACGACAAAAATAACCAAAAAGCGACAAAAAAAAAAAACGACAAAAAATTGGTAAAAACGACAAAAAAGCGATAAAAACGACAAAAAAAATCAAAATGTGACAAAAAATTGGGTAAAAACGACAAAAAAGCGATAAAACGACAAAAAAAAATCAAAATGTGACAAAAAAAGATAAAAAGGGTAAAAACGACAAAAAATTGCTTAAAACGACAAAAAATGGGGTAAAAAACGACAAAAATGACAAAAAAGCGATAAAAACGACAAAAAAAATAAAAAGTGGACAAAAAGACAAAAAATGGGTAAAAACGACAAAAAATTGCTTATAACGAAAAAAATGGGTAAAAAACGAAAAAAAAAAATGACAAAAAAGCGATAAAAACGACAAAAAATAATCAAAAAGTGACAAAAAAGACAAAAAATGGCTAAAAACGACAAAAAATTGCTTATTAACGACAAAAATTGGTAAAAAACGAAAAAAATAACAAAAAAAGCGATAAAAACGACAAAAAATAATCAAAAAGTGACAAAAAAGGGTAAAAAACGACAAAAAAATGCTTTAAAACGACAAAAATTGGTAAAAACGACAAAAAATGGCAAAAAAATGACAAAAAAGATAAAACGACAAAAAATAATCAAAAAGTGACAAAAAAAGACAAAAAAAGACAAAAAATGGGTAATTAAAAAAACGACAAAAAATTGCTTAAAACGACAAAAAATTGGTAAAAACGAAAAAAATGACAAAAAAAAAGATAAAAACGACAAAAAAAGAAAAAAAATGTTCAAAACTAATCAAAATTGATCAAAAAAGAAAAAAAAATTTAGACAATTTTTTTTTTGTCCGGGCAAAAAAAAAAAAAAATACCCACCTATTCTCAAAGGATAGAATTCCCATGTTTTGTGGGTAAACTATTTACCCGGATATTTATAATTTTTGGGAATAAATTTTTTATAAGCCAAACAAACGTGGTAATAGATTTCCATCTTAAATTTTTTCGGGAATAAAAAAAATACCGCGTACCAAACGCCCCCCCCCCCCCCCCCCCCCCCCCTAAGTGTTTTTATTTGCGCAGTCTACGTGCCCGTGGCACCCACGTATCATGTTAGGGATTGCTGACACGGTATAGAGCGTTACCAAGATCTCGAGTTGTCGTTAAGATCTAGTGAGGAACTGAAACACCCATCCACGCCCCACACCTGACGAGTAATAATGAAAGAGAGAAAGAGGGTTTTATCTCTCCTTACAATGTTTTTCGAACTTTAAAATTCTAAAAAACCCTAATCCTTTCCCATCTTCTTCATTCTCCTTCCTCGACAACCATATATGACAACTGATATTGGCATGCACCATTATGATGAGGGCATCTTTGAAAACTCTGTGACAGAGGTTAATTGGACTCTCAAAAATGAATTAATAATGAAGAAGGCACTTCAAGACCTGCTCCTACAGAATCAAAGGACAAGAGAAAGAAAAAAAGGAAGGTCGAGGAGTCTGCCTTCCCCTTATCTCCTAAAAGGCGCCGAAGGACAACAAGGAAGAAAAAGTCAAAAAATGTAACCCACAATAGCAGGAGGCTCAATTTCTTCATTCCTTATGTCGTGTCTATTCGCTTATGATGACTTTACCCATTTCATGGTCATTCCAAGGACTTGCTAAAACATTGCTGAGAGTGATCTTACCAAGTAGAGAAGGCAATACATCCCTGATTACTTTACGTGAGTCCAGTAAGGCTCTAGGGAGGGGATACTTGATTGTGACATCTATACGGTTAAGAGGTTTGCTGGACCCATATGTCGGGTTATTATTGGATGTTTGGAGGAAGTGGTCGGGGAAGGTTCATGTATAGTGGAGGTAGGTTGTGGGGGAGAGATAGGTGGTAGTTGAGGTTGAGGATGTTGAAAGTGGTATGGATAAGGTTCATTGAGACGTGACGCTGGTGTGGGAGGAGGTGCCTCTATGGAGGAGAAGGAGGATGAGGATATGGGAGATGAGGCTGGTGATATAACTAGGATATATATCCAGGTGGAGTGAGGGGAGGGCCTTGTGGTCTTGGAGAATGGAAAGGCTAGTTCGTTAAAGCGAACATGACAGAAAATATAGATACAATCAGTTCTTCTATCCAGACAACGATACCCCTCATGTTGGAAGGTGTAACCTAGAAACACACATTCAATAGTTCTTGGCAATAACTTATTAGTAAGATAAGCACCTAAATGCGGGTAGCTTACAGACCCAAAGACTCGGAGGGAGACATGCCCTAAATGCAAGAGAAGGGTGGAGAGCAATTCATGATGGAAGAAGGAAGACTATGAATAAGATGGACAACAGTAGATATAGTTTCAGGCCAATGGCGTGGAGGAACATGACTACAAACAAGGAGGGTACATGTTATTTCTGAAATGTGGCAATGTTTGCATTCTGCAAGGCCATTTTGTTCGATTGTATAGGGGCATGAGAGAAAGTGATGAATACCAAGAGAAGTACAAAGATCTTTGAATGGAATACCATCGTATGCATCACCATCATTACTTTGACTGTTTGACATTAGTAGAAATAAAAGTTCTGAAAATGTGTAATTACTTCATATTTGTGTTTTAAAAGTAAAGCAATGAATAATACATATATTTATCCTTAAATAACACAATACTTATAGCCCAAAATAGAAAGAATATGAGATTGTCATATATCAGAATGCAATAAATAAAAAGGAGAATCACTTTTTATTTCATTTGATAGGGAAAAGGGAAGATGTGTGGATTTGCCTAATGCACACCCTTAACAAAAGAAATAACTATCCTTGAAGGAGGATGACAAATATTTATTGGATCCTAGATAAGAGATGAATTTGGCAGATAAATTACCAAGTCGTTTATGCCACAAGGACGAGAAGTTATGTGAAGCAGAGAGTGTATGAAACTTAGATGGAAGGCCATAAATTTTGTAGAGACCATCTTTACATAGGCCTTGATGAAGAATAGACCCACTGGTTGGATCAAATATATTTAACGATGGACATTAAAGGCACATAGAACTTTGTTATCGTGATAAAATTGAGCAACAAATAAAAAGTTCTTGAGTATATAGAGGGAACAACATAAATATTACCGAGGAGGAAAGAAGAGGTGCATAAAGAGAGTATTGTGTTACCAGTATAGTTGATAGAGAGATGGTCACTATTTCCAAGTTGAACAATATTAGGACCACGATAGGGAGTTTGATGTTGTAGAAGAGCATGATTGCCAATTATGTGAGTAGAGGCACATGTGTCAGGGTAGCAACTAGAGTCATAGGCATGACTGTAACTAGAAGTAGAATGATGCATAGGTGGAGCAATCTGAGGTCCAGCAAAGGCAGAGTGGAGTGGCCAGCGTGCTGAAGAATGCTGAGGAGCACTGAACTTGGAGCAGCTGTGAAAGGAATGATCAAGCTCAAAAAGTGTTGACATTGTGTCAAAGATGATAATGGAGGCCTAGGTCCAAGAACACTAGCATTGTGGTGCTGGTTATTGTTGAAAGAACGTCCACTATTCTTGCGTCCCTTAGGACAATAAGAGGTCCGAGGAGTAGAATCGGTGGAAGAGAATGATTCGGTAATGGTAGACATGATGAGATTTAGAATTAGGGTTGGTAAGAAGGACAAAAGTTAGGGTAGATGAGTTTTTTTGGGAGAAAGAGGAGAAATGAGACCCATCGAGAGGAAGAAAGAGGGAGGACCGCGAGAGAGGGAGATTTAGTTGGGGGGGGGGAGAGGGTTAGTTAGGCTGATACCATGTAAGTTGATAAATTTATGTATATTCTTCTTCAACTGGAGGCCTCAATATATAATGATTACAGAGAGTTACACAAAAAATAAGCTTCCTAAAATCACTCCTATTAGATCTAACTAAATCAAATCTTATCAAATCTTGACATATTCTGTACAACTATATATATTAGAAAATAATTATTAAAAATGGTAAGAAATCATAAAGGCTTACCACATTGTTCTTGGACAGAGGTTGTAAAGTCAATGGATGGAACCAAGATATTCTCGTAGATTTGAGCGTGTATTTGACTATATCCCATATTGAATAGTAATAACTTGGGGTAATCACACCATTGTCACACGACAAAGTTTGATTTCAGACTAGATTTGTATCCTAGGACTCGGCCTAGATCTCGGTCTATATATTACCAACATGATACTTACAAACCAACACTCTTCATGTGCGTCCACTACAAAATTACAAGAGTTTAGCGACGATCATATCCATCGCCAAACAGTCGCTATTAAAAAATAGCGACACATTGGCGACTGAAACATAACAAATTTTGGACGTTGGTAAACGACCCGTTGCTAAAAATTTCTATTGCCATGTAGTCGAACATTCATGACTTTGTGACGAAATGGCGACGAAGTAATTAGCGACAACTTCTTAGCAAACCAATGATGGACACCAGTGACATTGGCTTGGTGACAGAGTAGGGACTCTTCATCTATTGCAATGAATGACTGATTAGCGATAGAAAAGCGTGCATCTTCGTGGCAACGTACCGGCGACGTATATTTGGTTTTCGATACTGAAACTAGGTTAGGATACTACTTAACAACGGATCATCGATTAGCATAAATGTCCCTAGTAACTCACGTATCCGTCACTATACGTCACGATGTCGTCGCCCATTGAGAATTCTCAAATAGGGACGACCTTGTACATTTCCTATTTGTCGTACATATGTTCCTGACAGTCGCCAAGAAGACACATAGTCGTCGCCAAGATATACAAAATTGGAAAAAAATTTTGAATTACAGTAATTACAATATATAACATGTCAATCATTGTATATCGGTCAGCCAATGCAACCGAACATAGATTTCCCGTCCGATCGGAGCTTCAACGGCACAAAACACACGTTGGAACCACACAAATATAAACATCACAACAATAGTAATTAGTTTACTATAGTAAGTTCCAAATGTACACAACAACAATAGTAGACGTGTTTCCATACATCCATAATAAGTACACTATGAGACAATTAGGAGACATACATACGTCACAACGATAACATACTTCTCAAGTAAAAAAATCACCGATCTGATGGTGGTCCCTGGTCATGCAGATGCTCGAAGACGTCCGAAGGAAATGAGTTCACTATATCAGGTGATAGTGAACTGAACGCCTTTAACGAAAGTAAACTCAAAATCCTCTCTAATGTGGCAGTAGATAGGTTAGGGGCAGAGGTAGCAAAGGGAGGAGAAGAGGCACTCGAAGGATCAGATGTCGTGGCGCTACGAGTGTCTGGGGCAAGTAACATGAGGAACAAAGGCATTGAAGGACCAGTAGTCATTGGGACTCCAATGGTGGTCTGTGTGGTGCTAAAAGACTCATGCATCACCATCACATTGGCCTGTACCATCGTAACAAAATAATCTATCTTCTCGGTGACGTCTAGAAAAGGAACAGAGGAAGAAGGCACCGACACTGGAGGTCTCGAGATGACCGACATCTGCGTCATCAAGGAGCCGGTGCCGTAGATGCATCCTCCTTTCCCTCTTGTCACGACCCGTACCCAGTGTAGGGGCACGAAAAGTGGGTACGTCCAGCCTACGTCGCAGTGTCGGTGGTAGAATGCTGTACTAGGTCATATCTATTCAACAACTCACGTGATTATATAATGTACTTGTCAAAATCTCAACTCCGAATGGAGGACAAGTATAGATATAATGAAATCTCAATCACAGTCTAAGCACGATAAGATAACACAGAAGTTTATAACTAAAGAATAGACAACAACAACAAATATAAACTACTAAATAATAATAATCTCAAACAATCTCAAAACAAAAAATATCTCAACTTATTACAATTCAAGTTCTAAAACATGAAAACTAAACCAAGTCTACTAGCTAGTCTCCCGATCACTCCTGAGTGTCGGGGCCAAAGGTAGCTAAGCCATCTCCGGGTCCATAGTAAGTAGGGCAAGTGTCCTCGGAACAAGCATCTGTAATATTTTGTCAACGTATCCAGGTAGGATTGGAATGAGCACAACTCATCTAGAAATTCCAAGTAAATGGCAAAGACTATAAAGCAGTTATAGACAGTTATATTGATGAACATAGAAATTTTATACAGGTAGTGATGTAGAGAAACAGTTAAAGTACAAGGGAAGTAATGTAACAAAATAAAAGAAGAAACATGGCAAGGAAGACTGTACACAAGCTAGCTGAACTAGAGTAACATGATAAGTTCATACAGTAAAATATAAGTCAAGTGCAATCCAAATATGAGTCTAATATGATATGAATCCAATACAAGATGAATCCAGTACAAGACGAGTCCAGTAAGTCATCAATGAATCCAGGGTGAGTCCGAACTATACTTAACAGTGTATTTTAAAATATCGAGATTGACATGTAAACGACTATAGGTAATACGACACATCGCACACCGGCCAAGTGTAGGATGGATAGCTTTCCAGTATAATTCCAAGGGAGATGTTTCCAGTAATTGGGAATGTTCACATGTCTACTCCAATATTTCCCCGCCCAACAAGTACAGATGAATCCATAATCCGACACTAAAACCAGTATAAGTCCAGCCAGCACATGAATAATGCCAGTGGTGGTTCCAGTAATGGAGGCCAGACAATATAGATGAGTGTTGCATGTAATGGATCCAGTAATATCAAACCGTGTTTGTAACAGAGAATCAAATATAACTAACTAGAACTGAAGTACATTAATCGACAAGTAAATGAAAGAACTATCAGAAAATGTACTCGCCTGATACCCTGAAAGACTGATGAATATCAGATGTCTAAACCGGAGTCACAATGTCCTAATTAGAGGAATATAGGTTATGATGTGTTCAATATAAGGTAAATAAAGTTACAATACATTCTACATGATTCTAAGTCAGTCTAGGTCAAAGTCAACTCTTGGTCAACTCTGGTCAACCAGTCAACATCTAGGATTTGGTCAACTAGGTTAATCTTAGTCAACTAAGTCAAACTCTAGTCAAGCTAGGTCAATTGGTCACATATTGACTCAATGTTACTTTTGGTCAACTCTAGTCGACCAAGTCAATTCCAAGGTAAATCTTAACTATTCTAAGAGGCCAACTCACAACTCTATACTAATACTACCTCAAACCATATATACTAAGGTATCACACTTTACCACTATCATATACATATTTCTACCATAGGCCTATATCTCAAACATATGCCCCATTGCAGATGTATGCACCTCATGCACATATATGTGCCTATATCCTAACACAAGGATAAACTAAATAGCTATACCTAATATCCTACCACAATACTCTACTATCAATATCCTCTAGGAAATTCCCATTACCTACATATACCAATGATATCTACATATATGAATACCTATCTATATACATTATAGATAGAACATATATGCCATGTACATGTATATACATTGGCATATAGGGAAGGGCTCACACACATATATATGACTTTCATACCCTACAACACTCTTACACACATCCCCTTCCTTCCCTTACTGCTACTGCTACATTATACCTACATATAGCTTATTATAACCTATATATCATGACCAAAATCCTTAACATATCTATCTATAACTGAACAAAACTAAACTCAAGTAAAACATCAAACTCAACTATAAATCTAATAAACCAAAAACCCCAAACTCAAATATCAAAACAACATCAATTATATATATTCATAACAGGAACTGAACCCAACCAATATGTATGACAGAGAGGGGGAAATGTGTGTCTGCTGTGTGGTATCAGATGAGGGTGTCGAGTGTCATAGAGGTGTCTGCGTGTCCAAATATGTGTCAAATACTGTGTCAACAGAGAATTAATGCATGGTATCAGTGTTTATATAGTTGCAAACAAAAGAGGAAAAAAGAGGTCTGATACTTATGTCACAGAGGTGTGCCTACATGTGTCCAACCAAGTGTGAGTGAGGGTGTCTCACTGGTGTCCATGAAGTGTCCAAAAAATAGTGTCCTAACATGTATCAGACAGTGTACAGAAACTGTAAAGAACAGTGGGTGTGGTGCGTGTGTGTTGAGTGGGTGTGGGACATGTGGGTCACAGCAGTGACTCATGCAGGCATGTCAGTGTGTCGACTAGGTGTTAGGGTGTCCTAGTGTGTCCATCACGTGTCCAACAAGTACCCCAAAATAGTGTCAAAGCCAGTGTATCAAAATAGCACGGAGGTTGCCTCGTGCTGAGGCCCAGGGACTCGTGTGTCCATCCACCCGTGTCGTGCTCGTGTCATAGGGTAGGTGGGGTATAGGGCTAGGTGTCTAACATCCTAATTTGAGTCCAAGTGTCACCGTGTCCAAGATACGAACACGTATAAGAACGTGTCTGTTGCGTGTGTGACAGTGTAAATCGATGTGATCGAGATTTCTCTCTCGATACTGCACCAAGGCCCACGAAACTTTGTGTGTGTTGTGTCAGTGAGTACCCCCATGTGACCACCAATATCATGTCAAAACATGTCGTGTCAACAGAGAAAATGGACACGGGTAGCAGGACAGTGCACGAGGTCTCGTGCACGTGTCCCCGTGTCCTAAAACAGTGTCTAAAACATCCTAAATTTGACTCAGTCGATTTGATATGCAATATACACCTAATTAGCTACAAACACATGTAATTAGTTTTAAAAAATATGAATATTTATTTCTAAGAGGTATTTCATCAAACACTTTACACTATACTCCGATACGTGTCCGATACGCATATCAAATGGACACGAATTCCTACCAAACTTGGCCTACAGCTAGGGAGATCCTAAATGAATGCAACTATGGAAAGAAATTAGAAATTTGAATGAGTTTGATAGGTTTTACCTATTGAGAGTGAATCTCAATAAAAAGCTTAATGAATGAGGGTCCTTCTCCAATTTGCAATAATTCAAAGCCTCCAAATCCTTGCTAGCTACCCACCAATGGTATCCTCTACTGTAGGGGAGTCTAATGCAAAATACTTGGCTCAATTTGGAGAAGAAATGAAGAATTGGGGGTGATTTGGGGAATAACACTAAACTAGGGTTTGTAGGTTTAATAAAAAAGGCAAGGGGGTCTCAATATGTATTTATATAGAGGTGGGGATCCCTTGATGGCAGCCTAAGGTTATTTCTAGGGTTAGGGTTTAGTTTCATGAGGTTCAAAGGCCTCTAGCTAGTTTAATTCTAGGCCTCAAGGTAAAGGCCCAAATGAAAATATCTATCCTTAACAAATATCTAACCTCAACTTAATATCTAGATATTCCTAACCTTGTTATGATGGAAGCTTCTAATCTAATATCTAGGCTCATGGATAATATCTAGGTTAGGGCAATTCTAGGTTAATCTCTAACAAAACACTTAGCACATTATCACTTAATCAAAATCCTAATTAATTCAAAAGTCACAAAATGACCAAAATATCCTTAAGCTAATAAGTTATAATTAGTCATTCTAATCACATGGTTAGGTCTCCATGGTCATGGTTAGTCTCTAGGCTTAACAATTCTAGGGTTACATTAGCAAAACACCAAAATCATAATGCACCAAATTAAATAGTATTAAATTAATTAAAATTTACCAAAAATCATTAACATGAATTAAATCCTATTATTTAATAATCAATTTTATAAAAGTTTAAAATTACCCTTGTTTTTGAAAAGTGGATGTTATACCTCTTCCACCATTGACGTTTATAAAAAGGTCATTGGATTGAGCGGGCGTGGGAGAGGACGATTAGCCCATTAGTCTCAGTCAACTTGATTTTGATAGTTAACTAAACCATGTTTCGATATGTCACAATATGATCCAACTAAAGACTTGTGTACTTGTATTTCTTCAAGTAATCTTTTATTTTATTTGAGTCTAGGACTTATGTACATCGAGTCACACTGGCATGCTCAAAGTCACTCAAATATAGCCTGAAACCTATCCACATAAACCAAACCAAACCAAACTAAAACTAGTCCATACAAACACTTGGACCATAATAAAACAAGCCAACCGAACTCAGACCGAGGTCTGGCAGAACTCAGACCGAACTCGGTTGACCTATTTTGGAAAATCATCCAGTTTGGAAATCCCTAATTTTTTGCTCCAACGGTAAAAAGTCAAATATTTTGGCCGAACTCTGGCCGAATTTTGTCCATAAAAACCCTATAAATAGACAAGCTTTTTTTTTCTGTTCCTACTCACTCATCTCTCCTCAATCTTTCTATCCTATAGTGAGCTATTCCTCAGAGGCTTAACTTTTCCATCTCTAGGATCAACTCTCCAGTCTTCTAGTGCCAAGTACGATCTCGATTTAGAAGTCTGCAAGAGTTGTAAGAGCTTAGCTCAGTAAACTTTTCTCAAATTTGAGAAGTCGTTGTGCCCTTCGGATCAAAGCACAAGGTGTAAGAACTCAACGTATACTTCGAATCAAAGCTCATGGTATAAGATGCTATTCAATAGTGGATTAACTCCGAGCAAGAGTTCTCGGGTCAGGTCTAGTCCTCTCAGAGGAAAACCAGGATAAAGTTGCTGTATTTGTGTTTGCTCTCTTTTACTCTTACTATTTATATATCTGTCTTGCTTATACACGTTGTTATTAATTGCTCTCACACTACACACAATTTTTAATTGGATAGATTATTCTGCTGCACTCTATTCACCCCCTTCTAGAGTTACCTAACGGTCCTATAATGACGTAGTTATAGGCAAAGACTCGGCAACACACTCGGTCACACCATCCCGAGTGGCCGGAGTGGTTGTCTTAGTCTGTTGAGACTGGAACACAACCTATATAATGGCACATGCTTAATATCCTAATATGTTAAAACTAATCTACGTTGTTTAAAATATCCTAACTTATAATATATTCTAATACTTAATATAATTCTAACTTATAATATAATTATAATATTTAATATTATTTTAACTTTTAATATAAATTCTAATACATATAACAGTCTTGCTGGCTTCTCGTCCACGTAGGACCCGTCCTTCCTCCTCTTGTGCGTGTACTTAAAAATAACGACGAAGTTGACACTATAGGGGTCGTCCCCTCTCTCCGCCCGTGTACAAAATATTAACAAAATATTCGTGTTTGATAATTAATTTTATTAAAATATATAGTAAAAGTATTAAATACTTCAATTATCTTACCAGGTGTCGATGGTGCATAGCGATAGAGATCAATCCACCAGTATATAGATCTGCAAGGGATCACACATTCTTGGTTTGTTTGAACCTTTTCTTGAACTTAGGAGCCTCGAGCTGCTTTTGCATCTGCTCCAAAAAATCATCATGGATCTAGGGTTTCTTTACCTTTCTAGAAGACACCCTTCTTTACAAATTATCCTTTGCATCCTTTATCTTTTTTGCTACATAGGCCCTGATATGTCTTCTTGATCGCCGCATCGTAATGCTCAGGCCACCAGTAGGTTTTCTGACATACAAATTCAAATAATAATGAATATGAATAGATAAACAATTGAACTAATGTAAAATTATAAATATACCTTCATTTGGTTAAGCTATATATACATGTTGTCCTATGACACCTGACCGAAGTTAAGGTAGGGGCCAAAGAAGTTCCTGCTAATGATTTTCCCAAGTGTCGGGTAACAACATAAGAAATAACCGACAAATTTATGAATGTCAACCAATTACCTATTTGAATAAAGATAAAACATATAAAATAACATAAAAGTTTAAACTACGATTACTTATAGCTCGTTGATCAAGGGCAAAGCTCATGTCTGAACAACCCCTTCGGCTTCTCTGATTAAAATTTTAAGCTATTACTTATACCTTATGCTAGAATGGTTTGAGGTTTTCTAAATCCAAAGAATGTACTCAATTCATATTGCATAATTTTTTATTATAAATCTTTATTTTTTATAAATCTATTAATCAGACGTAAATAGCTCTAATCGACACCGTACTTAAGCGTTTTCGGACAACCGCTTGCTGGGATCCAGTGCCTACAAGTAACTAAGATTGACAACGCTTTATAAACTAAGATTTGTTAAGGTCTATTTGCAACTTTTGTCTGATTCTGGACTTTGGATTTTTATCTTGATGGATAATATTATTTTGATAATATTTTCACAAAAGGTAACATATATTGATCTATGAGATCTTTCATACGTTAATGTATGTCATCTTTTGATTTATATATGCTAAATTGAAATATCTTTTGATTGTTCATTTTATGCTTTATTAATTGAGTATTCCTTCTACTTGCCTAAAGATGACAATTTTGCTTTATGATAAGTTTGGAACTTTATATGAATCGATCAAAGGGAAGAAATATTCATATCTTGGACATCCCTTAGATCTTATGATTATTTAGTTTATCTATTTTTGCATATAAATTTTTTTTGAACTAGATACTCATATTTAAGGGGGAGAAAATTAATTGTTTCAATTCTTAAATATCCTTAATATGTGGTATACCTAATTCATTATGGACATATATTCCTTTATTTTATCTTGTTGATTGTGTTCATGATATTTTTATTTATGAGAGAATATATGATTATTATTTTTTCTCTCTTTTTCATGGGTTTTTAAGTTAGAATTTTCCTATATTATCTTGCTTTTCTTATCTTGATAATTATTGAGCTTTTATTTGTTTGGCTTTTCTTATTGAGGTTTTATTCAAGATTCATGATTATCGATATTTATATTGGTAATACTTTGCAGGGGAGCATTCAAAGTCGACTGAATATATCATCTCAAGTATTCTTTCTCCTTTATCTTCATGATTATCTAATGGATATTTACATATTATGATAGGATAATTGAGTTCAAATGCATGAACTTGGGTAGATTTTGCATATATGAAGATTCTTGCATATCTAATCATTTTCTTTTTCAATGATTATACTCTTTATGGAATTGGTTCACTAATTTGAATGGACGAATTGTGAATCATATTTGTTTTGATCATTGTTAAAAGTCTTATTATATATTCAAATATACTGCATTTGTATCTATCCTATGCTCACGAATTTTAATGTCATTATCTTTCTTCCATTATTTTCACATCATATTGTGTTTTGGAATTATTTCTTGGATTTTTAGGTGGTAAACTATTTATTGTTTGATTTCAGTTTTTTAAGTTCAACCGACTATGTTATTTTTCTTGAAAAGTTCTTTTACTTTAGTTGTATAATTTTCTAAACTTGTTATTACACTAATTTTCTACCTTGATCACGAGCATTTATGCCTTCCTCCGATATATTTATTCTTTGATATATTTACTTGAGCTTTAATTATTATATATTATTACGGGAGAGCTTATATTTAATCATGTCCATAGGGGAAATAAGTTTATGTATAATTTTTTTTTACAATATATGCATCTATTTTTTATGTTATTAATATGTATTTATTATATATATGTTGGTTCACTCTCTTGTTTCCTTGTCAAACACATTATTGTCAGCCCAATGATTGTATCATGTTTTTGAATATGGTTAATATGTTAAGTTTAGCATTTCATTATCACTAATCTTTATACTATCGCTATAGCATTTCTACTTATACTTATACCTTTAGTAATATATGCCTATTGGTTTACATCTTAGTGATATGAGCTTATCTATCTTAAGTTTAATTGGGTTGCCAAAATCAAAACTAAGTTTTTGATTGTGGTCATTCAATTAAGTTTAATCATTATGATATCACTAACATTTATGCCATCACCTTAGCACTTATACTTAAACTTTGCATAGTCCTAATGTGCTTTAATTTATCATACTTGCTACTATATATATTGCTTTGTTCGTCTAACATGTACATGCAGAAAAGCAATAAACAAGATCAATGTGGACATATGCAATGAAGAAATCATGGTGGGCCAAAGACGACGGATCCCACAAGATTTCTTTGAACCACCCGACGACATCTCTGGAGCCACGCACCGGGGGTTCCGCTGCCCGGTCAGCGGACGGGGGTCGAGGGGGCAGCGACCCTCGTCGGGGGTTCGGGGGCGAAGCCCCCGAAAGGTATTCAGTTTTCACAAACTGGATATCTTTGGACAGCTGCCACCAAGGGAAAAAGCCAGCACCTATCAAAAGAAGAAGCCAAGCCGTGCCATCATCATTTCAAGACTCTGAAGAAGCCTGCACCTGCCTAAGTATATCTGGAGTCTGTAATGAGTCTTAGGAATAATTGTAAACACAAAAAATGGATGGCAAAATCGAAAGCTAGGGTAGAAATAAGCCTAGGATCGTTTTCTGCTGAAAAACGGCATACCGACGGTATACCGGTGTATACCGACGGTATACCGGTTTTTGTTCACAGAAAGTTTCTGTCTACAAAACCGGCATACCGACGGCATACCGGTCCATACCGACGGTATACCGATTCAGTAATGTTCAAATTCCAACGGTCGAATTCTGAGCAATAAATGATCCCAACGGCTATATTTCTAGCCGTTGCAATCCCAGACCGGTATACCGCCGGTATGCCGGATCATACCGGCGGTATGCCGGTTCGTGACTGAAAAGTTGCCTTTGGCTTTTTTTCAAGCTTTGGTTATAAATAGCCTTGAACCCCTTCATTCAAGGTTGATGCTTTGAGCCTAAAAATTTCTAAACCACCAAAGCCTATCCACAAACAACTCTACAAAGCTTTCATTTGCCATCCACAAATTGTGTTAGAGTTATTGAGTTGAAAAGTGAGATCTTCATCTTATTGTATAAGGAGATCAAAACCTATTGTGAAAGGTTGAAGTTGGAGAGTCTTCGTATCCAAACTCTCGGTTGAAGTTGGGGAGTCTTCGTATCTAAACTCTCGGTTGAAGTCGGAGAGCCCTTCGGATTAAAGCTCTTGTGTAAGAAGTTGGCGAGTTCTTCGGATCCAAACTCGTGTGTAACTATTTGCTTAAATAGTGGATTAAAGCCGGAGAGAGTTCCGGGACTGGACTGCCTCTTAGGAGGATACCAGGATATATCGGGTGTCGGTATTGTGTTTGCTTCTTCTCTTGCACTTATATTTTTAAATTGCCAATTAGCTTGTGCTAAGTGCTTGATTAGTTAGCTTGACCCTATTCACCCCCCTCTAGGGTTCCTACAATTGGTATCAGAGCAAGGACTCTATTGTTAGGCTTAACATCCTTAGAGTAGATCCTTGTTATTTTCTCTATGGCATCGTATTCCTCCTACTCCTCCTCCGATAAAGAGGGTCTTACTTCTAGTAGCATAGACAATCATGTTTCTTCTAAATGCAAGAAATGCTCTAAGTGGAAAGCCATGGCTAAACAATCCTTAGAGATTCTTGACAACCTTCATTCTACAAATGAAGAACTTTCTGAAAAGGTTATTCATTTAGAAGAAGCAAATGAGTTTTTGAGAAATAAAAACAATGTTTTATTATCCCGACTTGATTCTCAAAACTCATCTTGTGTTTCTTTAAAGAGTTTGAATGAGGCTTTAATTTTGAAAATTAAATCTCTTTCCTCATCAATAGAAGATCTTAAGAGGCAAACTCATGAGTTAAATCATTTGCATGATTCTTCTATTGACTCTTTAAAGAAACAAAATGATGATTTTATTTCTAGAATTGTTTTATTTGAAAAAGAGAATAATGCTTTAAATGTTAAATTTGATTCTCTTACTTGTATGCATGATGATTTGATATTAGAACATGATATTCTTAAGACCAAATCCATGCATGCTCACTCTAGAGACATTCATCATTCTAGTATGTCACATATTCATAACCATGCTCATTCTGATACATGTGCACACACTAGCATTAGATGCTTCTATTGCTCTCGCATTGGACACATGAGCTTTACATGTCCTATTCGTAGGACCTTCACTACCAATGCTAGAGTAAGTGCTATATGGGTCCCTAAAGCTAATAAATGTGGATCCAAGTTTATTTGGATACCAAAGTCTTCGCCTAATGTTGTAGGTGGAGCTTCTTATATCGGGACATAGCACCGAGGAGCGTGTTGGTGGTTGCAAAGCTCAAAGGTCATCTTCCAAGCAATTGTACCAACACAAGTGTGGCCACTAGAGCCACTTTGGTAACATGCTAAACGATTCTCTTTTAATGGTTTATATTAGTAGAATCTAGCATGTTTCTCTTGATGTTTTGCTACTAGCTCACATTGATATCCTTAGTTGCTTATTGTATAAATCAATATGAGATATAATACTAGCATGCTTAGTTAATTCTCTTATTATTTCTTTTATCTAGCATGACTAGTTACTTAGCTTAAATGTTTAGTTCACACTTGTAGTTTATCACTCATTTTCTATTAAGTGTGACACATTTAATTTATGCATGCTTGTTATTCTTATCTTTATTTATAAAGCATGTATATCACTCTAGTCCATAGGAGCTTGGTTTTGATTTGAGTTAATATGATTTTAACTCTCCGTCTTTAAAAGTTTTTGATATAATTATTTTTTGCTGGTTTGTATTTAATGTGTCTTATTTACTTTAAATCGGTATTTGCGAATATATGTGTTTAGCACAAGCTTCTTATTCTTGAGAAGTATATAATTATACTTCTTTTTAATCTTGTGCTTACATAATATATTCATTATTGATTCTCATACTTTATCTTGATTATCTTCTTGAGAATTAATTATGTCTTTGCCTAATAAAGTTTATTTATACATGCTTTTGAATTTGTGATGGTTTCTCAAATATTCATTAAGGATACATGACTATATTCATTAAAATTTTTATTTACTTATAGTTCATGTATCTCTTATATTGATATCTATTTTTGTATAAATACCTTTATGTAGGCATATGAGTTAAGCTAAAGTTTTATTCATACTTGTTACTTCTAAACTTGTGCTTAACTCATACTCTAGCTATTGATTCTTTTGATCAAATTTGTGTATCTTTTTTTGAATCAATATGCTTCTTCCTTAAAGCTTTCTTTAATGATGTCTTTTTAGCTTTTTGGTTGACTTTATGGATACATGTTCTTAATGGATTTTTGATCTTTTCATGTATGCCTATTCGTGATATATATATAGTTTCATATATATAAATGATTCCTAGCTTTTGATATTCATTTGTTTTATATCATTAAGTTGGGATGGTGAGAGAAAATATTTGTTATGTATTGCACTTGACTATTTATCGAAGTTCTTTTAAGAATCACATGGTTTTGTGCTTTGTCTTATTTTTTTTATTTACCTCCATTTTTAGTGCACATTTTCAAATCGATATCTTCTATATATTTACTATGGTGCACTATGAAAGCTCTTTGAAAAATATGATTCTTCTATCTTTTGCACATTTAGCTTTCTTGATCTTAATAATCTTTCTTTGCTCTTTCCTTGGGTTTATGCTTCTTTTTGAATTATTGTTGCCCAATGATATTTTTGTAGCACATGAGAATACCTGTAATTGTTACATCATATTTCTCATGACTTTAGATACTATGGTTTGAGCTTTTGTGTTGAGATTTTTCCACTTCTAGATAATACACTTATTTTAATGTGGCTATAGTATTTTGCATTCTCTAGATTGATCTATCATTTCATTATCTTGGGTTAATCTCAATACTTGGCAAAGAGATTTATTTTATTGTGTTTTCATGAACATCTCGTTTGTCCTTTACTTGATAAGAGTCTAATTCATTTATTTATCATCTTATGCTCTTATCCTTGCTTAGTAAAGAGTCTCTAAATCATTTTGATCTTTCAAAATGTATTTTCTTAATTGTGAACTCTATGCTTAAGCAAGTATTTTTTGTTGTGTTAGTGACTTAAGAATTAATGAGCACATTTATCTTGTTAATGGCTTCTCTCATTAATCTTATTTGGATTATATAGTTTGCTTATTTGTGATATATTATTAAGCTATATAATTTTGGCTCACTTTCACACATCTAGCTATATTCCTATACTTCAATCTATATATGATATGCTAGTTTACAAAAACAAGATTTGTGATATGCTTAATCTCTAAAACTAGTTTTACAAATTCTTTATTAAATCTTGTTTTCTCTTAGAGGTGTGTGATTCCTTGTTTTAACTCTCTCTTCCATAACTAGTCATTAGCTAGTCTCTCTTAAATTTCTCTCACTTCTTGAGTCATGATTTTATCGTATTATCATTTACATCTCTTCTTGATTATGTTTGCAATTATTTAAATGAGATTGACTCTTTTCCATATTAATGTGTGAGATTTTTTTTTGGACTTGTGATTTTCTCTTGATGAGATTCATTAGATCATATTTATTCATTTGTTTTCTTTATGAATGATCCTAATGATTGAGTAGTCCTAAACTATCTAATTTTGTAAATGTCAAGTTAATTTATTACTCTACTTTGACTACTCATGGTTTATCACATATGACCTCTGCTATTTGAACTTTATTGGTCTTTCATTTAGAAGTAGCAAAGTTTGGATATTATCCGGTTGATGGGTACATATGCGATAAAATATATCTAGTCCATGCAAAGCAATAAATTGGTTGATTATTTCTTAATTAGATAATCATGGACATGATGTTTGAGTTTTATTTTTATTTTATTTTTGAGCTATATTATGTCTATCATCATGATTGTTCTTAATTGACTTTATTCTTTTTCATGATGACATTTTCTCAAATGATTACATACATTGATCTATCATATTTAAATATGAGATTCTTCTATATAGACTAATGTATGCCATCTTTTGATTATATGTGCTTTATTGGAATATTCTTTTGATTTCTCATCTTTAGTGGCTATTAATTGGTTATCTCTTCTTGACTAAAGATGATATTTTTCGTCTTTTGACGATATTGTAGCCTTATATGCATCGAGCAAGGGGGAGAAATCTATAGTTGATTTACCCCTAGATCTTGTAGTTATCTATTTTATGCTATAAGTGCTTTGGAACTAGAAACGCATATTTTGAGGGGGAGCAAATCAATTGATTCTATTTATTTATACCCTTTAATATGTCGTATACCTAGTTCATCATGGACCCATATTTTCTTCTATTTCATATCTTATTGATTGAGGTCATGATATTTTTATTTTGAAGGATTTATGAGAGTGTATGTAATTGTCCTTATTATCTTATCTCTCTCTTTCATATGGGTTAAATATGTCATCTTGTTAATATTATCTTTCATATCTTATCTTGATGATTATTGTGCTTTCAGCTATTTGGCTTTCCTTATATGCTTAATTGATTTGGCTTTCCTTGTTGAGGACTTATCCAAAATTCATGATTTTTATCTACTTTGGTAGTACTTTGAGGGGGAGCATTCAAGTCGACTGAATTTCTCCTTCTCAAGTATTTTTCTCCTTTACCTTCATGTTTATCTAAAGGGTATTCATATAGCATGATAAGGTAATTGAGTTCAAATGCATGAACTTGGATAAGCATATAGATCTTGCAAATAATGAGATTACTTTATATCAATTGCAATATTTTACATTGATCATTCTTTTATTTTGTTCCACTATTTATTTGTGGACAATTATGATTATTAATGGTTTCTTTGATCAATGTTTCAAGTTTACATCTGTTCAATTGGTATCAAGTTTATTTATTGTCATATCTCAATTGGTATCTATTAGTTGCAATTATCTATTCCTCATGGCTTTTGTTTGAAATCCTTTATTTCATAGTTCTCTTCCAAAACTAGAGCAATATTTCATATCCTATTGTGTTTTAGATTTATTCCTTGGATTTCAAGTTGGTAAACTAATTATTTCTTGTTTTTCAAATACTTTTAGTTTTACCAACCATATTGTGTTTTGACAAGCAATTTTCTATTTAGTACTCTACATTTGGTATGTAGTTTTATACACTTGTCTTTACACACTTCTCCCATTGTTTTTCATTAGTATATCTTGATCATGATTGTCTATAAGTTCCCCATGCTCTGATTTCTATGCTTGAGATTGATTTTATTTTATCTCTTAGTACGGGGGAGCCTATTTTTGATCATGTCAAAGGGGGAGAAGTAAGTTTAAGTATGCTTTTATAAGTAATCTAAGTAGTATGCTTTTAGTGATATTGCTTATGCCTTTTGTATATTAGTGATACATGCATCTATTGTGTCTATACTAAACTTAACCAATTTGCCATAATCAAAAAGGGGGAGATTGTCAGCCCAATGATTGTATCATGTTTTTGAATATGGTTAATATGTTAAGTTTAGCATTTCATTATCACTAATCTTTATACTATCGCTATAGCATTTCTACTTATACTTATACCTTTGGTGATATATGCCTATTGGTTTACATCTTAGTGATATGAGCTTATCTATCTTAAGTTTAATTGGGTTGCCAAAATCAAAACTATGTTTTTGATTGTGGTCATTCAATTAAGTTTAATCATTATGATATCACTAACATTTATGCCATCACCTTAGCACTTATACTTAAACTTTGCATAGTCCTAATGTGCTTTAATTTATCATACTTGCTACTATGTATATTGCTTTGTTCGTCTAACATGTACATGCAGAAAAGCAATAAACAAGATCAATGTGGACATATGCAATGAAGAAATCATGGTGGGCCAAAGACGACGGATCCCACAAGATTTCTCTGAACCACCCGACGACATCTCTGGAGCCACGTACCGGGGGTTCCGCTGCCCGGTCAGCGGACGGGGGTCGAGGGGGCAGCGCCCCTCGTCGGGGGTTCGGGGGCGAAGCCCCCGAAAGGTATTCAGTTTTCACAAACTAGATATCTTTGGACAGCTGCCGCCAAGGGAAAAAGCCAGCACCTATCAAAAGAAGAAGCCAAGCCGTGCCATCATTATTTCAAGACTCTGAAGAAGCCTGCACCTGCCTAAGTATATCTGGAGTCTGTAATGAGTCTTAGGAATAATTGTAAACACAAGAAATGGATGGCAAAATCGAAAGCTAGGGTAGAAATAAGCCTAGGATCGTTTTCTGCTGAAAAACGGCATACCGACGATATACCGGTGTATACCGACGGTATACCGGTTTTTGTTCACAGAAAGTTTCTATCTACAAAATCGGCATACCGACGGCATACCGGTCCATACCGACGGTATACCGATTCAGTAATGTTCAAATTCCAACGGTCGAATTCTGAGCAATAAATGATCCCAACGGCTATATTTCTAGCCGTTGCAATCCCAGACCGGTATACCGCCGGTATGCCGGATCATACCGGCGGTATGCCGGTTCGTGACTGAAAAGTTGCCTTTGGCTTCTTTTCAAGCTTTGGTTATAAATAGCCTTGAACCCCTTCATTCAAGGTTGATGCTTTGAGCCTAAAAATTTCTAAACCACCAAAGCCTATCCACAAACAACTCTACAAAGCTTTCATTTGCCATCCACAAATTGTGTTAGAGTTATTGAGTTGAAAAGTGAGATCTTCATCTTATTGTATAAGGAGATCAAAACCTATTGTGAAAGGTTGAAGTTGGAGAGTCTTCGTATCCAAACTCTCGGTTGAAGTTGGGGAGTCTTCGTATCCAAACTCTCGGTTGAAGTCGGAGAGCCCTTCGGATTAAAGCTCTTGTGTAAGAAGTTGGCGAGTTCTTCGGATCCAAACTCGTGTGTAACTATTTGCTTAAATAGTGGATTAAAGCCGAAGAGAGTTCCGGGACTGGACTGCCTCTTAGGAGGATACCAGGATATATCGGGTGTCGGTATTGTGTTTGCTTCTTCTCTTGCACTTATATTTTTAAATTGCCAATTAGCTTGTGCTAAGTGCTTGATTAGTTAGCTTGACCCTATTCACCCCCCCTCTAGGATTCCTACAATTATTCCACCAATTTCAGGAGAGCACGCCATTTCGATCAAATGACAATGAGAAGAGAACATGATATGACATACTTTGATGAGAGCATAAGGCGTGACAAAGATGCTTGACATTGTTGTATCAAATTGCGCCACAAGTTGTGGGGGAGCTATGCACATCAAGGACTTGGAATATCATTCATAGTTTGTCAATCATCAAAATGGAGGAGATTGTTGGCCCATTTGGTCTCAGTCAACTTAATTTTGATACTTAACTAAACCATGTTTCGATATGCTGCAATATGATCCAACTGAAGGCTCAATAATAATGTGACGATTGCTGTTGTACTTGTATTTCTTCATATAGTCTTTCTTTTTATTTGAGTCTAGGGCTTATGTACATCGAGTCGCACTGGATGCTCAAAGTTCACTCAAATACAGCCTAAAACCTATCCGCATAAACCAAACCAAACCAAGCCAAAAATAGCCCACATAAACACTTGAACCATACTAAAACAAGCCAACCGAACTCGGACCGAGCTCTGGCTGAACTCGGACCGAAATCAGTTGACCTAGTTTAGAAAATCATCAAGTTTGAAAATCCCTAATTTTTGCTTCAACGGTCAGAAATATTCAAATATTTTGGCCGAACTCTGGCCGAATTCTGTCCATAAAAGTCATATAAATAGACATGGATATTTTTCATTCCTACTCACTCATCTCTTCTCAATCTTTCTATCCTATAGTGAGCTATTCCTCATAGCCTTAACTTTTCCATCTCCAAGGTCAACTCCCCAGTCTTCTAGTGCCAAGTGTGATCTCGGTCTAGAAGTCTAAAGAGTTATAAGAGCTTGTCTTAGCAAGTTTTTTTTTCAAAGTTGAGAAGTCTTCCTGCCTTTCGGATCAAAGCATGAGGTCTAAGAAGTCGACGTGCCCTTTGGATTAAAGCACATGGTGTAAACTGCTATTTAATAATGGATTAACTCCGAGCAAGAGTTCTCGGGCCTGGATTAGTCCTCTCAGAATCAAACTAGGATAAAGTCGCCGTGTTTTATTTGCTCTCTCTTACTCTTACTATTTATATATCTGTCTTACTTATACACAGTAGTGTTTAACTGCCCTCATACTACAGACAATTTTTAATTGGATAGATTATTCTGCTACACTCCATTCACCCCCTTTCTTATCATGTCCCGGTCCCAAAATACATAGGACTAGGATGCGTAAACATGCCAGCTATGTATCAAGTGGACTTCAGCCCAACTCGAATACATATAAGTTGTCTACATCAAGTAGTTATAACTCTATATTACCATAATAATTTTATATCTCAATCCACAGAAAGTAAATCTCACGTAAGACCAAGTGCACTAATATTGATCAGGCATTAACACACCAAATCCTAAAAGCAAACATGAATAGATAATATATAATAAAGTGGACCAGGCTCTATTATATTTGTTTGAGCAAGTTCATAGAGAAGAATAAATCTTGCAAAACTAGGCTATATGGCAAAATAAAGTAATGAAAATAAAATAATACAAGATGAAGATAATGAAGATATCAACCAAATATATACCTGTATTCTTGGAGAAGAATTCACCAACTACCCTTCTATTTTATCAGCCCAACAAACCTGAAGAGATCACCAGGTCCTCAAGGGACATGCAATACACATAATATACAAGCCTACTTTGACAATAATAACATGCATGGAAAGACAAGAAATAGTACAAGAAATAAAGACTGAAGGAAGTAGAATATAAGAATAAAACATGAAAGAAGTGGCATGTCGTTGATAATCGTGCTAAGAAACATGACTACAAGTAAATCAGAGTAAACCGCAACACGATGGGAGCTAACGGTCCTATAAATCGCAGCTCGATGGGGACTCACTGTTGGTCCATTGGTTAATGATCACTACAAAAAAGTGAGCTTTTGGGACAACACTTTTAGGAACACTAGTTTCAAATATCCTAAAAAATTAATATTTGGGACTGCTATATTTTTTTGTAACAAAAAACAAATTTATTTGAGACAGATTGGAAAATGGATCTCTTTTTTGGGACTATTAATATTTTTGTCCCAAATAAATCCTGAGACCGTCCGAAATAATCTCGGCGGAAATGGCAATCATTTGGTGGCCTAAACAAATTTTTTGGAAATCTTTTACCCTATCAAATATTACTCATAACCGTTGGATCTCTAAAATTCGCCTGTTCATCCAAAGGCCAAGACTAACACCTCTCTTTTCCTATCATGAACCCTAATTTTTTCTCTCTTCCCCTCTCCTTCCTCTCCAACAAAAGAAGCTAACAACAACCAGAGCAATCCATGCCGAAAGAAAGGGAATTTTGTCCATCGGGTCCCTTCTCCCCCCCAATTTTTATAAATGGGCAAAATTTTGGTTCTTTTTTATATTGTAATTATTTGCTTTTGATCGGGGAGGATTCGTAGACGCCGTTGTCCCGTTGCTTTCCAGTGTGGGCCTATGGTGGCCATGGACCTACGTTGATGGTCCATGAGCAGTTCTAGAGCATCATCAACTAGCTCTTCTATCATGTACTCCTGCTTTTGTTTCAACTTGGTGGATTTCTAAGGTTTTATTTGTTATTTTGTTTATTTATACATTTTGGTTTTGTTGTTGTAGAGAATAATTTGGTGCGGTGAAGCTATTGATGATCAACATTATTGTTGCTTGACTCCGCTATCTTGATGCCCTCGATCCCATCAAGGTCTTTTTTATTAAAAAATTGAATTTTTTAATTTAGATTCGAGTTGTAGAGCTGCACATCAATACAGGGCATACCAGTTCATCATTTTCAGTTCAATTGCCATTGCATCTTAGATATTCAGTGACTTTAGAAATGTTAAGAAAATTAGTTTTTTGTACTCTGAAATGGATAGAGAATGGATTTGTCCTTTATTTTCGTTCTCTTTATAGAGAATTTCACTTAAATTAGGTTTTCGCTATCATAAGTTCCAGATTGCTAACTCTTGTTGATTATATGCAATCTGTATGCATACAACAACGACAACTACTACTACAACAATAACAAAGCTTTTATCCCAAATTTAAATAAATAATGCATCCATTGCGTACACTTTCCTTTTTAGTGATACAACTAGGAGTAGAAAATTTTGCATATGGATGGTCTCTGGTGCACATATGAAACATTCTTACCCTTGAAACTTTTTCTTGTCATAAAAAAATAGGTTATTGGTATGCTTAGCCCTGGTTATATGTCATGTCGGTCAAGTTGGGTTGGTACTTGATGAGTGTTAAACATTTGTACAACATTGGTTCTTCGGATATATAAATCGATTTTCATTGCTCAAGCCACTTAACATGCAATAAAACATTTCTATCCTTACCAATGAATGTTGTCTATTGCAACTATTGGTTTTTTACTTGTTAAAGATATGATCTTTGTTCATGCACTGGAGGTTAGAGGATTATAAAGATAGTACCATGAGTGTAAGTGAGTGGAAAAGGGGGTGGGTGGAAATATTATTGTGGCTTACTGGGAATCTCCCTATCAAGACGAATGGTCTTCGATGAAGGGACCTTTGTGAATACATACGGTGTCTCTTCTAAGGAGTCTTATTATGATTGGATTTCTATGATGGGACCTATCAATGTATATACATATCTATGTCCTTTGTAAGCTATATCTTGGGGTTGCAATAGCAACATTTTTGGATTCGGAGTATCAGGTGGTTTGACCTGTTGATAAATGGCAAGGATCAATATGTATATACTTGGCTTAGTATGGACCTTCACAAATACATATGTCTTCTATATGAAATCTATTTTCAACTTGTAGAAGCATGTTAGAGTCTAGAGAATCCCAATAACATTGTGAAAGGGAAAACTGATGGTGGTAGTTCATATTCTGCTCAAAGGAGTTTTGACGAGGGAGTAAATGTTTGGCATCATTCTTTTTATTTCACATATATTATAAATTGTTTCCATCTTTCTCTCTTATTATGATCGTCATGTGTGTGTGTGTGGTATTATATTCTGCTTGACTATTGCAATACCTTCCAACAATCAACAACAAATAATATATAAAATAAACTAAATAGTAGATGCATGACATGTAAATATATTTCATGACCTTTTTTCTCATTTACAGCTAAATTAATAAACTAACAATAAAAAAGAATAAAGGTGATCTTGTTAGTTGGTTTTACTCAAGGTTTGCAGTATCAATATCGGGATCGAGATCAGATCATTTCTATAAGTATCGGTATCGACGATATCGATACTGGAGCAAACTTGAGGAATTACTAGGACTAAGAGTCTAAGAAGAAGAAGGTGATTCTCGAAACATCATATCCAAATTTTAATTTTGTTAAGCTGTAATTGTTGAAGTGCAATTCTGTTGACGCTATTTTTCTATCATGTTGACTAATTCTACCATGTTTCTTTTTAGATGGTTCTAGTACAAGTAACATGGAGCAACCCCACATCATGCATAAGCCCCCTTTGCCGCCTGAACCCAAGGATGATCCTCGCAAATTTGCTGTTATGAAACTTGAGGTATCAGTTTATATGCTTTCTGTTTCTCTGCTACATCTGTGTTCGCCTGGTTTTATAACAAAATCAAGAAGCCAAATTGTTATAATATGTAATTTTCAATTTGTTTTTAAGTTCTTAAACTTGTGGACAAATTCTTCTCTCTGTAGATAGTTAATTATTGATACACTAAATTAATGTGGCTCCATATAGATATGTTGGGGCCTTTTTGAAAGAAAGAAAAACACAAAAAACTAAGCTTTTATCCCAAATTTTCGGAGAAGATTGTGGTAATCCTTTTCTAATATGCAGCCATATTATGGGCCATGTCTTCTACAATGGTTGCAAAAACCGTGTCCTTTAAGGCATGAGTCACAGTTTGTTTAGGCGAACCATTAGTTCTTGTAGCTTCTTTAACTAATAGTTTGACATTCTTAACCTGTGTATAAATTGTTCTACGTTGATTTCATCTACTCTTATCCTTAATTGAGGCCACCTCTAACTTCCCACAAAAATTAATTTTTTGTCATATCTTTCAAGATATTTCCACCCATCCATCTTGTCAACTAGCAAAATATAATAAACTAACATCATACACCATGTACCATCATCCCGAATACATCTGATATTTGATCCGGTATAACACAAATATGTATAATTAATCTTATCCTTGATGTAATTCAACTATGATGGGAAATGACACAACATGCCCTAGTTTTTCTAAGAGATAGTAACATTATCTCTTAAAGCGTCAAATTCAAAATCCTAATTTTTATGAGAGTAACAATATGGTCTATCCCAAACTGGCTTATATGTTTCTAGATAAAAGTGTTTCTAGGTTGTTCTGTTAAAGAACCACTGAAATAACTCAACCTTTCGTTAATATCATTGTAGTTTACTAATACATTTACATATGTCTCTACACTTTCTCTACTCTTAAGTGTTAATAAACCTATCGGTATCATTTTCTCCTTCTTAAGTTTCTGACCTACAAATAATCTTAAGCCTTAGACATGGCCTTCTTTAAAGAAATCCAGATTGCAATTAAATACATGAACTGGAGTTTTTACCAAAACTTGTGTTGAGCAAGAAGTGCAAGTTGAGGTAAACATTAATGTAATTATGTGTGCATCATACCTGATCTCTATATATGGTGACTTTCTTAGAACTTCAAACCAAAATGTACCTCTCGGTGACAATATTTTGTTGTTTCAAAGTGAGAGTATGATTATACATGTAATGGTTGGACTTCCATGGCTTTCATAGGCATTCACATTTGACTTAATCTTGTCAAATTACTGATGTTTTCTTCATTCACCTTCATTCAAAGCAACCAAGCAACTAATCAAATTACTGATGTTTCCTTCATTCAAAGCAACCAATCAATTAATAAATTATTGGTGTTTCCTTCATTCACTTCATTTAAAGCAACCAATCAACCAGTTAAGTACTCTCCTGTCGGAATGGTGTTGACTATGGATTATGAGAAAACTTCAAAAGAGAATGGACAAGTTTTTACTATTGGCTGTCAACTTGATTTCAAGTTGTGTGCTTATTCGCGTTAATGACTTTGATGTTTGTCTAGCTGACTAATAAAGAGTGGTCCTATAGAATTTTTCATGGAACAAAGCGGTCTTATATGGAAATTAATTGTGATCACAAGGTTTGTTTTTGTTGTCATCTGATAAGCTGTAAAATCTACTAGCTCATTGCTCGAGCCCCTTAGATCTCATCACCTTAGTAATTTCCTTGTACATCCAGGCTTTTATAGGTTATGTAATTGATCATACTAATGGTCTGCCATCAAACCAGACAACCAAAAGCACAACACCATATCAGGTATTTCAATAGCTTGATGTCTTCGATGCTATCAGTATTATCCCTTTTTTGATGAGCCAGAATGGTTGAGAACAATAGTCATTTAGCCTGATTTGGTCGTTACCATTTCCCGACTATTGTGCCTAATTTAGTGTCAATCATAATACTTTGATATGCCATTTAACCTTGTTTTGTAGCCCTTAAGGCCAGTCTCCAGATTCAAGATGCAAAAAGGCAACTATTGAGAAAACTGGGCAAAAGCGGGCAAGTAATCATTATTGGATCATTTTGGGTTCGTTTTGGTAAATAATGCTTAATGATGTGAAAAGTTTTAGACTTTATTTTGTAAATGATGGAGATAACACTTGATTCTCCAATTTTGAGTTCATTTTGTGAATCATGGGAGGACATCTAAATGATATGGCCTATAATGATGTGATATGGCATATAAACAATGTGATATGGCCTGTAAACAATGTTCATTTTGTAAGACACTTTGTGTGATATGGCCTTATATATGTATTTTGAGTGTATGTTTTGTATGCACAACAGGGAATCGATAATTCTATGAGAACTAGAACAAATGTTAATTTTTTATTTATTTTGAATGTATGTTTTATATGCACGAGAACTGGAACAACTGTTATAATTTTTTGAATATATGTTTTGTATGCACATCAGGGAATCGAAACTGGAACAACTGTTATAAATTTTTGGGACGGATCTGTTGTTCTGTACTAAAAGTGAACTATATTCTTTTGGAACATTTGCCTAAATTAATAGGACGGACACTTTCCGTTACAAATACCTATTTTTTGGGACGACATGACCAACCGTCACACAAAAATAAAGTTTTACAACCTTTTGAGACAGTTAATTTTTCGGTCCTTTAACAGTATTTAGGACGGTAAAATCCGTCCCTTGTGCTTTTGCCACGCCACTCTAATAGCACTGTTTTAATCCGTCCCAAATAATATTTAGGACAGTAAAAGCTCTTTTTAGAACAGTTTTTTGTTGTTCCAAAAGGCCACTTTTTTTGTAGTAGATCACACCTGATTTTGATAATAAACGTCAACTTTGGTCGATACGTAAAATATACATATTACTACAGAATTACAGGTTTCAAATGAGCAGAACGTCTGCATCTACATCTTACTGCATCTACGTCCTATTACTACAAAGTACAGACATTGCATCGTCATTAAGAACCAATTGTACTGGAATCAAGATCAAGTTTTTTTATATTTTCTTCTGTAATTTTAACTTTTATTGGGTCTAGGAATATGTGAGGATGATTGGGATTGGTACTCCCTTAGGTTTTTCTCAAAGTCCACAAACAAAAATAAGCCTACCTATTCAAATCCAAACAGTCCACACATCCAAAAAGCCCAAAACCCAACATATTTGGTTCAAAAGTTTTGACCTAACCTAGGCAGAACTTGGACAGAACTCGTCCCGAGTTCGACCAGGTCAGTTTGATTTTTGTTTTGAAATCCCTCCAAATCTGCATCCAACGTTCGAATACGAGATTTCTACATCCGAACTCAGCCCGAACTCTATCCGAATTCGATTTATAAAAATACTATAAATAGAGATGAACTTTTACCATTTCAAATCACTCATTCACTTTCTTTTTTCTATCTCTTTAAGTGTTTTCTACGAGCAAAGCTTTCAAATCAAGCCTTTAACACTCTTAGTCAAAGCTAATACAGTTCTGTTAAATCTAGAGTTTTGGTACTGAAGAGTTGTATCAGAGGCTGTATTTCTGAAAATATTCTAATTTTCAAAATTGTCCTCTGGAGTCGGTTGTGCGCTCGTCACCAAGCATGATGTTGTAAGAGACTACGAGCTCTCAATTAGCTTGTGCCATAGTGGATTCACATTGAGCAAGAGTACTCGAGACTGGACTAGTCCTCTCAGAGGAATACTAGTATACATCGCTATGTCACTGAGTTTGAATTACTTGACTCTTACTTTACTACATTTTATTAAATTTTATTTACCTGCCATAGTATATAGTTGCTTATTTTTAATTGGTGATAATTTTTGTTGCACACACACACGTACACTCTATTCACCCACTCTAGAGGTGCTCAACGGTCCTACAATTGGTATCAGAGCAGGTTATACATATACATAACCATCTAGAGTATATATATATCTATGGCTTCCGTTAAAATCGATATTCAACGGTGAAGGACAATCCATAAATAGACCCCCACTATTTGATGGAACAAATTACACATACTGGAAAACATAGATGAGTTTCTTTCTTAAGTCACTGGACTTCGATATTTAGTCGATAGTAATAGACGGTTACAAGAAATCGCCTAGAACAGTGATTGATGGTGTACTAGTAGACAAGCCACATGACAAATACACGGAGCATGAAAAGATACAGGCTAGTCGAGATGTACGAGCCATCAATGCACTATTCTGTGTTATTGACAAAACTGAGTACAATCGCGTATCTACCTGTACGAAGTCGAATGGAATTTGGAGACTTCTTGAGGTAACTCATGAAGGAACTTCCCATGTGAAGAAATCCAAAATCAGTAGACTAACACAGGAATGCGAATCTTTTAAGATAAAACCTGGTGAGTCAATTACACAGATGTTCACTCGTTTTATTGATATTAATAATCTTTTACAGTCTCTTGGTAAGGATTACAGCAATCACGAAAAGATGAGGAAGGTTCTGCGGGCTCTAACCAAGAACTGGAACCCGAAGGCCACTACAATCATCGAAGAAAATAACCTCACCATGGTGACATTGGAGATGCTGATGGGCAAACTCATAACCCATGAGTTGTACTTGCAAGAGTTTGAAGATGCAATTCCCAAGAAAAGATCAATTGCCTTCAAAGCATAAGCCAGAAAAGTCTCATGCAATAATTCTGACGAAGAATCATCCGATGGTGATGAACAGGCCCTACTGGTCAAATTTTTAAAAAGTTCTTGAAGTTTGAGAGATCAAACCGAAAGAAGAAAGACATCCATGAAAGCAACGAAAAAAATAATATGCTTTGGATGTAAGAAGTCAGGGCACATAAAGAAGGACTGTCCACTGTCAAAGAAGAACAATCCATATGACCGACCAAGATCAAGCAGAAAAGCTGCAACCGATCGAAAGTACGCTCACACCAGCATTTGGCACAAAAGTGAGGCCAGTGAATCAGAGAAGGAGGACAGACGAAGCAGTAGTGCAACTGTCTGGCTGATGGCATTTGATAAGGTATCTGAGAACCCTCTGTATGATGATTTTACTTTCGATAAACTAGAAACTGCCTTTAGCGAACTACTTAAAGAACACAGAAATGTATTGGACAAGTATAAGCACTCTCGCAAAGAGATTAAGGTACACACTACTGAAGTAGCTAGACTGTCTAATCTTATTGAACATATTAAAGAGATATCTACTACCGGTAACACAAAAGAGATAACCAAGCTTAAATTGGACTATCATGAGGCCATCCTCACTATAAAGAAGAAAGAAAGAGACTATGTCAAGGTGCAAGAACTTTATAACATAGAGAAGAAAAGACACTTAGTCACTGAGCAATGACTCATAGATATACTACTAAATACGAGGAGTCTCGTGTGATCTCTAAAAAGGTAAAAGATCAAATTAGGCAAACATGTCATCCCTGTTACACGGCCTAAGGTTAGTACTGATATCAAACATACATCACAAAGGACTAAACCAAAGAAAGCACCTACACAACACACTTCTCACAATCATGCTTTCATATACTGGTTTCTAAGAAAGACACATAAGAATGTCAACACAAAAACAATAGCACAATTTCAAAAATCACATGCACATACTGTGGTACTCACGAGTACATATTACAGTATTGTAGAGCTAGAAAGCTTGTTGATACTAATTTACTTGCTTGGATTCCTAAGACTAATCATAATGTACCCTTGAGGAAATGGGTACCAAAGGATTTATCTACTCGTTTTGTAGGTGGACCCTCAACCCTCTCATGCTAAAAGCAAGTGGATACTCGATAGCAGATATTCATGGCACATGACTGATGATGTATCTTTATTCACTATGCTATCGATGAAGAAACAAGGATATGTTTCCTTTAGCAATAATCTAAGAGGTGATATTATTGGTAACGACACTGTTGGTATGTTTCCCTATCCAGAAATAAAAGAGGTTTGTCTAGTCACGGAGTTGAAACATAACCTATTGAGCATAAGTCATTTGGTAGATAATGGTTATGATGTAAACTTTGTGAGAGATAAATCTTTTATATATGAGATGTCTACCGGGAATCCCGTATATGAAGGGACCAGGGAAGATAATATTTATGTTTTATTTCTATAATGTACTAACAATGCAGGTAAGTGCCAAGTAGCCAATCAAGATAAAAGCTGGCTATGGCATATGAGGCTAGGACATGCAAATATGGATACTATCTCGAGGATATGTACTAAAAAGCTGTAAAAAGACTCCCAGAAATTACATTCAAGAGAGATATGGTATGTGCTGACTGTGAAAAGAACAAGACAACTAGGTCATCTTTTAAATCCATCAACGCTGTAAGTACTTCGAGACCTTTGTAGTTGATTCATATGGATTTGTTTGGTCCTAGTAGTGTCACTAGTCTTGGCAAAAAACTCTATGCTTTTGTTATAATTGATGACTTCTCTCGATATACTTGGGTTTTCTTTTTATCAAACAAAAGTGATACCATTTTTGAATTTCAAGTATTTTGCAAAAAGGTACAAAACAAAAAAGGCTTCATGATTACTCAAATTCGAAGTGATCATGGTGGCGAATTCGTAAATGCTAATTTCAAAAAGCTTTGTGATGATAGTGATTATTACCTTGAGTTTTCTTGTCCTAGAACTCGTCAACATAATGGTTTTATGGAGCAGAAGAATCGTAATCTAAGCGATATGGCTAGAGTTATGCTGAATCAGCATAATTTTCCTAAATATTTTTGGACAGAAGTAGTTAGTACATCCTGTCATATTTTAAATAGGGTGTTAATTCGACCTATCTTGAAGAAAACCCCTTATAAATTATGGTTTGGAAGGATTCCAAACATTTCATATTTCAAAGTATTTGGTTGTCACTATTTTATTCTGAGCACAAGGATAACTTGGGTAAGTTCGACTCAAAAGAAGATGAATGGATATTTCTCGGGTATGCTGCCAAGAGTAAGGGATATAGAATTTTCAATAAAAGATTTATGATTATTAAAGAATTTATTAATATTACTTTTGATGAGCTCAATAGTCAGAGATCTAGCGATAGTGACGATGAGGATGTAGAAAACAAATCCAAGACACCTGAAGATACTGTTACCAACGAGGGCTATCTGGAAAGTCTACCTAAGAAGATGAAGTTCATGCCAGACCATTTAGAGACACTCGTAATAGGTGATGTATCTAAAGGAGTAGGTACATGTTCTTCTAATAGAGATATAGCAGCAAATGTAGCTTTCATTTCTCAAGTAGAACCTAAGACAGTAGTAGATGCTTTTTCTGATGAGTTTTGGATTGATACCATACAAGAGAAACTTAATCAATTTGAGAGAAACCAAGTTTGGCAACTTGTTCCTAAACCTATTGCTCAATCGACAATTGGTATCAAATGGGTGTTCCTAAATAAACTAGGTGAGGATGGACAAGTTCTACGCAACAAAGAACATCCAGTGGCACAAGGTTATAATCAAGAAAAAGGAATTGATTATGATGAGACATATGCTTCTGTTGCTAGACTAGAATCCATTTGTATATTTCGTGCATTTGCATATTTTTTTAGTTTTAAACTTTTTCAAATGGACGTGAAAAGTGCATTTTTGAACAAATTTTTGAAGGAAGAAGTTTTTGTGAAACAACCCCCTGGTTTTGAAGTTTTCGAAGTCGATCACGTTTTCAAGCTTAGAAAAGTACTTTACAGTCTCAAACAAGCACCACGTGCTTGGTATGAACGACTAAGTGCTTTCCTACTTGAAAATGGTTTTTAAAAAGGAAGTGTCGATACAACCTTATTTATCTACTCGTGCAAATTTATGTAGTTGACATTATTTTTGGTTCTACTAACGAAAAACTTTGTCATGATTTTTCTAATTGTATGCAGAGTGAATTTAAAATGAGTATGATGGGAGAGCTCAACTACTTCCAAGGACTTCAGATCAAACAACACTCATTGGGGATATTCATCAATCAAGCCAAGTACACAAAGGATTTACTAAAGAAGTATGACTTTGACAATGTAAAGCCTGTCGGAACGCCAATGGCTATATCAACACGACTTGACATTGATGAAAGTGGCAAACCAGTCGTCCAACATAAGTATCGAGGTATGATTGGTAGTTTGCTTTACTTAACTGCTAGTCGTCCTAATATAATATTTAGCGTTTGTATTTGTGCACGATATCAAGCTAATCCTAATTAAGGAATCACACCTATGCGCCAAGGGTATATTCTGATACCTTAAAAGAACTTCTACAGTCGGCTTATGGTATCCCAAAACCATATTTTTTTGACCTAATCGATTACTCAGATGCTGATTTTACTGGATGCAAAGTAGACCGTAAAAGTACCAGCGGTACATATTATTTACTAGAAAAAGATTTAGTCTCTTGGTTTAGCAAGAAGCAAAATCCTGTAGCGCTATCAACGACTGAGGCTGAGTACATCGTCGCTGGACTTTTTGTGCTCATATTTTGTGGATAAAGCAAACCCTAGAAGACTATAATCTACACTACACAAAGATTCTCATTTACTGTGACAACACTAGCACTATTAACTTGAATAAGAACCCAATATATCACTCACGCACAAATCACGTAAAAATACGTCATTATTTTTTGCGTGATTACCAACAACAGGGGACATCTGCTTAGAATTTATTGACAGATCATCAACTAGTAGATATTTTCACAAAGCCACTAGCTGAAGATCGTTTTAATTATCGGTATCGCAAGTTAGGCATACTTGAATTTTCAGAATCGTAATGCGTTATGATTAATAAAAAAACTTAAAACTTGATATTCAACGATTTATTAATTGAAGTTATTTTGGGTACAAGCCGAAAGTGCCCTTCTGTCATACATGTGTAAATAGCCTGAAGCGACATGGTGCATTAGTCTTCGGACTGCCGCTAGATGGGATCCGGCCCCTACACCTAATCCAAGGTGATGAATAATAATTAAATTAACAAATTAAAATTTATTGAGTTATTTTTATCATTTATACACATAAAATGACCTAAAATTCGAATAGTCGAACTCAGTGTCGGGCTTTTATTAAACAACAACAGACAGAAGCCCTTCTTTCCTATTCTATTCATCTTCTTCCCAAAGAAACAACCGCCCGAGCTTCAAAACCCTAACCCTAGCTTTTTGGAAAACCTATATCCAAGCCTCCAAATCCTCTCTTCTTAGATCTATCGTCTCTAGGAAGGCATTCTCTACCACTTTTCAATCTCCATTGAGGTACTCTCTTTTTCTCCTATTTCAATTTTATGGCTCCTAAACTTTTCAAGAAAAAGAAAAAAGAGACTGTTTCATCCTCCACATCGGAGTATGAATCAGTTAATATGTTCACTCCCGTTCCTCCATGTAGAAGCATAGAATTTCAGGCACATCAAGAGGCCAAAATCCCTATGGGCCACAAACAGTGTGCACCGAGGTAGATGTCAGCGCATCGCAGAAAACATCATATGAAAGCACATGAAAATAATATTTTATTACATGAAAAATCTATTACATGGCTTTGCTTCTCATTACATGGAAATATACTACAAAAGCCTAGTCTAATATCTATGGATAGGCACATCACTCTGACGTCTCAGCATAGACGAATTACTTCCTTGTCAATGGGCGAATCACTTCCTCGTTAACACACAAGTGCATCACCTGCCGCCCTGAGGATCTTCCAGCATAACGAAGGTTGGAGGTTCATTGACCCAAAATCCTGCATTCAACTTGGCACTTAATATCGTATCATAGAAGAACACTGCCAGTAAGGCGCATGAGCATGAACTGCTCTGTCCGTAGCTGACTCGGCACATCTCAGTCATCTGAAGGATTTTATCGTCAAAATCAAAGCTTTTTTGAACGAGGAGATCCACAACCCATAGTACAACATCTCGCCAAGGAGGTGGATCAGTCGAGTTCGTTCTCGGGAGACAAAGTTCTGTAAAATAAGAGCGAGCAAACTCTATCCACCACTGCTATTTATAGGCCAGGGCAACTAAACTCATACGCCCCCTGAAGTCAGTGCATTAAACCTAGCATTAATGGCAATGAATCTGCCATATCAAAATCAGCTAAGTCAAAGTCATTAGAATTGAGCCTCGAAACGCTCAATAAAGTTGACCGAAGGAGATACGCCCCACAGTTGATACGCCTCTCAGACATATGCGCTCCTCAGATATATGCGTACTACAACTGATGCATGTATGAGTGCATGTGCCCTATAGGAAGTGTGCCTACCCGAGCACGTCTCCTATCAGAGCATTTAATGCTAAGTGACAGAAGTCATCAACACACGTCTCGAGGACTGAAAAGTTGACAACTTCCACAGAAATCGAAGAGACGCAAACGTCAGCATCATCATTACTTGATTTCTCGGTTACGAATGTGCTCTGCCACGTGGCCGACTAAACACTAGCATGCGCCTCCACGACCATATGCTCGAACTTTGTATGTGGCTCTGTACCATACACCCAGACTTGCTATTTCCCTGAAAGTTATATGCCAAGTCTCCTAATACGCCAGATCCTAGGCACATCCAATCAAATCATCCTGCAACAAACCAAAGATCTTTAAGCAATGTGCATACACCATGTGTCATTGACCCTGTTCTGATCACGAACAGATGCTAACCACCCAAGATCTCAGTAATAAACGAATCTCAATAACTTTCAGCCCAATAGTACAGTTTCAAACAGATTCAGTTCCAGCTTCCTGGCGCAGCACCCCTGTGCCTAAAAAAACCCACGTGCGTAGCATCCCTACGTGCCAGATTTGATGTTCATATCATATATGCGCGCATGAACGGATCATTCTACCGCCTATAAATGGAATGATTATTCCTTCATTCAATCTTCTTCAATTTTTTTAACTCTTGAAATCTTCAACAGCTTCAACTCTTGGCATTTTCCCCGGAGTGAATCAGACATTCAAAGAGCTCGAGATCGTCGTCATATCATCAATGAAGAAAGAATAAACTCTCCATCGCCACGGTTTCCAGCTAAAAAGAAAAGTATACTCAAAGGATTCTATCGGATCCAAAATTGTACTCTGTTTAGTTTGTTATATATAAAAGTTTTTCTCAAATACTTTTTAATGGCAAACACTCCCGATGATGAAGAGGACTATGACCCTAATCTATTTGTATCTTCTGAGAGATCAACCGCTTGGTTCGATCAATTTTGATACCGGGAAATTTGCTCGAAAAAGTCTATCAATTTTACTGTTCTCTCGGAATATACTGTAACCTTTGAAAACTTGGTGCTCCAGACTTTTCAGAGACTTCTAGTCAAATTTATGAAAATGTTGTCCGTATGTTCTATTGCAACTTGCAAGAAGCAGACGACATTACTTATTCCTGTGTTAGTGGAAAGGAATTTGAATTCAACTCGACAGACTTAAGCAAATATTTCCATATGCCTGACAACGACAATGCTCTCATAGATATTAACAAAGTTCAATTCCCTTTTGACATGTCTCTTGAGTCTTTCAAGGTAGCGCTGTGTCATCCGAGTCTGGTTCTCCGGACAAGGTTGTTCATACGTCACATGAACCAACATTTCTATGAACTCTACCGCATCATCTATTCATCTTTGCTGCCTAAGACTGAATCCACTGATGAGATCACCTTCTTAGAGTTATCGACTGTAAGCCCACTTCCCGAATTTTAAATTTTTTATTTTATTTAAATATGATCAATTTTATGATCATAGGGGTTATGCCTAAGCTCATAGGTGATCTATGACCATACTATGGTCATATAACATTTATATAGCTTATATAAGTACTATTTATCTATCTTATATTTTATAATAATTTTTAGATATTTTATATATTTTTAGATAATTATTTTATTAAGGTTTAATATTTTTAACGACTTTCATGAATTACTATAAGGCCATTTGAGACTATTTTAGGACTCAGTATTTTTATTTAGGTTCAGGAAGGTTAGAAATATTTTCTCTATTATTTTAGATTTTTTCTAATTTTTTTATATTTATTGGGATTTATTTGGCTTTAAAATAATTTTAAACCAACTTCTGTATATCAATACCCAGTCAACCACCCAGTCAGCACTGCAGGCCCACATGTCAGCCGCATAGTGCTGACCAGGGGGCCTAGCTATCAGCGAGATAAGAGCTGACGCGACGCCATCCTTAATAGGAAGTCGGCTCAACCGACTCGAGCCCCATACCAGATTGCCATAATTCGTTCATTTTTTGACCGGAGGCAACATGATCTTGACACGTGGCAGATAGCGGCTCACCGATTCAACCGAGCCGTGGCTTTGTTTTTTTTTGAACAAAGGGGCTTTATTGATGTATCAGATGCAAAATGCCAAAAGCTGGAACCCAAAAATACCAAGCAAAACAAAAAGGGGACTGACGGACTAGATCAGCGCCTACCAAAAACCTGCAGGTACGTGTGAGCATCTACTGCGGATGCGAAGACACTGCCGGAGGACTTCCCTGAGAAGCTGTTGGAGGTTGAACTGATGACCTTCATACCTAAATTTGTTTTTGTTTTTTCATAGCACCCAGATGCCAGCGGCTATGACGATCTGCTGCCCGTGAGAGGAACCCCAGCTGGCAAGGAGATCGTTGAAGCTCCCAGTATGGGGGGCTTTGCCACATCGCTGAGAAAGACTAGACCATAATTGGTTAGTGATGTTGCCATGAAGGAGGATGTGTTCTGTTGTTTCTGATTGGTGAGAGATACAACAGTGAAACTTGGATGCTAAGCTGTAGTCGATGGAGGTGAGGGAGTCGTCGGTTGGTAACTTCCGTCTATATGCTCTCCAGATGAGGATGAACCAATTATTGGGGAAACAGGAGTGCCAGAAAGGGGCGATCAACGGAGCGGGCGGTTCGGTGTTTCTCGCCTTCGACTTGATAGAGGCTATCGTGAAGGAGCCATCGGACGTGAGGGACCAGTGAAGGTTGTCAGTATTCTCGATGATAAATGGTTCCGCAAGGTGGCAGCCATGCAGGATCCTGCGCCAGGATACGGAGGATCGGTTGTTGGCGAGGACAGTCGTGGGGTGAGAATGAAGGAAATATCTGGCCTTCGTAAACCTCATCCATATGGAGTTGTCTATACGTAGCTTCCACCACAGCTTCATCGAACATGCATCGACGATGTGTGCAAGTTTGGAAAAGCCAAGTCTGCCAGCATCAATGGGTTTGGCCATAGAGTCCCAGCTGGCCCAGTGATGCTTGTCCTTTCCGTCGCTGTGGTCCCAAAAGAAGTTGGCGAAGAGGGACTCGATCTCATAAAGTACTTTCTTGGGGGGAGCACACTGCGAGGGTGTATATGGGGATTGAAGATAGGGCATGCATGATGAGGATAAGCTTGCCTCCCGGGGATAGGGTCGTGTTGTGCCAACCTTTGATTTTTCTTTTGATTTTGTTCACCAATCCTTCGAAGATGCCGGAGTTGGATTTACCGTGCACCATCGGGCATCCGAGGTAGGTGAATGGTGGATATACGGTGGTGAAGGATGTTATGTTGGTGAGGTTGGAGGAATGAATTCGGTCGGCGTTGTGGTGGGTGTAGATGACGCTTTTATCCGCGTTGATACGTTGGCCAGAGCATCTGGTATATTTCTCTAGAGTGCTGCAGATCACCTCTATCGACCCGATGTCTCCGAAAGAGAAGATGAGGATGTCATCGGCATAGGCCAAATGAGTGATAAGAGGGCATCCCGTTGTGGTGTGATAGTGACAAAATCTGGGATGTTCGCCATGTTGTTAAGGTTTCTGCTGAGCGCTTCGGCTGCGATGATGAAGATGGTGGCGGATAAAGGGTCACCTTGACAGACTCCCCGACTGGATCTGAAAAAGCCGCCAGATTGTCTGTTGATCATGGTAGAGAACCAAGAGTTATTGACGGACCGGAAGATGATGTCGATCCAAGTTTTTGAGAACCCAAAAGCTCTGAATACCCAGATCATGAATTGCCAGTCCAGGCGGTCATAGGCATTCTCCATGTCAAGTTTGATGGCGATGTTCCTCCCTTGACGGGAATTTTATGCAGGTGATCAGCTCCTGAGCGAGTAAGATGTTAACGGTGATGTTCCGACCGGGGACGAAACTGCCCTGCTCCTCGGAGATGATCTTGGGATGGAGAGAGGACATGCGGGTCGCGATGATCTTGGAGATGATTTTGTTGGTGAAGGTGCATAGACTGATCGGTCTGAAGTCTTTTAATGTCTCTAGGTTGTCTTTTTTAGGGATCAGAATAAGGTTTGCCCAAGAGATGGCTTTGGGCTAGTTGGCTCCAGTAAAAAATGCCACCGCGGCATCGTGAAAGTCAGGACCAATAATCTCCCAACAAGAGCGAAAGAAAGCTCCAGAGAAACTGTCAGGTCAAGGAGCACTGTGCTCATCAAGAGACCAAACTACTGACTTGACCTTCTCCGAGAAAGGGGGTCAATAGCATGACGTTCTCCTGCTCGCTGATCAGGCTGGGGACCTTAGCTAGGAAAGCCTCATCCTTAACGACGGTCGATTTGGCAAAAAGTTTGGCGTAGAAGTTAGCGGCCGCCCTGTTAATGCTATTCTGAACATTGAGGAGAATGCCGTTGTCGTCGGATATTTGGTGAAGGTTGAGCTGATTTCTGCGACCCTTAACACATGCATGGAAGAATCGGCTTTGTTTATATATATATATATATATATATATATATATATATATATATATATATATATATATTATAGCTCTCCTCAAAATCGATCAGAAATTAATTAATTAATTAATTTATTATATCAGTTTCCCTAGTTCCTTATTTCTGACCGATTTTGAGGAGAGCTGTGTAATAAATAAATAAATAAATAAATAAATATAAATATAAATATAAATATAAATATAAATATATATATATATATATATATATATATATATATATATATATATTCAGTTTCCCTAGTTCATTATTACTGACCGATTTTGAGGAGAGTTGTCCAAAGGAGATCTCCGACTTCCCTGAGCGTTTGCGAGCAGCCCCGAACTCGGTTTCATGGGTGGTTTTTATTATGGGATTCATCTTACAGTAAGATTTCAGAATTTATAATTTATTTATGAATATTTTGCTTTTGAATTTTTGGTGAATTCTGTGAGTGTTGGTTATCAAAAATCCGACACGTCGTACGATTTTTGAGATTTTGGGTGATCCTGAACTCCGATTCGTGGTCCGTTTGAAATTTTGGAAAGCTAACACGACGATATTCGATATATAATTTTTTAAGAATTTTAGAATTTCGTTTACTATTTTATTTGTTACGTTGAACTCAGATTTGATCGGTAAATCCCTGATTTGGTCACGGTTAGCCATAACGGCGATATCTTTTGACCAAAATACGATTTTGCAGCACAATCATTTCTGGTGCACTCATGGTGCCGAAATATACTAGAATGCACTTTCAAAATCTCGAGTTCATAATGTTTGACTAGTTAGTCAATAATATGCCTCGATTTGCGTGCCATATTTTCCAAAATTAAAAATATGACTTTCTATGGCCAAACTTTCTTGTTTAAGTTATAATTTAGATTATTATTAGGTTAAATTAGGTTTTTAAGTGACTTATTTCAAAATTAAGTATTGTTAGATAAGTTAACCCATTAGCCACTTATTTCATGATTTTCGAATTAGAATCTTAGAATTGACTTGTGATTTTTGTGCACGGTTTGTGGTACGATGTACGATATGGGTTGATAGCTTCTAGATCGACGTTCCTCTCATCCTCAACTTATGACTATGGTTTGTTTAAGGGTTAAGGCAAGTACAGTATTACATTATGTTTTGGTACATTATAATACTTTCTTTATCGTTTCCTTGTTTGATATTCCATTGAAACACGATGGTGACACGGTAGACTTATTGTATCCTTCTTATTATTTCATTGACCGTTGCTAATTTTTTGTGAGTCGGGAGGGAAAATACTCGGTAGGTATGTGAACAAACCCAACTATTGTTATTACGGATAGCTAAGTCATACACCGCACGTATGAGTTAGTTGTACCCTATTATTGTGGATAGCCATCGTATGATGTGCCGTATTAGCCCAGCCGCTCATGCATCAAAATGTATTTCACACACACAGTTGTTTCCATTATTCATGATCTTAGTTTAAGTTCTTTATCTTCATGCTTATTTTCTATTAGCTTACTCGTTCCTGATTATTGCTTTCCATATCTAGTTCATATCTTGCTAGTTCTTTACATGTTCTTTATCGTTAATGTTTATTATTATTTATAGAATATTTTGTGATAACAATATTAAATGGAATATGGTTGTACTTTGCTCTTTTTTTGACTGGATCGTTGCTGGTGATTTGCCATGTTTCCTATCCTCGTGCTATGGATCATACGGGTGGAGATAGAGACCTTGGAGGCCGACTTTAGAGTCTAGATAGATTATACACTTCTTATATTTATTTAATTTAGCAGACTTTTGTATTATTGGATTTATAAATAAAATAATTATCGTGAATGAGCAATTAGATTTGTTTTGTTGAGATTGACATTGAGACCTAGATAGAGTACTACCGCCAATGCTGCAACGTAGGCTAGACTTGGCTACACACTCGTATCCCGAAAAGCGGGTGTAGGTCGTGACAAGTTTTTTTGGTAGCCCATGCAGGTCAGTTTTTGCAAAAGATTACAAACTCGTAGTAGTTCTTAAGTTAGTTGTACTGCTGCAAGCCTGCGACTAAGAAATTCTCATTCATAATTAGGATTGATTTGATTTTTAGAAGGATGACTAGGAGTAGAAGTCCCTTATTCAATTTGATTGATGGATAGTTAAGGTTGCTAAGTAGGCCATATGAATTAGCCAAGGATTCGTTAAATTCTAAACCCTATTATATGACTTTCATAGAAGGATACACTATTGTATTTTTATACGATGATATGAACTAAGGTAGGTAGACTATTCGCCTAGACTTCCTAGGATTCAATTTCTAATCTTGATCATTTGTGCAATTTTATTTTTCACCTTCTCTAATTATCGTAAGATCTGTATTACTTAGTTATTTTTTATTAGCCATAAGTAATTATTTTCTAAAAGGCAATATTCTATTTTCATCCATTGATTTTTGAGCCTAATATGACTTAATTATCCATATATTAATTTCCAATCAGTTTTTGTTTTATGTTTTCCCCTCGATCCTTGAATATTAGAGAAATAGAAATTAATTTTTTTACTTCTCTCTGTTCAAATATTTTTCGAATCGATCGTTGATTTTCAAAATTGATACTTTCACTTTAAGGACAGATACTTGTACTTTTTCTATCTTGATCGACTTGTGTAAATTTTTAGAAGCTCCTTTGAAATTATTATGGATATAGTCGAAATAATTTTCGATGACTTACAATGGCAATGCAAATGCACATTGTCCCTATTTATTTGAATTATGGAGACTGCAGGTTCACTGCAGCCAGCAGCGCACTGGCAAGGCATTAACCCTAAGTTTACTACAACAAAAAGACCTATTAATGATGCTCGACAAGGAGTTTTAATGACGGCTGATACATAAGCGTTATCAAAGTTGAGAAATAGCTTTTTTCTATGATGGTTTAGGCTAATTCTGGGCTTTTTATAACATTTATAAAACAAAATATCATTAATATTTTAGAGCGGTGGCAAACTTGTAATTCTTTCACTGTATAAAAGCTCAGTGGGAGAGAGAAAATTTATTTCTCATCCATTTTATAACGAGCAGCATCTCTCCTCCTCAAACCTCTTCTCCCCCAATTTTCAACCCTAACCACGTCCAAGAGAAACTACGGGCTATTCTATCCCAACCAGGAGAACGACTCCCTCCTCTCAATCGCTCGCTACAGCGACGACGAGGACAGAGAGCCGAGAGGGAACGGCCACGGCGGTCGAGAAGAGGAAGAGGAGGACGAGGATCAGTCGCCGCCGGCTCGTGCACCGCCGGGGAAGAGGCAGCGGCTGGTGGAGGTCAGGAGGGACTACCCGTACCTCGACACCGTCAATCGTCAGGTGAGCTATTCTTCGTAGTTTTAGGATTTTAGGGTTAAATTGGTTCTTTTCTTCCGAGTTGGCGCTAGAATCGATTTTTTTTGATATAATTAATTGATTGCATCGCAAAATTACAAGACCAGAAGCCCTAGCCTTCATATTTTCCCCTCTCGTCTTTCTCCATAAAGCAACTTTAGCTTTCACGAACGTCTACGTCGGCTGCCGACGCCATTGTCGCATCTTTCCCGGAGACTACGATGACATCCATGGAAGCTGGAGTGACAACAAATAAACAAAAAAAAAGTACGGAAAGAGAATGTAGATAACAAAAGGATCGATCGAAAGGAGTTATAATTCTGTAAGTGTCACTCGTTGGTGTACGTCGACTTCAATTTCCTCTGCTGCTTAATTTCATTGCGTTTTCAAGTCTCACATCTGCAATTCAACGAGGGAACAAAAGTGTATTAGGAATAGCTACTAATTCCTTGAAAAAGAAAATGAAATGTTTGGTAGGTAATTATTAATTATATAGAAAAATACAAAAATAACTAAAAAAGGACTGACTATATATGATAACTTAATTTTCCAACCTCAATAAATATTCTGGATATATCCATTGAATCATCCAAATGTTAATGTTTTTTTTGTCAATTTTGTATAATAAGATGCCGATGTAGTTAATTGTGACTTTTGTGATATAATTTTCTGTTGGGACTTGGTGTAATTGTTGCATGATGTAATTCTATCATTTATCTCAAAAAAATATTTATCTCATAAAGTAAAATGCAATCCTAACATAAAGAAAAAAAACATTTATGATTATTTGTTATCTATTAGTTATAAATCTATTGTGCACATTCCATTTTCCTTACTGTAGTAGATTGAAACTACCCATCTGTATAAGCAAACTATGATATCTATACCATTATCAAAACAAAACAAAAAATATCTAGGAGCTTTTTTTTCTAATGAACTCGTTGCATTGTGCAATCTATTCACATTTCTATAGCCAATAAGTTAATTTGTGCTCTTCATATGTATGTTTTTTTTCCTGCCAAGCGCAGTGTACAATTTTTTTGATTGTGTACTGTTACTAAACTCTAAGAAACATGTTACGAGTTTTTTATAGGCTCCCCTCCATGACAATTCAGAAAATCTGTATTGTTACCAAACTCTAATAATAAAAGATGTTTAACCTTATATGTGTCTTATATACGTACGCCATTGTTTATTTGTTTATTTGTTGTAACAGTGCCGTCACTGTCTCCGACAGTCACCAACGTCACCGGTGCCATCATGAACTTTTTCTTTGTTTAGTTGTTTAGTACTTTCTCTTCGCACTGCTAATATCAAAACCATATTTAAGTGCACCATATCGATTAATTCAGTCATAGCATCCAAAAAGAAAACAATACTATAATTCGAGTCCCACTTCAAAGCATATTAATAAAGAGCAAAGCTATGAAATACTGGAAGTCCGGGAAGGAAGTCCAGGGAGGCGCTATAAGATTCATCTTCTATCTTTTTTTCTTATACTTTCATATTTATTCAAGGTAGAGGAAGTCCAGGGAGGCACTGGTGGTGGCGAGTGGCGACGTTGGAAGAAGTTGCTAATGTGACGGAGAAGGTGTCCTTTGGGAGAGCTAAATGGAAGATGGGATAACATTGTTTTCTTTTTGCCTTGGGTTCCTCCTCCTACTATGCCAATTCTCTACCTTTTTCTAGTCCCGTGGATTTTATTTTCTACATGTTTTTAAATGAATTTGTCGCAACAAGAGGAAAGTAGTATTAAAGACTTCTTTACAAGTTTAAATGTGACATGAAAGAATGGCACATCAAAGGCACAGTATATTTAAAGTTTTGCCATGTTGTTGCATGTTAAAAAAATTGTATGTTTACAAGATTGATTCACCTTTTCTGTTGAACAACCCTTTTCCTTTGCTGTCAACTATACATTTGTCAAAAAAAAAATTAGACTTTGCATGTCTTTTTTTCCCTTCCCCGGAAGGCCATGGATTTTAATTTTCAAAATCAATTTTTCTAGCACCGCATGTAGTATTCTAAGTTGTTAATTTATGAACCACATGTACGTATACCCTATGCCTGCAAGCTTCTCTTCCAAGAGCTAATGGCCATGGCAATTGCACCCAGGATGCTCACAAAGGAAGTGAAATCATCCCATAGCTAGTACCGGGTTTGTTACTCCAGCAATCTTGCCAGGTTTATCTTCTTCATTTATCCACATTTTTAAGTTTCTGAGTGATTTTATTCTGTTATATGCTGTTGCACACTGGATGCTTTTGGAAAACCTTGAAATTGAAGTTAGTTGTCACACTTTACCCTGTTTATTTGTTATTTTATGATATGATCGACACATCGCATTGTATTTACTAAGAACCACTATCAAGTACCACAACTTCAAATTTATTGCATTCCTTGTACTAAAATTTCTTCTTCTGCAGTATTGCAATTTGGAGGCCAGCATCATGGCAGTCTTGGTGTTCCTGCCGTTGGTATGGCATTCCTGGGTTACGTGGGGCAACCACAACTTGGTTTTGGGAACTCCGAAATGACTTGGTATGTACCCTGAGCTCATGATATCTAATCGTTATTATCTGCCAAGCTGCTGATATTTTTACAAGCAAAATGCAAGTTAAACACTGCAGTCACATTGACTACTAACTGAAAGGGTTTTTTAAAAATTTATTTTAGTTTTAAATTACATTTCTTAAGAACCTTTCATTAAAATAATTTTAACATATATAATAAACAATAAGCTGATTTAATGCTTATGTTTTCTTTTTAATTTTAATCTTACATTACAATGGGTTCTCTATGGACTTTAAGAATATGCTATCTGAAGGAGGTAAGTGTTTTTAGAGAAGGAACAGAAAGAGTTATAGATTCCGGACTGTACACTTTCTGTTAGTCTGTAAGTTTTATAAGATGATGAGTTTATAACAGCTATGATTGGATTTTAGAAGAAATATATAGTGCTAGATCTTCATCTTGCTCTTATTGTTTTATGTTATTATCAGTTAGATGTTTCTCTTTCTCCACATATGATAATTTTAATCAGTCGCTTCTTTATTTCTTCACCATCTTCATCTTTTTTTTTGGGTATTAGGTTTCCAGTAATCACTGGGACTGCTGGGGCACTAGGTGCTGCTGGAGCACTAGGTGCTGCTGGAGCACTAGGTGCTGCTGGAGCATTAGGGCCTGCTGGGGCACTAGGGGCATCATATCCCTACATAGCCATTTACAGCAACTTTGAGAATGCTCCTAAATTGCACCAATTAAATTGCACCAAATTACATTCAGGCCCTTTTATTACTACAGGTAGGTATTTTAATGCTTTTTACCCCTTGTTTCTTTCATGTCAATTTAATTTTAGATTTAATGTATATGAAAGTATTTTATTACATGATCCTCAATTGCTAGTTTCTTGTTGGAAACTTGGTACCAACTCTTAAGACATGAGGTGGTCTTTTGGTAATATTTTTTTTATCTTTTTCAGGGTTTTGCTACGTGATGCCGACAGTTTTGATGTGCTCAAAGTTGAAGCCAATGTACTAATAGTTTTGAGGGTCTACTTACTAGTAGTAGTTGTAAATATATGTATTTGGATGTCCTATTTTGAAAAAAAGTAATGAAGATGGTGATATATATTATGTATGTATTTGTAAATGGATTAAATGGTACTCTATGACATTTAGATGTTTTCTTGTGAATATGGTTCAAAATGAATGTTTTGAAATTGAATTGAGCAACATTGAGCATTGATCTATAATTTTTTGGAAAGTAATATATAAATGTGCAGAATTGAGCGTTATAAATGTGCTGAATTGAGTCTATAGAGATTATCTATTCATAACGCTTTCAAACTATGCTGAAAATAAGTGTAGCAGAAACTCATCATATTCATGACGTTTATTTTATGACGCTTTTAAAAAACATTTATAACACCCATTTTCATCATGCTTTCTTTGGAAAAAAACGTCATGGTTGGTCATTAATGACGGTTTTTAGCCGTCATTAAAAGGTATTTCTGTTGTAGTGGTTTGTAGGTCCTAAAAAATCAAGTTGCATCAATCAACAAAGTCAAGAAATCAAGAAACCAATCATTTGGATGAATTACGCAGACAATAGATTGCGCATACTGCTTTGCGCATACTTCTAACTGCGCAGACTGACGTGGCAGAAGTCATCATTACCAAATCAAATCAAATCTTTTCTGACAACTGACAGCGCGGATAACAAGGAGTCTATTCATTTCCTGCGCCGCACAGTGCTCGAGGGCGGCTGACAGCTGGCAGCACAAACTAATCCTGCGCAGTTTGAGTCTGCGCAAACCATGTATGCGCAATTCAACTCTGCGCACTCCATCAATATAACTGATAAGTTACACGTGGCATTCATGCCATCGATTGCTCATTACGTGGCAACTGTTTATGCACGATCATGCACATTTTTATCAAATGATGCCATGTGTCCATGATAGTTGGCCCACGATCCAGTAACTGTCTGCGCAAATCAATATTGCGCAAACCAATACTGCGCAAATCATCCTGCGCAGTCCCAAAATAACTGAAAGTTAGTTATTTCTAGAACTCTATAAATAGAGTTTCAAGTCTTCATTTCAAGGGAATCAAGATCAGAGATCAGAAATCAGAGAGTTCAGGAGTTCTTGCCAAAGTGCTGCTGCATTCTTCCGAGACTTTTGTCTTCAACTTCAGAGGCTTTTGCCTTCAGTTTCCAGAGTTGTTTTCAACTTCAAAGGCTTCGTCTTCACAGTTCACATCGTCTAAGGGATAAAGCAATCGTCATCAAGATTGGATTCCTATAGTTGTAATTTTCCCAGAATCTTGTAATCTTTATTACAGTTTGTATCAATAAAGTTTTATACTTTTGTTTTTGCAAACAAAATGGCAACTCTGCTGGGGACAACTTTCTCCTCCGACGAGGAAGTAGCAACTCAATGTGACGTATCGTCTATCGGGAAGACGCAGAAGACGCTGGTTGTTAAGGTCAACCAGACAGCCTACGAGGCGATGCTCAACTCCAAGACCACTCCCCGTACTGTAGCCACTTCTGCCAAGAGCAAAGTGCGCTCAGTTTGGGTCTCCAAGTCTGCACAATCTGGCATTTTTGCCACCAAGGACGCTGTACCAACTGTTGCACAATCTGCTAGTCAGACTGCTGTACAAACTGCTGTGCCAACTGTTGCACAGTCTGTCTCAGCAACTGCTGCACAATCTGTTGCAGTCAAGGCTGCACAATCTGTTGCAACTGTTGCACAGGCTACTTCATTTGCTGCCTTATCAAAACAGAAGACTCCTATGACTCTGGCGCAATTGGCAGTGGCTTTTCCTGCACAAAATAGCACTCTTGTAACTAAGATGCATCCCAAGCACTCTAAGACAAGAACTCCTGATGCACTTCCTACCAAAGCTTCTAATGCACAAATAACTAGTGCACCTTCCACCCATGCGCAAACCAAGTCTGCGTAATCCAAGAAAAATAGCCTTTTGGCTAAATTTCCTTCTTCTCACAATAAAAGACGAGATTCTACTCCTCTTCCCAAACACCCTATTGCCTCTGCGCAATCCACTGAGGGTAGTCCTTTGACTATTTCTCCTTCTCTTCAAAGCAAAGGAAAAGGTCCATTGGTCTTTTCTCAAACTTCCTTGTCTCATGACTTGGAAAATAACAGAGGGAGACGATCTTTAGCTAACCCTTCATCTCAAAATAAAGGAAAAGGCCCTTTGGTCTTTTCTCAGTCTTTTTCAGTCTTTACTGAAGAAGATCCATCTCAATGTGCCACGGTACCAATCAGTTCGAGAACTCTGACGAATAAGGATTCTTCTTTCCTTTATAACAAGAGTACTTGTACTAATCAAAGAGGTATTCTGCCTACTCCGATAGCAGAATTCCAGGACCTCCCGACTCTCCAAATTTGTCGTTCCAGACAGGGAAAACTGTTAGTGTCTCAAACAGAAACTCCCGAGGGTGAATTTGCTGACCTCAGAACTTATCTTAATCGACCCACTTCGGTAAAACGCAAACAGCCAATGTCGAAGGTTAAACATCATCAGAAACAAATCTCCAAGGTCAGAAATCCTGACACTTATGCCAATGAAGTGAGTACTTCCCTGTATACTCAAGGGACTAAACATTTGAAGAATCGGAATCATATTCCAAATGTTATCAAAGAACAGATCCCTCGGAACTTTCCTCGTCCTGTTGTTGATCTTCGAGAACATTTAAGACAAAAACAGGATAATGTCTCAATATCTCCATCTCAACCATCTGATCATCACTGTAATCATAAAGTCATCATCCAATACTGTTGTCAAACGACAAAACGATCTGTCTTCGATCGTTTAACTTTTGCTAATTCTAAACCTATGTCAGAAGAAGACGAAGTTTTGTATGCTTCTGTTAACATGACTTCCCGAGACACTGGGGGTAAAAGATGCTCTAAGCATGGTAGACTCCGCAAGCCAAGCCAACAGTATTTGGAATTACTTCAAGAATCTTCTGAAGGAGTATTTCAACATACCCGTTCCCGAAGCCGAGATACAATCGGTCAAAGGAATCTTCCTCAAAATCCTTCAAGTCATCTCCCTGTTTCCCAGTCAGGAGATGATTCGTTTTCTGATTATGATGCATACAGAGAAAGTTCTGAACAAACAGTATCTTCCACTGTGCCAAGAGAAGTGACGGCTTATGTTGTCACCGATGATCCAGATGCTTCCACCTCCACAAATCAGGAACAGCGAATTGCTGCACTCGAAGACAAATTAAAAACTATGGCTGAGATGGTTGCTAGTATGCATTCCATCATTGTAGCACAACATGTTACACCACCAACTGCACCTATTACTAGTCCAGAGATCATAGCATCTTCAATACCTGTCAATACTGGGCTGGGGGTAGTGCCTCCCCAAATGCCTCCTGTACAAGTGCAAGTACAAACTACGCCTAGCCATTCAGGAGCTGGGGGTAGTACTTACAACGCTGTTCCTCCTCCTACCACTACAACTCAACCTGTTCCTTCTTCTTCATCAGAAGACGCCAATGAAGCTGTCAAACTCTTACGAACCCAGTTTGAAGCATTTAAAGAGAAAGACAATCTACAAAGGTTGGGGATTAAACAACCCTATCCGGTTGAATGGAAGGACGTCCCGTTTTCCCCAAAGTACAAAATCCCTACAATCTCTCTGTTCGATGGCAGTAATTCCCCGAGTCAATTCATCAATCATTTTGAGGTAATGACTGTTCAACTTCAGCCAAATGACGCTCTTCTTACCAGAGTGTTCGTCGGTTGTTTAGCCGGCGTAGCATACGACTGGTACAGAAGTTTGCCCGATGGTTGCATTACTTCTTTTTTAGGTCTCAAACAAATCTTTCTGGAACGGTTCTATGAAGGATTTAATGATATGACGATGTCAGCTCTCAACAAAATCAAACAAAAACATAATGAAACTGCTGAGAGCTTTATTGAACGGTTCCGCCGTGAAGCCTTGAAAATGCCTCCAGGGACTCCCGCTGCTGTCACTATTGATACTTGTAAGGCGAATCTTTTACCTATTATCAGTATGTGGACGGGATCAACCCAATTCCAAGATTGGCCCTCATTCATCGTCAACGCCAAAGCCGCTGAAGTAAGTGCCGACAAGTTTAAACAATTGGGGGTACAAATGTCTAACCCTGATCGCGATGAGCATCAGAATTCAGGTGGTGGCAATCGCCAGAACAATCGCAAAGCGAAAGAGACTTTAAACATTAACTTGAACAAAAATAAAGAATCTTTGGCTGTCAATGTGGCCTCACCTACATCTACTCCTACTCCTTCTGCACCTCCACCGAGAGAACCTCGTCCGAAGGTAGAATATTCCTTTGACGAAAATGACACGGCAAGTATCTTTGAGTGTTTACTCAAAAGCAATAAAATTCAACTCCCTGATCCAAAGAAACCAGATGAAGTCAATAAGACTGATCATCCCAAATGTTGTGTCTATCACCGATTCATTGGACATCCTACTCGAGCATGCTATGTGCTCAAAGGTAAGATTCAAGAGCTTGTCAATGCAGGTGTAGTCACTTTGCAACAAGATGAGAAGACTGTTACGGCAAATATGGTTTCAGTCCAATTTGGAGATTTCCCTCCGCAGATAATACAGCATGGTGTCATTCCGATTCCTAAAGCAACCCTTGAGATTGAGAATCTCCCGCTTCCATCCAATGAAGGTCTTATTCCCTTATCTCTTGACAATGGTGAAATTATGTGGATCCATCCTGATCTTGCTCCAGAATTTGAGATATCTTCCAAGAAGAAAACTCGTTCTAAAGGCAAAACCAAAATCTGCAACATGGTATCTTTTGATCCCATTGTTGACGAAGAGATTCTGTTAGGCACCAGATCAGGAAAAGCTTATTTGAAAGATCATTCTGAAGGCCAAAGGGATCCTGCTTCTTCTTCCGAACCTACTCCGGCACAACCTGCATCTGCTGAAGAGGTCCCTTCTACATCTCCACCAGTTGTAGTATCAATTCCTCCTAAGCCAACAACGGCTGACAAAGGCAAGCAACAAGTTCGATTTGACAAACCTCTAAAGAAGTCATCTCCTACTGGGCTTGAGAAGCCTTACAACTTTGATATATTGGCTCAATTTGCCAATACACCAGCTAGGCTGTCAATCTTTGAACTCTTGCGTCTTTCCAAAGAGACACGAGAAACTCTAAGTGAAGCTCTGATGCAGGCTGAGACTTGCTTAACTCTTCTCAAGAAGCCAGAATCAGAATCAGTCTCTTGTCATCACAGTCATAGTGTCTTGGAACTGATCCCAAATATTACCTTCACTCAGGATGATATGCTAATGGAAGATAATAGACATGATCGTCCTCTTTATTATACAGGATATGTAGATTCAATGAAGGTTGATCGTATCCTGATAGATCCAGGGTCTGCACTTAGTATTATGCCAAAGACAATGCTAGATGCATTGAAGATACCAGTGCATAGTCTTTCAACCACGATAACTACTATTCTGGGATTTAATCAAGGAAAGAGTGAACCTTTGGGCAAGATCCGTCTAAAACTCCAAATAGGCAATCTTCGCACAAAGGTGACCTTTTATATCATTGACAATCATGGTTGTTCTTATAATGCTCTCCTGGGAAGGCCATTCCTCCATGAACACAATGTCGTTCCATCAACTCTTCATCAATGTTTTAAATACGTTGATGACAAAGGACAAGTTCATAAGGAAGTTGCGGACCTTTATCCTTTCAAGGGTGTTGAAGCTTATTGCAACGATGCTCGTATGTACAAGGATGAATTTATGAAGGTAGTATTGGCTATGGATACTGAAGAAGATCAAAAAGCAGTACCTCAAGACACTCTTATCATACCTGTTAAGGGGCGAGTTTCTCATCCTCAATCTTCCAAGCCACTGGTTATTCACTTACCAGTTCAAAAGAAATCAGTTGATGCTGATGAAAATCAAAGGGAGCTCACCTCTTCTGAGCCACTTGTTATCGACTTACGTCGTAACAAAGACAAAAAGCAGCTCATTCCTTCTGAGCCACTTGTTGTTGATCTAAATCGCAACAAGGAAAAAAGGGAGCTCACCTCTTCTGAGCCACTTGTTATCGACCTCCGTCGTAACAAGCCTCCTCCACGTTCTTCTTCTCCCCATCTTGTAATCAATTTGACCAAATCTGTTAAGGTTAAAGGTCCTGTTGTAAATACTGATGTACAAATCAGTGAAAAAGCACCTACTTTCCAGTATATTGATGTTATTTATTATACCAAAAGTTATTTGGATATGTTAGATAGCTTCCAATCAATTACACTGGGAGTCGTACAATCTCTTCAGACAGAAGTCTCGCTTGAAGATCCAGATGATTCTTACCGTATTCATCTTTCTTTAAAGAAAGGTGAAAGTTCAGCATTTTTATATAAAAGACCAGAAACAAAGATTAACTATACGGATGATAGCAAAGTTAACGATACAGGACGTCTCCAGTTCTATCGTTATAGTCAACAATCAAAAGACATCCTCCGAAAGATGGGTTACGACTTCAAGAGCGGCCTTAACTATGGTAAAGGTAGACGAACTCCCATTCATACAACAGTTCCAAACGAAAAATCACAAATGTATTATGACAGGACCAAGAAAGGTCTCGGATATACTTCTTCTCCACTGTTATCCCCAGCAGCTTCTGAATCAGATAGTGAAGAATGTTCTAACTCTTCTGATTCCAGATCATGGGATTCCGATACCAGCATCGGTGAAGTCCATCGTATAATTGTATCTTCTAACATGGTCTCTGTTGAACTACCAGAAGGCTGTGATGAAGATATTGAAGAAAGTCCGAAAATAGATCCTTGGGCTCAACATATGGATAACCAATGGGTACTTAGATTTGAACAACGTGAACCTCCTACTGAAGATCAACTACTTCAAATTGATGTAGGAGAAAGAGAGTCACCTCGGCCAATTTTTATTAGCAAAAATCTTCCAGAAGCAGACAAACAAGAGTTGATTCTTCTTATTAAAGAATATATCGACGTCTTTGCCTGGAGTTATGAAGACATGCCAGGTTTAGATCCTAAGATTGCAACTCACAAACTGAACATTCTTCCTAATGCCAAACCAGTCAAACAGCAACAAAGGCGATTTAAGCCTGAAATGATGGACGCAATTGATGATGAAGTCAAGAAGCTCATCGCTTGTGGCTTTATTCGAGAAGAGCAGCATCCTGATTGGGTAGCCAATGTCGTCCCAGTTCTGAAGAAAACTGGAAAAGTTCGAGTCTGCATCGACTTCCGAGATCTCAATGAAGCATGTCCAAAAGATGAATTTCCTCTTCCTATCACAGACGTCATGATTGACAATACTTGTGGGTTCGAAAGGATATCTTTTATGGATGGATTTTCCGGGTATAATCAAATCAAAATGCATCCTGAAGATGAAAAGCATACATCTTTCCGCACTCCTCGAGGAGTTTATTGTTATACAGTGATGCCATTTGGTCTCAAGAATGCGGGTGCAACCTACCAACGGGCTATGAGTACCATTTTCAGAGAACATCTTCGTAAAACAGTCGAATGTTACGTGGACGATATTGCTGTCAAAAGTCGTCTAAAGGAAGATCACCTTCAAGACCTGAGAACTATCTTCAATCTCATGCGTCAACATCAACTCAAGATGAATCCCACCAAATCATTTTTGGGTGTCTCTAGTGGCAAATTTCTCGGCTTCGTCATTACCTCTAAGGGTATACACGTGGATCCCGAGAAGATCAAAGCCATCCAAGAGATGCGTCCTCCACGCAACCTAAAAGAGCTACGAGGATTCCAAGGCCGACTTACGTACATCAGGCGATTCATTTCGAACTTGTCTGGACGCTGCAGACCATTCACTCAACTAATGAAGAAGGGTGTATCTTTTGTTTGGACTGAAGAATGTCAACGAGCATTCGACGATATCAAACAATATCTTATGAACCCACCAGTTTTGGTGCCACCTATCTCTGGCATTCCATTCTTGATGTATGTCCGTGCTATGGACCATTCATTGGGTGCCTTACTTGCCCAAAAGAACAAAGAAGGCCATGAACAAGCTATCTACTATCTTAGCCGAACTATGATTGGTGCTGAACACCGTTATAGTCCTGTCGAGAAAGAATGCTTGGCTCTCATGTTTGCTGTGCAAAAGACGAGGCATTATATCATTGGTCAAACTATTCATGTTATATCTCGAGTTAACCCTCTCCGGGTACTCATGAAGAAACCAAGTACACTTAATTCTCGGTTGGCTACATGGGCAATCCTGCTAGCTCAATATGACATGGTGTATGTTCCACAAAAGTCTGTTAAAGGTCAAGCGCTGGCGGACTTCTTAGCAGCTCATCCTGTGCCTGAAACATCTAAACTCTATGACGAAATTCCTGACGAGACGTTAGAAGTCAACATGATCTCCGAAGAGTTTCCAACCTGGCATTTATTCTTTGATGGTGCATCAAGAATTGGACCAAATGGTGCTATAGTAGCAGGTGTTGGAGTTGTTCTCGTTTCTCCAGACGGATTAACTATCCAAAGAGCCTACTCTTTAGATGAGCCTTGCTCCAACAATGTGGCAGAGTACAATGCCTTACTTGTCGGCCTTCAGCTAGCTAAACAACTGAATGTTGAATATCTAGAAGTCTATGGTGATTCTAAATTGGTTGTAAACCAAGTTAGAGGAACCTATGAAGTCCGTCATCAAGACCTGGTGCCTTATCATGAAGCGGCAATCAATATAGCTACATCATTCAAAGCCTTCTTCATTGACTATGTTCGACGAGCTTGCAATACTGAAGCTGATGCTTTGGCCAATCTTGCAGCTGTCTTAGCCATCCCTGTCAAAAGGCATCAGGTGGTGGTTATTTCTAACCGAGAACTGTTCTGTATTGAGAACAATCGTAATATTGAATTTAGCAATCTTGCTGAAGTCGAAGTTATTGATGACGATTGGAGAACTCCTTTTATCGATTTTGTATTACATGACATACTCCCTGAAGATCCTAAGGAGGCTACAAGCGTTCGACGTCGATCTCTACGATTTTACTACAATCAAACCACCAAAGCACTCTATCGGCGAACTTATGATGGTCTTCTTCTACGCTGTTTAGCTGGTGATGAAGCCAAACAAGTGTTACGTGAAGCTCATGATGGCGTCTGTGGAGCACATCAACCTGGTCCTAAATTACAGGATCGCATTAGACGTATGGGTTATTATTGGCCCTCTATGGTATCAGATGCCATTGAATATGCAAGGAAATATCGTGCTTGTCAAATCCATGCAGACTTCATTCATCAACCCTCAGAATTCTTACACCCGACTGCTGCTTCATGGCCTTTTGAAGCTTGGGGTATGGACATCATAGGTCCTATTAATCCTCCTTCTTCTAGAGGACATCGGTTCATATTGGCGATAACCGATTACTTCTCCAAGTGGGCCGAAGCTATACCTCTGGCTGAAGTCAAGACTAGCAGTGTCATCAATTTCGTTAAACACCATGTCATATATAGATTCGGTGTACCTCGCAGGATCATTCATGACAATGGACCTCAATTCATTAGTCAGAAGTTCACTAGATTCTGCGATGATCATCGGATTAACAATGTTGCTTCAACGGCGTACAATTCTGCCGCTAATGGTTTAGCTGAAGCCTTTAACAAAACCATTATTAAGCTCCTTAAGAAGTTTGTATCCACTAACAAACGAAATTGGAGCGAGAAACTTGGCGAATGTCTTTGGGCCTATCGAACTACAGTCCGCAATCCCACAGGCTTTACACCTTTCTCTTTGGTATATGGCTGTGAAGCTGTCATTCCTTTGGAGTTTCAAATTCCTTCTTTAAGGATTGCTATTGCCAATGAGCTTACCACAGAAAATAATGACCTTCTTCGACTTCAAGAGTTGGAAGCATTGGATGAAAAGCGGTTAATGGCTCAACATCATATTGAGTTATACCAAGCCCGCATCTCAAAGACATTTAATCGTAAAGTGAAGGTCAGAGCCTTTCAGCAAGGAGAACTTGTTCTAACAGTCAGACGTCCTATGACTATGACTCATATGAGCAAAGGGAAATTCGATACGAAATGGGAAGGTCCCTATGTTGTGAGCAAAGTCTTCTCAAACGGAGCTTATCAACTTTCAGAACTTGATGGTCGAGTTGCTATGATGCCTATCAATGGCAAATTCTTAAAGAAGTATTATATATAAATGTAAATATTTGTAAAATTATCAGACAGAATCAAGTTCATAAATAAAATTCAAATTTTATTTCATTATATGATAGTACATATCAAAGGTCACTATCATCCTTTTCTACATTTGGACGAGGGCCACTGCCGTCCTTCTCAAAAATATGGTCAGCAAAAGAGCCGAGAACCTCCTTGCTGGATCCCACAAGAAACTTGCAGGCGGCCATCCTCATGGATTCTTCTTCTTTAGTCCTTCCAGGTTCAAGCAGGAAGTCCAGAATGTCTCGTGGTGGCTGAGGTGCAGACGGACCTTCGCCCGCTTTTGCCTCCTTCGGCTGGATTGGATCGGCAGGGCGTTCTTCAGTGCCCTTCTCAACATTCGAGGCGATTTCGGCCTTCTTAAATGCTTCTCCGGACGACATTTTTATGTTGAAGAGCAGAAGTGTTTATTCCTGTCAGATTTCTGCTATATTTATAGACAGAAGTTCCTCAAATAATGAAACGACGGTTCATCCGTTTATTTATTACATTCATCAGACGGTTCATCCGTTCATTAACTTCCGACGGTTCATCCGTTCATTTATCACATTCATCCGACGGTTCATCCGTTCATTACTACCCGACGGTTCACCCGTTCATTCATCATCACCTGATGGGTTATCCGTTCATTTCCATTTAACGGTTCATCCATTCATTAATCACCACTTGACGGTTCACCCGTTCATCGTCATCTATTATTTGACGGTCTTCCCATTCATTCATCTCACAAACATTGACGATTCGTCATCGTTCATTATTTACATCAGCAACTTGTCGTTTTTGATTAAGTTGTCAAATCGAAATAATTATACTCAATATATTCTACCATGTCCATATTACCTCTGAGTAGATATAATGAATATAATTATTTTCTATAAAATCATCAAGAAATATATCATGTCTTGCACCTCTGAATATATTTTCTATCTCTATTATTTATATCTGAATAAAATAAGCAATAAATAATGGAATCACAACAAAATGTCTTTTATTTAATCAGAATATAAGACAGTACAAAAATGCTTCCACAGCAACAAAAACAAAGATACAAAAGAGTTTTAATTAAGAGGGAGGAACAATCAAATTGTTGATCTGTTGCTTCAAGGTCTGCAACTCTTCTTCGTGACTAGTTGTTACTCTCATTCTTGCTTCTTCCATCCCTTTTTCTTCATCAAAAACAGGCATATCTATTGTCCTGCGGGTAATTTCAGCACTATGAGTCTCTTCATACTCATTTTTCTCCTGAATTAGGGCATTAAGTTGTTCAATCATAAGTCGTTGATTGGCAGTTTCTTCTTCAAATTCCTTCTGAAGGCGAATAATTTCTGCTTTCAATCCAGTAAGCCTCTGTCCTTTGTTCTCAGCTGCCAAAGTAACTGATTCTATCTTTAAGTTGAATTCAGCTGACTTTGCAGAATGAGCTTCTAAAAGGTTCTGAAGGTTTATCCTTTCAATATCAGCTTCTTGGGCTAGTCGCTCATATTCGGCTTGCACCAGAGAGTCTATATTCTTCTTCTTGAGCTCCTTATATTTCTTTATGGATACTTCCAACTCATCCAATATATGTTCAAGAAGAATGGCTTGAGCCTCATCTCCTTGATCCCTTATGGCTCTTATTAAAAAAGAAGTTGGCTTCCTAACCATAATAAAGTCAGCTCCTTCCTTCTCTATCATCTTATGAGCAAGAGATCCCAATGATTCAAAAAAGTATTTGGTAAATGATTGTACAACTTGCTGATTGATGGCTATAGTTCCAGGAGTCGAAGCTACCCCTGTTGAGGATGGGGTAGTCGGTTGCTCAATCCTTTGCTGCTGAATGATGGGCTCTTTAAACAAAGGAGCCAGAGTGGAGCTAGCTGCTCCTCCTGTTTGTTCTTCTGTAAAAAGTAAAATTATTATTTTACTAATTTGCCAATAAACAAAAAGATCAAATAAAAACAGTCTTACCTTGATTTGATCTAACAACAACTGCATCTCCTGCTGGAATAGACTCCCATTGAACGGAAGTAGCTTCAATTGCGATAGCTTGGCTGCTACCCGCTTCAGAACCGCAAGATAAGTGATGGCTACTACTAACAACCACCGTCGGAATATGCACCATAGCCAGGTCCATCGGAGGTGTTGGTAGAGTATCAAGATCTGCAAGAACTACAAATGAAGATATTAGATATCAATCTATTTTAAAGAAAGAAGATTGTTAAATCTCGTTTTATACCTTGGGGTTCGGTGGCGGGATTCTCTTGCTGAACATCTTCACCAGCCGCTTCTTCAGGAGATATTTCTATCTCGACGTCTTCATCAGGGTTAACAACCTTTTCTACAGACGCCTCTACTTCAATATCCTTTTTAGGATCCGAAGCATCATCGGCGGTATCAAGAGATATGTGTTCTTCGTTGTCCCCTTCAGGATTCTGTATATACTCATCAACATTTCCAGACGAAGAGCTTTCTTCATCCTTATCTTCTTCTTCTTCTTGGGCTGCATTCCCACTGTCAGTTGCGGTTTGATCCTCCTGCAGGCTATAACAATCTTCTAAAGCTCCGATCATTTCACGCTCTTCTTCTTCACGAAGAGTCTTAGGAGTAGGAGGAAGCTGAGTCATCTCCGCGACAGGTGAAAGAGGTCGTGTAATATTTAGCTCCTCTTCAATGATGTTTTCTCTGAGTGTTTCAACTTCAGTTCTGGAGTCAAGATCTCCCTTCTGTTCAGTCTCTTCAAGGGTTTTACTCCCTGATTCAGAAACAGGTGTGGGAGATGGCATTATAAGTCCTGCTGCAGCATCTACTGAAGTTAAGAGTTGTTTGGAAGAAGAGGCTTCTAAATTTCTTCTGGTGACCAACTTCTTCTTCTTCTTTCTATGTAGAGGTCTATCAGGACTCTCTACATCTATTGGTGCTGTTTGTTTCTGTACAGAAGTTGGTGTAGTAGCAACTTCTTGATTTGTCTCGGCTAGCTGTCGAGATTGGGATCTTGTAGTAACTTTATCAGAAGAATGCTCCAAGACCAATTTCTTCTTTGCTGCAGGAGCAGGAGGCTCCTCTCTTCTTCTTTTCTTGGCAGGAGACTTTCCCACTCTCAGAGAGATACGCATTGCTGCGTTTACCTCTTGTTGGAACATCATTTCTCTCGAAGTTTCTAGCGGTGCATCCGCCGGCTCGTTCGCCTCATCATTGGCAGGGATTGATAAAGCTATCCTCCCTTTCCTCAATCTTGTCGCAGAAGCAAAACTATCGGCGAGATTAAAGTTCTCGGCAAAAGTATTTGCAGACGTGTAAAATACCGAGTATGTGAAGAGCATCCGAGGCCCTTGAGGAGTGCTCTTTGGTGGCATCGAGAAGGTAGCCTTTGTGTCACGGGCATTGTAGTAGGCCCAAGCTCGGGCCCCGTCAATCAAGAAACCCTTACCCTGAAGGCAGGTGATTGCATTCCCTACATGGAATTGGTCATATCCAAACTGCCGGGCAAACCGGCTAGGGAGGTATGGTTCCAAAAAGCATTCTTCTTCAAAGCGGTATACTAAATGAGATGGTCGAATTGTCTTCAACCATTCAAAGGCCACACGGTTTAAGGGCTGCAGCTTTGAATCTACCATGTTTGGTGGCATCTGGTCATGACCGGCAGGAAGAGGGGCGCAACAGAAGTTCCATCCTCTGTTCAAATTTAAAACAAATCTGCACTCACTCAGAGAGGTGTACTTCCATTTACCCTGAGAATATCTGCGCAAGAAGCTGCCATCTACTGGTCCCATACCAGGGTCCATTAAAGTTGGATAGTGGAGGAGTGACCATCCAAAGAGATAAGTGTATGGCAGTTCGAGACGGGGGAATTCTTTCTCTCCCTTTGCCTTCAGCATCGAGTCAACATACAAACGAAGACTCGCATTCAATCTGCAGGTCATTGCTGATAACAAGTCAACCTTATAACCGAAGACTAGCTTGACGGCAGCAAAAAGTATACCGCGATGGAAACGGTCCACTGCACTAGATCCCGGGACCACGAATCGTCTTAGCCAGTGTGTCAGAAACCCTGCTAACTGGGCTTCTTTGGACATGGGTCTGTAACCCATTCTCAAAAAACTCTCCAAAATGTCACCTTTCTTTAAAGGTGGACATTGATAATCATCCTTCATTTCCTTATCATAATGTTTACTTTCTTCCATCATCTTCATGACTTCCGTGTTACTTAAGGGTTTGAAAAAATTAGGGTAACATTTGTCATTTTCCTTGGTTTTCTTCTCTTCAATATGATTTAAGAACAAGTATGGCAGCCACTTTGAAGAATAGCAAGTGTTGGCCGTAGCACTCTTATAGTACAAAGAGCAAATCTTGTAATGGCATAGCAGTTCCTCAAACACTGCTACCATTTCTGCATTTTCTTTTCTGAGTTTCTCCAACTCATCATTTGTAGGAACAAACTCCTCATACGGAGCATCTGCCATGGGCAAGTATGAGATGTACTTCATCTCGTGGAGTGCAAACCCCATCTCTCCACTCGGGGTCATGAAGGTTCCTGTCCTGTAATTGTATCGCTCAGCCAAAGCCAAAAACATATGAGGGTTAGGAGCAAAGCCGTATACAGTGGCATGCACTGCTTGAAACAGGTTAATCTGTTGGAGTTTGTCTTGGAAGGCTGTCAGAACCCAATTTGCAATACAATTCCATCGCTTGTAATTTGGATTCACTAATCCAGTCATTCTGATATCCTGTTCAGCGTATTTTCCTTCTTCCTTCGCAAATTCATTTGCGAATATAGGGGTTCTGACGGGCATCAGCATAGAGGAGTTCTCCGGTGGAATGCAGCCGGGTCTCAAACCTCTCAACATAACACTGTATCTGTCAGAAGAGCTGTAAAACATATCTTTCCCGTTAACCTTCTTTACAAAGATCTTCCCTGCACGAGCATCCTGGAGAAGGGTGATGTTCCACTCCATCTTCCTTGGGTAACTCGTATGAGCATACCGCGACAAAGGGAGGCAGCGAGAAATGTCAGGAATGAAGAATGATCTATCTTCCCGGTGGACTACCATCTCCTCCATCCTTGGCCTAGGCTGGGAGACTTTTTCAAAGGCGTCACCAAATAAGAATAAGGGTTTCTTGTGGATAACATCATCTGCTGATTCAAGAGGCTGTCCATTCATCAGACACATTAAAGTTTCGTTGTCCTGGGAAATCAATATTGCCTGACGAGAAGCCGGCAGATCGTACTGAGGATAATGAACGTGAGACAGATCTTCTTTATACTCAGACTCTGAAAGGGTTCCCACAAAATGTTCATAGTTTGGATCTTCATTAGTTTCAACTGCATCAAAAACAGATGAAGATCAGTACAAGTCAAAGACTCTATTTTTCAGACAAACAAAACAGTAGAGTACACAATCCTCAGATTGCGCTGACATAGATTGCGCAATATCAGTTTGCGCATCTCATCAGGGTGCGCAAACCAATCGATTGTGCTGACATCCAGCGCAAATCAATCGATTGTGCTGACTTTCTGTCAGCACAATTCGATAGATTGCGCAGGATTATAGCCTTCATAAAAATGAAGACTGACTGTTTATGCAACCAAAAACCCTAAAAAGGGTGGCGCAATTTGAACTCAAGATGCTCGCCGTGCAACTCTGTCAGATGACTCGGCCGGAGCTTTTCCCTTCGCGGCGGCGGCGGCGGCAGCATTAGATCGTCGGGGCGCCATGGCAAGTCGTTGGAGTTGGAAGACAGTAAGGGCTCAGAGGAGATTTTTCGAGATTGTAAAGTAAAGAATTGAAAATGAAAGGACGGCTATTTTATAGCCTTTGAAATACGAAACGGCTGCCTTGGATTGCGCCTAAAATTTGGGGGCACTTCACTTTGCGCAGACAGCTCATCATCATGCGCAACTTGATTCAAAATTCAAAAATTCAAAGTATTTCGAAACTTTGAATCAAATCAACTTTCGAAAACTTTGAAGGGGGTCTTGTAGGTCCTAAAAAATCAAGTTGCATCAATCAACAAAGTCAAAAAATCAAGAAACCAATCATTTGGATGAATTGCGCAGACAATAGATTGTGCAGCAATCCGATTGTGCATACTGCTTTGCGCATACTTCCAACTGCGCAGACTGACGTGGCAGAAGTCATCATTACCAAATCAAATCAAATCTTTTCTGACAACTGACAGCGTGGATAACAAGGAGTCTGTTCGTTTCCTGCGCCGCACAGTGCTCGAGGGCGGCTGACAGCTGGCAGCGCAAACTAATCCTGCACAGTTTGAGTCTGCGTAAACCATGTATGCGCAATTCAACTCTGCACACTCCATCAATATAACTGATAAGTTACACGTGGCATTCATGCCATCGATTGCTCATTACGTGGCAACTGTTTATGCACGATCATGCGCATTTCTATCAAATGATGCCATGTGTCCATGATAATTGGCCCACGATCTAGTAACTGTCTGCGCAAATCAATGTTGCGCAAACCAATACTGCGCAAATTATCCTGCGCAGTCCCAAAATAACTGAAAGTTAGTTATTTCTAGAACTCTATAAATAGAGTTTCAAGTCTTCATTTCAAGGGAATCAAGATCAGAGATCAGAAATCAGAGAGTTCAGGAGTTCTTGCCAAAGTGCTGCTGCATTCTTCCGAGACTTTTGTCTTCAACTTCAGAGGCTTTTGCCTTCAGTTTCCAGAGTTGTTTTCAACTTCAAAGGCTTCGTCTTCACAGTTCACATCGTCTAAGGGATAAAGCAATCGTCATCAAGATTGGATTCCTATAGTTGTAATTTTTCCAGAATTCTTGTAATCTTTATTACAGTTTGTATCAATAAAGTTTTATACTTTTGTTTTTGCAAACATGGTTGAAATAATTTCAAGTAAGCATAGGTTATCTAATATTATTAGAATTATGTCCAGTTATCCTAATTTAATCTTTGAGTTATTATGTCAATATTGGATAGAGTTAATAGATTATTCGATACCGTATTCTTATTCGAGTCGTGAAATCAAAGAGTTTACTGCAGACAGATGTACACTGGCGAGGCATAAATTCTCGGTAAATTGACTTTGGATATGCTTACGGTTTTCGAATACCATAGAGGCTATAGCTTTTATTGGCATACGACTACTAATTTTTCAAATCGATTTGATGTCATATTTCTTATTTCCATCTTCTCAACAAATTGGTATTTCTTCCCTCCTTTCCTATATTATCTATTCGAGACTCGTCATTTAGTTTCTTTCTTCCTAGTAATCATTTAGAACCAATTACTATATTTTGATCCTATTCCACTAGATTCATAATCATACTTAGATTTTGATCTCTGATCGTCCCTAAATATGTTGATCGTACCTAAAATACTTGATCATGATTTTGATCGTTCCCAAATGATTTTATCAAAACCAGACCCTTTTGACTATATTTTTGATCGTGCGAAACAACATCTTTCCTTAAGTTCGATTCAATTCACGAATCATGCCTGACTTATTTGTGGTCATGAATCGTATCATTTTCTTTCGTACTTATTCGTACTAATTAAAATTTTGTCTCTTGCTAATATTCTTAGTCGTACCTAGTCGTATCCTTTAAAATTTTGAGGAGAAAATTTTTCTAAGGTGGGTAGATTTATAAGCCCACTTCCCGAATTTTAATTTTTTATTTTATTTTATTTAAATATAATTAATTTTATGATCATAGGGCTTATGCCTAAGCTCATAGGTGAGCTATGACCATACTATGGTCATATAGCCATTGTATAGCTTATATAAGTGCTATTTATCTATTTCATATTTTATTATAATTTTTAGATATTTCTAGATAATTATTTTATTAAGGTTCAGTATTTTTAATGACTTTCACGAATTACTATATGGCCATTTGAGACTATTTTTGGACTCAGTATTTTTATATAGGTTCTCGAAGGTTAGAAATATTTCTCTATTTTTTGGATTTTTTTGAATTTTTTTGATATTTATTGGGATTTATTTGGCTTCAAAATAATTTTTAAACCAATTTCTGTATATTAATTACCCAGTCAACCACCCAGTCAGCGCTGCGAGCCCACATGTCAGCCGTACAGCTCTGACCAGGGGGCCAGCTGTCAGCGAGACTAGCGCTGATGCGATGCCTTCCTTAATAGGAAGTCGGCTCAACCGACTCGAGCCCCAAACCGGATTGCCATCAATCCGTTCATTTTTTGAGCGGGGGCAACACGATCTTGATACGTGGCAGAGAGCGGCTCACCGACTCAATCGAGCCGCGGCTCTGTTTATATATATATATATATATATATATATATATATATATATATATATATATATATATATTCGGTTTCTAGAAAACCCTAGTTAATTATTCCTGGCCGATTTTGGGAAGAGTTGTCCCAAGGAGATCTCTGACTTCCCAGAGCGTTTGCGGGTAGCCCCGACTTCGGTTTCGTGTGCCATTTTTTTATTGGATTAATCTTGCGGTAAGCTTTCAGAATTTGTAATTTATTTATGAATATTTTGTTTCTGAATTTCTGGAGAATTTTATGAGTGTTGGTTGTCTAAAACTCGACACCGTATCATTTTCGAGATTTCGAACTCCAATTCAGGATCCGCTTGAAGTTTTGGAAAAATAACACGACGATCTTCGACATATAATTTTTCCAGAATTTCAGAGGTTTGTTTACTATTATATTTGTTACGTTGAACTTAGATTTGATCATTAAATTATCGATTTGGTCACGGTTAGCCATAATGGCGATATCTTTTGACCAAAGCGTGATTTTTTGGCATGGTCAACTCCGGTGCACTCGTGACACTAAAATATACCAGGATACACTTTCAAAATCTTGAGTTCATAATGTTTGACTAGTTAGTCAACAATACGCCTTGATTTGCGTGCCATGGTTTTCAAAATTAAAAATATGACTTTCTATGGTCAAACTTCCTTGTTTAAGTTATACTTTAGATTATTATTAGGTTAAATTAGGTTTTTAAGTGATTTATTTCAGAAATAAGTATTATTAGATAAGTTAACCCATTAGCCACTTATTCTATGATTTTTGAATTAGAATCTTAGAATTGACTTGTGAGTTTCGTGCGCGGTTAGTGGTATGATGTGTGATATTGATAGCTTCTAGATCGGCATTGCTCTCATCCTCGAATTGTGACTACAATTTGTTCAAGGGTTCAGGCAAGTATAGTATTACATTATATTTAGGTACATTACGATGTTTTCTTTATCGTTTCCTTGTTTGATATTCTATTGAGACACGATGGTGACAAGGTAGACTTATTGTATCCTTCTTATAGTGTTATTGATTGTTATTGATTGTTACTTATTGTATCCTTCTTATTATGGATAGCTAAGTCATACATCGTACATATGAGTTAGCCGTACCCTATTATTGTGGATAGCCATCGTATGACGTGCCTTATTAGCCCAGCCGTACCTTATTATTGTGGATAGCCATCGCATGACGTGCCTTATTAGTCCATCCGTTCACGTATCAAAAAAATAATAAAACACACAGTTGTTTCCATTATTCATGATCTTAGATCAAGTTCTTTATCTTCAAACCTCTTTTCTATTAGCTTACTCGTTCCTGATTTTTTACTTTCCATATCTAGTCTATATATTGCTAGTTCTTTATATGTTTTAATCATTACGGTTTTTCATTGTTTCTAGCTTATTTTCTGCTAACAACATTAAATGCAATATAGTTGTACTTTGCTACTTTTTGATTGGATCATTGCAGGTGACTTGCCATGTTTCCTACTCATGCGATATGGATCATAAGGTTGGAGATAGAGATCTTGGAGGCCGACTTTAGAGTCTAGATATATTAGACACTTCTTGTATTTATTTATTTTAGTAGACTTTTATATTATTGGATTTGTAAATAAAATAATTATTATGAATGAGCAATTAGATTTGTTTTGTTGAGATTGACATTGAGACCTAGACATCGTACTATCGCCGATGCTACGACATATACTGGACTTAGCTACACACTCGTATCCTGAAAAGCGGGTGCGGGTCCTAACTTCGGCTATGTACCACATCCACTTTGGAGTCTCATTTTCTGTTCCCAAACCATGATTTCTGGTATGGTCAGTTGTCGGATGGCAGGCTGTAAGCCAACTTCCCAATTTTTTTAATTTTTATTTATTTTGAATTTTAAGGATTTTTTTGAGTTAGAAAATATTTTTTTACTTTTATTTTTATTTCTATAAAAGATAATTGTATTGACGAAGGGATTTGTCGAACTATTTTTTTAAAATTTGATTTTATTTTTATAAAAGATATACTTTTAAACTTATTAATTTTCTATTATCAATTATGTTCAAATTTATATTTATAAAAATTTATTTTAAAATATTATTAAAATATTAGTTACTGTTGGACTTAGATGTGGTCAATTCTAAATTATAATTGGATTTAGTCTTAATTTATTGCTATATTATTTTAGATGAGATTTGAATTTATGAAAAAATACATTTTAGAATATTTGAATTATTCTTATCAATATTTTTGATATTTAATTTTATAAAATCTATTTTAAAGATTATTTAAAATATTAGATATTTTTTAAAAGTAATATTATTGTAATTAATTGTGGATTGAGATTGGGTCAAATCTAATTTAATTCATGGAAGGATTTAATTCATTGAATCTAATCCTTCTTTATTTAGAAAATCTTCCATCTTCTATATAAAGGGAAGCCTCCCTTTGCTTTTTCCACAAACCAAATTATTATTATGGTCAATTATGGATTGAGATTTGATCTATATAGTTTTGATATTGATTTGAATTTAATGGAAATATTTATTTATTAGATTTTTGACCCTTCTAAATTAGAAAATTAAGTCAATCTCCAACTATTTAAAGAGTCCTTATTCTTCTCCTATAACCAAAACCCTTCAATTCTATCCATTATATAAACCTATTGAAACTATGTCATCTCCTATCCAAAATTCCTCTCTTTTTCGTCTAAAATCGCCCAAAATTTGTCATAAATTCAGCCTCGTTTTTTTGAAGCTATAGCAACTTCGAGAAGCCGTTGTGACCAACTTCGGACTCCGTTTTACCTCTATTTTTTATTGGAACCGTATCGAGGTTAGTTTTCAAATATATATTTTATTTTCTATAATTATTTACGTGAATTTTTAGAGATTTATTTGAGTGTCGGTTGTCCAAAAATCGATGCGTCGTACTATTTTTGGGATTTCGGGAGATCCCGAACTCCGTTTTACGATCCGTTCGATATTTTGGAAAGCTGACACAAAGATCTAAAAGCTAATGAATTTGAGTGTCAGTTGTCCGAAACTCGAATTAGGCTATAAAAAGAAAGATTGTTGTCGAAATAGTTGCATGTTGTACTACACGGAGAATAATGATAAAGACAGATACATTTTCTGTCACGAGAACCGGTACAAGCCAATTTGGGGCAAAGAAAAATTAACTGGCCGAGCAAGGTTGTGCCCCTACAAATATATGTATTTTTTGCCAATCACAAAGAGATTGTAGAGGATGTATGTCCACAAATACTGCACAACACATGACATGGCATAGCAAAGAAACGAAAGATGGAAGATGGATGAGGGAGAATTATCTCATCCTTCCAATGGAGTGGCATGAAAGCATTTTGATTGATGTCATCCTAGGTTTACTATGAAGCCTAGAAATTTTTGTTGGCTTTATGTTATGACGGATTCACTCTTTTCGGACAGTCGGGATTTCAGTACTCTTGTTGGCCGATGATTTTGACCTCTTACAATCTACTACCGTGGATGTGCATGAAGACTCCTTATGTCTTCTTGACAATTATCATATCCGGTCTAAAAAATCTAAAGCAGAACATCGATATCTACTTGCAGCCGTTGGTGGACGAGTTGAAACAATTGTGGCAGTTCAGTGTTCAGACATATGATGTATCGGTGAGCAGAACTTTCAGATAAAAGTGATGCTCATGTGCACTATCAATGATTTTCCAGCATACAGATGTTATCGGGGTGGAGTACTCATGGTATTATATCTTGTCCGATATGTATGGAAAAGAGTAAGGCATTTCGCTTTCAGAATGGAGGAAAAACTTACTTTTTTGATTGTCACCGTCAGTTCCTTCCTGCGTCGCATTTGTGGAGAAGAAACATGGATGTTTTTAGATCTAGTAAACATGAAATATCTCCTCTTCTGTTGAGATTGACAAGAGATGTAGTTTAGAAAGAGGTAGAGGATTTGTCGACTGTAATGGAAGATCCGAGATCGGGCCATCACTTAGTAGAATTTGGACATAGCCATAATTGGACGAACCGGAGTATCTTTTGTGACTTACCTTATTGGAAGGACAATCTCATAAGACAAAATCTTGATGTCATGTATATAAAAAAATGTATTCGATAACATCCACAATATGGTGATGGACATCAAGGAAAAAAACAAAGACAATTCCAAAGCAAGAATGGACTTGGAAATTATTTGCAGGCGTGCATAGTTGAATTTAATATGAAGGTCCAATGGTAACTGGGCCAAGCCTTCAGCACTATTTACATTGACTAAGGATGATAAATTAATAATATGCAACTAGATTTCAAAGTTATGATTTTCTGATGGTTGCGTGTCAAATCTGGCAAGATATGTTAATCTAAACGAATGCAAGTTGATAGGGATAAAGAGTCATGATTGCCATGTGTTCATAGAGCGGTTACTTTCCATCGCTCTGAGAGAGATGATGCCTTCTCAAGTATAGACTCCGCTGGTCAGCTATCTATATTCTTTTAAGATTTGTGTTCAAGCAAGTTGACGGTGCAACATATGTTGAAGCTCGAGGACAAGATTGTATTAACATTGTACAAGTTAGAAAGGTGTCCCCTCCGGCTTCCTTGATAGTATGGAACATTTTTCGATTCATCTTGCATACGAAGCACGTATCGAAGCTCCCGTCTATTATCGATAGATGTATCCATTTGAGAGGTATAAAATAATTAATTACCAAGTACTAGTATTTTTTATTCAAATAATTCTAATATTCAATATATTATTTATAGATACCTACATCACCTAAAGAAGAAGGTAGGTAATAAGGCTCATGTAGAAGCTTCGATATGCGAAGCCTATATCATTGAAGAGGTTTCAAACTTCTGCTCAATCTGCTTCGAAACTCATGTCAGAACAAATAAGAATAGAGCACCAAGGAATGATGAAGGTGAGGTCGATGCACCGAGTAATGGAATTCATACTATCTTCAATATGGGGGACAAGCCTACAAGTGCTTCTAAAGTACGGCGGTTGGAGGACGACGAGTTTGAAGCCGCTCATCGATATATATGCCTAAATAGTGGTATAAAGGAGATGTAAGATATTGAGAAGTAAGAGACACAATTTTGATACATATTTCAATTTTATACCTTTTTTAGAAGTGTTATAGCTTTTTTCGTTATTATCATAGTACTTTAAGAGCTGAGATAAAAATAGAGAGACATAATATCGATGATGATGACCTTGCTAGAGAGATAGAAAATTTTCGTTGTGATTCCATAATTATGTGAGGATTATAATCATTAACCACTCTAAATTCAACAATTTGACAAAACTTTGTCTAATGACTTTATGATATGTGATGTTTTAGGTTCTTCGTCCTAATACAAAGTTGTAGAACAAAGGACTTCGAGCACTAGCTGTCGGACCAAGAAAGAGGGCAAAGTATTGGGATGGATATACCATCAATGGCTTCAAATTTAGAACCACAAACAAGCTTGTCAATTACTCATTTGTCCATGGCGATGCTAATTATACAAAGAATTTCGGAGTTTGTGTGAGGGGCTCAATCTACGATGTCGATTAAGAATTTGACTACTACGGTGTTCTAAGTGATATCGTAGAGCTGGATTACTCTTTGGATACTAAAATTGTGCTATTTAAATGTTATTGGTTTGATACAACACCCAAGCAAGGATCGAGAATTGACAAATAGTTTAAATTTGTTGATATAAAATATGTAAAAGGTTATGGATGTTTTGAACCATTTGTGTTGGCTAGTCAAGCAATTCAAATATACTATACGAGTTATCCTAGTCGATGACGCACTACTCGTGATTGGTGGACTGTATGCAAAACTAAAGCAAGAAATACATATAATATTGGAGATCTACATACCAAGAGGATGAGATAGTCATGCCTCAATCAACGTATATGAATTTGTCCTGTGTTGACGATATAGAGGTTGACATTACTGTAGAGGATGATACAGTTGACAAACAGCTTTACATAGACGACTTGCCTCATGTAGAGGAGGTCTTTGAAATGAGCATATCGAATAAGGAAGAAGAATTGGAAGATGAAGGTGAAAATGATAGTAAAAATGAAGAAGTAGAATATAAAGATAATTCGAAAGATGAAGATGAATCAGAAGATGAAGAAGATTAGTATGTATTATTTATTTCATCAAACTATTATTATTATTAGTATCACGACATATCAGTAGTATTTTTTCTATCACATCACATTATTACTTTCTGAGTATCATCACATCATTTTCTTATTTCTATTAGATTTGCATTGATTATTTTTATCATCACACAATTTTTTTGTTTCTATTAGATTTGCATTGATTATTTGTATCATCACACCATTTTTATTTCTTTCAAATTTGCCTATGGCAGGACGAGGCCGTAGATGGCGTCAAGGATCTTCATCCCGCCCCCTCCTCCTCCTACTCCAGTTGTAGATCGTAAAGAAGATAGAGAGGACGACTTTATTGATGATGATGTTTTATCTCCACCATTCACTCATTCATTAGTAGGCAGAGCTAGTCCTGATATTCCCTCAGCATCTACTCATACTGGTGCTCCCCTTTGTTCGACTGATCCGACTTCTACACTGGAGACTACACATGTCGCTCCTACTGGGACAAATCAATATCCTGGCCTGTTGGTGGACCATGGAGTATACATACGTCGACTAGGATTTGAATATCCTCATATTCTACCAGTGTGGCCAACCAACATTAACTGTCTCGAGCCGTAGGCCAATGGAGCAACATAAGTATATAATTGTTAGCATACACATTTATTTATACTCTCTTTATTTTCTAATGGTACACTTTTTTTTTTAAACTTATTTTAGGTTCTTTTCACTCCAGGTTGGTAGAGATTTGGAAGACTTGATGCATCGTCAATTCCATGGTCCCTATATGAACTTTGGGGACATCCTACAAAATAGACGATTTATTTGGCTAGATATGTTGGGGTATGCATAAATAAGATCATCTTTGTTTACAATATTTCTTAAATATTTGCTCATTTGTGTGTATTTTTTCTTATTTGCAGAAGTTGTACTGGTGGCCGGAGCATAGAGATCAGACGATACGAAAGTGCTACAAGTCTGTTGCTAACAAAGGGCTGAGGGATATGATCAAAGACTAGAAGGCATTGGCTACACTCCCTGAGATCATCGCAAGAAGTGGTTGAAGGAGTATTTTTGGAAGGAGATGAAGGAGATGGACACTCTGGCCTATAAGGCAGAGCGCGAGAAAGCGAAGGCTTCCCGTACTAAGGGTGGTCCCCACTCGGGTGGATCCAGTCTAATTTCAGAGCATTATCGAGTATTCTTATTTCTTACATGTTTAATTATTTAATTTAATTTTTAGTTTTTAATTGATGTTTAATTATTACAGTGCAAGGATGTTGTCAGGACAGACGGAGACTTGAACATCGTCGTCTTTTCTAAAGTCTTCGAGCGTACCCACAAATGAAAGAAGGATGGAAAGCTCGTCGATGATCGGACAACCAAAGCCTATGTAAGTTTCCTCAGTGTTATCTAATTACATTCTTCTTTATACTTAAACTCTATTTATTTCACCTAAATAGCTAGCGTTAACTCTAAATATCCTAACCATAACCCTAATTAACAATAAAAGTCAAAGACAAAACCTATAATATCTAAAAACAATACTAAATAGTAGCTATAAACGAATATTATGTCTAAATCTATTTACCTATATAAATATATGAGACATTAGAGAGTTGGGTCGGTGAGGGAACGACTGCTGAGGGGGGAGGTGCTGAAGGGGGAGCTGGGACTAGTCAACAATGTACGCCGGCTGCAAAAAATGACTTATGAATACAGACTGTTAGAAGAGGAGACTTGAACACTGTACTAAGGATGGTCCCCACTCGGTTGGATCCTGTCCAATTTCATAGCATTATCGAGTATTCTTATTTCTTACATGTTTAATTGTTTAATTTAATTTTTAGTTATTAATTGATGTTTAATTATTACAGTGCAAGAATGTCGTCAGGGCAAACGGAGACTTGAACACTGTCGACTTTTCTTAAGTCTTCGAGCGTACCCACAAATGAAAGAAGGATGGAAAGCTCGTCGATGATCAGACAACCAAAGCCTATGTAAGTTTCCTCAGTGTTATCTAATTACATTCTTCTTTATACTTAAACTCTATTTATTTCACCTAAATAGCTAGCGTTAACTCTAAATATCCTAACCATAACCCTAATTAACAATAAAAATCAAAGACAAAACCTACAATATCTAAAAACAATACTAAATAGTAACTATAATATGAATATTAAGTCTAAATATATTTACTTATATAAATATATGAGACATATGAGACATTAGAGAGTTGGGTCGGTGAGGGAACGACTGCTGAGGGGGGAGGTGCTGAAGGGGGAGCTGGGACTAGTCAACAACGTACGCCGGCTGCAAAAATTGACTTATGAATATATATACTGTTGGAAGGGGGAAAGGCGACATCATGTACGGTACCGGATCGTTGGCATCCTAGCCGTCTGTTTACTCCAGAGCTCCTCTTCTACCTCTACCTCCACCTGTAGCTACACAACCCGACGTTACTTCCGACATTTATAGTTTGGAGCAGATTACACATATATTATCCACCCTATAGACTCAGTTAACACAGGTTTTAGACATTTGTGGTCTGACTCCTGCTACCACTACGGCTCTCGGTACCATTTCGGTGATTGCCTCGGCTCCTGCTTCGACCATAACGCCTTCTACGACTTCTACGGCTCCTACTATCACTCCGGTGACTACTCTACCTCCTTTTGTCATGCCGACGACTGCTCCAGGTGTAAGCACCCTAATTTTTAGGATTTTTTATTATTATTTAATATGAATTTTATTTATTAAAGTGTATTTTATATTTAAAATTTGATTATAAGTACATTTTGTCATAGCTTTGATTTTTGAAACACAATATTAGCCAATTTCTCGAAATAAGTTCCATATTCATGTTCTAGATGTGTCCAAATTCATTTTGGTATATCACATCCCACTTAAACATGTTTTTTTGTACTATATTTTTCATGTATAATTTTTGGGTCAATATGGTCATTTTTGCCTTCGCCATAAATTCAATGTATTTTCCAATTTGGATTTATGGCCCAAACCCGATCCAAATATTTCCACCCAATATATGGTTTGACCTATTTTGAGTCCACGACAGATATTCCAAAGGTGTTCCACTCAATCGAGTTCCCATGTGCTATTTATTTTCAATTGGAACACAAGACCCATTATTAGACTTTCAGAGCCTATTTTGGTTCAATAAATCATACCGTCCCAAGACTAGTCCAACTAGTCTTGGTAGAGCATATACTAGGTTTCCATAACCTATTAGGATCAATTTAGATATATTTTATTTATATTTTGTGCAACCAAATAGGTTTAAACCCAATCAAATCTCCCATTTCCATTTTTGGAAACAATTTAAATCTTTTGATGCATAATCTTGCATACCTTGTGAAATCTTTAACAAATCTCAACCAAATCCTAACAAACCAAATCCTAATCAATCCTAACCCTTTAATACATGATTTTTTTATATTTAAATATCTATATTTTTGTCCGTACCTCTCCATATTTTCCAAAAATTGAGCGTCCACATATTCTTTTTTTCCCCTTATTTTTGCATATTACCTTTTACCTGATAGAAACCCAACTTTTCGACCACTTCTAACCCTTCTACCACCTTCATATTGACCCTAGGACACCCACCTAACACCCCAACACTTTCTCGAGGATCCATGAAGTCCTATTTGGTCGGTACAAGGCGTGGAAGGCACCCGAAGTCGAACGAACTTGTGCTGAATCTGTCACACCAGGTAGGCCGAATTGTACATGAGATTTCATATACTTTTCGATGTCCGTTTATTATGAAACCAAAACTAACATAAATCTCTTCGTCTATATTTTCATATCCAATTGGCTGTCCATGTGGTTTCGCACGGCTTGTCCGGGACGTCCATTTTGCTACAGGGTGTCCAAATTGAACCAATTCTTTTGTGGTCGAGTTTTTGGTGACTTACGGAGCACTTCAACCTTTCAAATATTTTTGGTAATTCTCTAGACATACTAATCTTTCTACCCATAATCTTTTGTTCTACTTGGTGGAGATTTTATATTTTAGTAAAATCTGCGTCCGTCGTATTGTTGTTTGATCACCAAAAAACCTAGGATCTACATATCTTTTTGGACTCGGATCTTAATGAAACTTTTCTAAAGTAAATGTTGTATATATTTTATTATAAAATTTATATTATAATTTATTTTACTATTTTTTCTAGATTTATTGTTTGTTTAAAAATATTTATTTCAGGTAGGAAACTATTGCACAAGTTGGTGTGAGACTTGTATACCTATTTTCTATGAAATAAATACAGTAAATATTATTATAAATTATTTATAAATATTTTTCCAGAAACAAAAACATATTTTTATGATATAAAAGTATTACTTTATTGGGCAGATTGCTAAGTCAAGGTTGAACAAGTTGGCATCTTATGTCAGACCGAAAGAAAGGGATGGATTGGTTCCCGATGGTTAGTTGCCAGAAGGCTTGGCAAGGTCTATTACCGATGGAGGCGAATATGAACAAGTGGAAGAAGATACCGCGGTAAAAGCTTCATATGCAGCGGCAACACAAATAGAATACGATCGACCATCCGAAAAGGACAAATTCGAAGCTCAAGTCTTTCAATATGCCATGGCTGTTCCTAGAAAAAGGGGGATAGGTTAGCCTAGCCCAAAGGGAGTTATCAAATAACTCTTTTTTGGGCTAAAAATAGAAGTTTAGCCGCTTGAAAGACTTTTGACATCTTATATGCAAAGCAAAATCAGAAGATAGTTCCCGCAGAAAAAGCACAAAACAAAGGTTAACCGAGCTCAGAGCAAAAAGTCGGTGCTTAGCGAGAGCGTATCCATCTGTTTGAGCTCGCCTCAAATGCTCTAAGTTCCCGTTTGAGTTAAAGTTATATATGTTAGATTGAGTCGGGTAGTTAATGTGACTAGTTTCGTATATAAATATTATTGGACTATATATGATATGTCCATATATGGTACGTCATAGATGTGTCATCGATTTGTTGATGTATATTCTAAGAGAACGGATGGAGTAACGGAGGATATATGAGTTGGACCACAGTACACACAGTTGCAGGAGATATGCAAGTATACCTTACCAAATTATACAGTATTGACATGTTTTCCTTTTACTCCTGTTATTTACCTATTTTTTGTGATTCATACTTGGTTGTTATCTGCTACTTACCATGTTTCTTGTTTTGCGTGCACGTATATGATTCCTATTATATTCTTTATTACATGTTATATTGGTCTTCATGTTCACATATGTCCCATGATGGAGTTGCATAGTCCTATGACACTATTGCCTTGACGTGACTTGAGTATGACTTGACTTGAGATATTCTATAGAGTGAGAGCACTTGCCTTGGCTACAGTCTTTAGATTGACTTGACCTTGATACTAGAATTGTCTACTTTACCATCTTGATTGAGTGTGCTTGCCTTGACTACGATTGAGATAATATGATTGGGAGTGCTTGCCTTGACTACAATCTATAGGTTTTACCTAACTTATTGTTAGCTACGTCAAGTATGGCATGCCACTGCCTTAGTATTCTTGTGTCTTAGTTATTCTTTTGTGTCTATTCTTTTGTCTTTCCATGCATGTTATTTACTGTTACATTCGACATGTTGTTATCTATCTTGTTATGTCCCTTGAGGACCTGTGATCTCTCCAGATTTTGTTGAGCTGCTAGAATAGAAGGATAGTTGATGGTTGTTTCTCCAGGATATCATGTATATTTAGTTAATACTATCATCATATTCTTCCTTTTTATATTTTTGTCCTAAATTGACTCATGCGCTATTATAGTCTAGTATTTTACGAGCTTCATCTTTCTTCTAGCTTGTTCATGATATATGTGTTATTGGGGATCCACTCTATACATTTATCTATTCTAGAATCAGTATATTATGGTTTGATCAACTATTGTGCACTTGGTTCCTATTCATTTTACTATTTTGTGGATTGAGATTTAGTTGGACTTGCTAGTTATAATTAGACTGGACCTCGAGACAGCTTATACATATTTGAGTTGGGCTGAAGTCCACTTAATACGTAGCTGGCATGTTTATGTATCATAGTCCTACATATTTTAGGACCGGGGTGTTACACTAGGAGTTGTTCATTCTGAGGACCTTCATCGGATCCTCACTATGGTGACGGCCCAGTTCTTTGCGGGCCAACAGCCTCCTCCGCCACCTCCCCCACCAGCGACTTGATATGTTTTAGATTTTTGGATGATTTTATGTTGTTTTGTCATTATGTATGCATACAGTAACTATTTGTAAATATGTACTTGTGTTTGAGATGAAGTTTATTTGTGAAAATACTTGATATGTTGTTTTTTGGAGTTTACTTGTGTTCATTATGTACCCTCCACCATCTCGTGAAAATATTTGATTCTATAAATATTTGTGATGGAGTTTATTGAATACAATTTTATATATATTTGTGTTTGAGGAGATTGAATAAGTCGTATATTTGTATTGTACAAATACAAGGGCCATTTGTATATATATATATATATATATATATATATATATATATATATATATATATATATATATATATATATATATATATATATATAATATAAAAAATATATATATATATAATATATATATTGACATGTATTAGCATTGCAGGTAAATTATTTCGGCAATAAAACAAAACACAACGACTGACTAGTGACTGAATACCGACAGATTTCTGTAGGCCACCGACGTACTATGGACTAATTATCGATTGCCAAACTAGAAGTTAACAGGCTACCAAAGAAAATTTTCGTCGGTAACGTGCTGTCTGATACCCAGAAATGTATCAGATGTCTTACTGACACAATTTTTCTTCGATAACCTTCTTGAAAAATTACAAATTTGGGCTCACAAATATCTCTCACTAATCTGTCGCTAAACGGTCGCAAGATTCACCAACGAAAAAATATTGTTAATCCATGGGTGAATTTTTGTCGCCAATTCAGTCACTAATTTGTCGCTGCAGCGACCATTTACCGACATAATTTTTTTAAAGATGTTTACCTTAACGACACCTCTTTTTCGGTATCCATCGATAAAACATAATAGCGACAAAAATATTAGGTTTAGCGACGGATATTTTCGTCGCTAATTAGCTTTATTTTTGTAGTGACGGTCCTACAATTTGGTATCAGAGCAAGTTCTCTTTATATAGATATTATTGATCATAGTAATTGTTCCTTCAATTGGTATCAGAACTAGTTATCTTACTATCGGACTAATATCCCTAAAGATATATGGCAACTATCATATCTATCCACACCAACAATGGCGAAGGCTAGCCGCCAAATAGGCCACCACCATTTGACGACACCAACTATATGTACTGGAAGACAAGTGTGAGCTTCTATCTAAAGTCTCTTGATTTTGATCTATAGTCTGTTGTAGTAGATGGTTACAAGAATCTACCTAGAATAGCTGTAGATGGTAACCTTGTAGAGAAGCCCCATGACAAGTATATAGACACAAAAAAAAAAGCTAGTCTTGATGCTAAAGCTATTAATGCTCTATTTTTTGCTGTAATAGAACTGAATTTAACATGGTATCCACTTGTTGTACTTCACATGAAGTATGAAAACTTTTTAAGGTCACTCATGAAGGAACCTCACATGTAACAGAATCAAAGATAAGTCAACTGATACAATAATACGAAGCATCCAACATGAAGCCAAACGACACAATCACTTAGTTGTTCACAAGATTCCTCGACATTGTCAATCCTCTATCCTCTATTGGCAAGGATAACAACAATCATGAGAAGATTCGTAAAGTACTCAATGGACTCACCAAGAATTGGAATCCCAAGGCCACTACAATCATTGAAGGAAATGATCTCACCACAATGACCCTCGAGATGCTTATGGTCAAGCTAATGACCCACGGGCTAGATCTCAAGGAATTTAAAGATCCCACACCAAAGGAAAAGACGATTGCATTTCAAGGCACATTACAAGAAGGTCTCCAACTATGAATCCAATGATGATGAATCTCATGATGAAGAAATTACCCTAATCACCAAGAACTTCAAGGAATTTCTAAAGTTTGGAAGATCAAAGAAAAAAGATTATAAAGACCACAGTGATGAAGAACCTGTGTGCTACAACTGAAAGAAGGCATGTAACAAAAAAAGAGACTGTCCAACAATAAAGAAATAGAATCGCTATGATCGCTTATCCAGAAGGACATTATCAAGAAGTATTCAAATACAAGTATATGGTGTGAAAGCGATGAAAGAGACTCCGAAGAAGAAGAAAGCCCTCACGAAACTACAAATCCATGCCTTATGGCAATAGGTACAAATGAGGCACAAGATAATCCTTTATTTGAAGGGAATAGATTTTCTTATGATGAATTGTCTAATACTTTCCATGATTTATTTGATGAGTACAAGAAGATTAGAAATAAGTATATGCAATCTAGAAAAGATATTCTATCTTATAAGCTTAAGAATAAAAAGCTTTCTTGCTTATTGAATGATGCTAAAAACACTTCTACTTCTGATATTTCTACTAAGATTTCTATACTTGAGTTTAGATTGCATGAGGCACTTGAATGCATTGAGAAAATCACTCAATAAAATGCTAAACTTAATGATGAACTAGAATCAGAAAAGAAAAAGTATTCTATTTCTTCATGTATAATTGATTCTCTTAGTGCTAAACATGATGAGATCTATATTAACTCTAAAAAGTGAGAGATAAGACTGGGAAATTAGGAATACAAACTATGGCTCAGTCTAACACGAGACATGTGATACATCACAAAGTCACACACGATAGATCTTTCACAAAGGAAGTAAACAAAGCTAAAGCTTCACACAATCACACATTCTATTACAAGTATCCACGCAAGAAATATTACACCACATAAAGTTCATATAGTGCTGCATTGAGCATAATGTCCATACTACATGGCACTACTGTGGACAGAAAGGATACATTTCACATCAGTGCAAAAGTAAAAATATGGTTGATAAGAAAATATATACCTGGGTCCCCAAAGCTAAAACAATATGGATCCAAGTATATTTGGATATCAAAGTCTTTGCCTAATATTGTAGGTGGATCATCCTATCATAAGTCATAGAACCACGGAACATGCTGGTGATTGCAAAGCTATAAAAGTCATCTTCTAAGAAATTGCACAAATATAAGTATGGCCACTAAAACCACTTTGGTAACATGCTAAACGATTCTTCCAAAATAATTTTATAAAATCTAGCACGATTTGATGAATATTTTTGTAACGCCATAGTCCCAAAATATGTAGGACCATAAATACAGTACATGCCATCAACATTTCGTTAATGGGCCAAAACTACCTATCAAGTCCATTAGCTAATGCTTAAGCTGTAAATTATGATAACAACCCAAAAATATAATACAAGTCACAGGTATACATCTAATCTCAACCACGTAGATATAATAAGACATAAGATATCTAAGTCCAACAAAATAATAATGAAGAAATATCTGTCCAACAAGAAATAAAAATAATAACTGTGCGGGAAAAGACATCCCAAAACAATAGTAAAGAAAAGTAGAGTAAATAGTCAACTACAAGTCTGTTAAAAAGAAATAAAATAAAGTAGCAAGTCTAATGAGTAGAAACGACATGATCACAAGAAATCCTCTAGAACTGTCTCGTCCACTTGTGAAGGTACGTCACCTGTCTCGACACCAGAACCGAAACCTCCGAGTTGCCCTCCTCTCTATCTAAGCTTAGAGAGATCACCAGGTCCTCAGGAGACTAGCAAGAGACATAATACACAAGCCTACTTTGACAGTAATAACATGTAAGAAAATAGTACAAGAAAGTAAAGGCTGAAGGAAGTATAGTACAGGAAATAAAACATAAAAGAAATGGCATGCCATCGAGAATCGTGCTAATAAAAATGACTAAAAGTAAATCGAGGTAAACCGAAGCCCGGTGGTTTCTAACGACCCTATAGATTACAGTTTGGTGGTTGTTAACAAACTATAGTATGTCTCTATCACAGCCCGGTGGTTGCTAACGATTGAGAGTGGTCAGGTATAGTCACATCTATAACATGGTCCTCGCCTAAAACTACGAGTCAACCAAGTCAAGTCAAACATGTCAAGTCCAAGTCAAGTCCAGGTTAAACATGTCAAGGGAACATGGAATAAGCTAAGCAATTCAATTACTAGACATGAATAAGATAAGAAAAATATGACAGTAATAAGGAAAAATAGGAACCATCTACGTGCATGAAAAACTAAAAAATAACAATGACATAAATCAAGCGAAATATGTAATCAAGTAAGACAGAAAAGTATAGAAATATAGAAATGCATATAAATACCGTAAAATTTGGCAAGGTGTACTTTTCTGGTGGTAGCGCGTAGAACCAACAATATCCAATCACTTAGTGAGCCTCAAAAGTTAAACTTCCACAAACGTCTTCGGATGCTGAAACAGACATCACCAATATTTTTGACATAAGAAAATATCTAGGTTTGACTACCCGTAAGTTCAATTCTGGACACAAAAGCAAAACGATAATTTTTGGGCAAAACGATGTCCATCGTTAGACCCTCTTTGTACCGAAAAATGTGCCAGAACCTATGGTCTCTAAAGTCAACAAATTATATACCTATGAGTCTAAGTTTTCGATATGAACCCAACGTTATGTCCATATTTGAATTCTAATGAGCTGTGCACAAATTCGCCCGTTCAATCGGATCGTGGGCCCGCCAAAACGATGATCTGGTCAACTGTCTCAGATTCTGACCAAACTTGGCTCACAGGACCAGAAAAATAATATGAGTCCAGTAGTGAAAGTTTTGTCTCAATGTGATGAACGTGTATGAAGTAATTAAGATTTTTACAAAATGGCTGATACGGTGTACCTCGACTGATACACCTCGAATTCGTCGCACACACGCAACCAATTTGAATTCCGTCAAAGTCCATATGTCAGCAACATTCATACTTACCTTTTGATGCCTTTGGGTTGCGACAAAGTCGCCCGATTTGTCGGGACGGACCACGTATATGGATTTTTGAAGTTTTTTTAAACTTTTTTTTAAAGGTTTTTCATGATTTTTAAACTGGTTTAACATATGAAATAATCCAGTATAATTAAAAGGAAGAGAAGGGTTTTAATCCTGATTATATAGTCTACAAATCTGTTCAAATCAATTTTGAAAATTTGCTATGGTTTGGCAGAACTTTGCCTTCCAAAACAGGGTCGGGAATTAATATTCTGTTCGACTCGGAACAGTTTTTTTTGCCAATTTAGCGTTGATTTTCTAGGCAATATAGAGCATCTAAATTCAAACTAATTGAAGGGTTTACAAGTCATATAAGTTTTTTTCCAATGAAAGAATTGGCTCGAGAATACTCTGCGAGACGAGGAAGAATTGTACCTACGAAGTCAGCTCTTGACATCACTGTTGTTGTTGTTGCAACTATTACATCTGATGCCTCTTTCCGGCATTGTTGAGGTGGCTTCGGCCTGCGCAGGTGGCCAGGGAGGTCGCACGGAGGCAGGAGGATGTGCACTAGGGTTTAGGTCAGGGTAGGGTTAGGGTTTCTCTATTTCCTTCTCTCGCTCTCTTTTATAAATAACTTCTCCTATATATGGAATATGGGTTCGGTTGCCCGAACGGGTTGGGAAGAGTAGGCAATCTCACAAGAAATTCGATTTTTTACGAGATTTTGGTTTTAGTTTTTTGTTTTTTTCCTTATATATATATATATATATATATATATATATATATATATATATATATATATATATATATATATATATATATTTTTTTTTTTAATATATATATATATATATATATATATATATATATATATATATTTTATATATATATATATATATATATATATATATATATATATATATATATATATATATATATATATATATATATATATATATACACACACCATATACACATAGCCTAAAAATTCCAAAACCTAAGAATAAATAAAAAGAAAAATGTCATGCTATTTCTAAATATCAACTTGGTAAAAATAATATTTATTATATATAACAATTATTTGCATATAGAAAATAATAATTATTAGACCATTAAAGAAATATGAATATATATACATAAAAAAATTATATCTACATGGACCTTTTTGGAAGCACCACATTTCTACGAGGGTTCAGGGTTGGTCCGGGCCAGTTTCGACTAGTTGGTACACCCGAGTTTCCTATAAAGTCAAAAGTTTTAATAATTAAATAATAAAATTGTTTATAGGGACTGAGTCACAACTTTGATTGGTTTTTCTAGTTGGGACACTGCTATGGCTAGGCCTCCCCTAGCATGGCTAACACCCTAGTCAAGGCACACGACTACAATCTTCATACAATAATTTCTTGTCATCTTGTACTCTGAAACTTGACCATGACTAAGGACCAATTTATTAATAACTATTTGATAAAAATATTTATAAAATTCCAAAATCACTATTTAAGTCAAATAAATAATAAAAAATATTCTCAAAAATTTAGGGGTGTTACAGTTTTACTACTAGAAGTACTTATTATATATATAAATTAATGTGATACATGTTACTAGCATGCTTATGTTTGCAAATAATAAAAGTTTCCTAAAGAAAACTTAAATACAAACTAAAAAAGAAAGTACAAACTATAATTTTGATTATGGAAAAGTACAACTATAGGAATCTGATCTGAAGACGATCACTTTATCCCTTGGACGATACGATGTTGGAGAAGAAAAGCTCTTGAACTTGTTGCGAAAGCGATAGAGAATTGCCGAGAATTCTTGCCAAGAGTTGATGATAAGTGTTGATTGCATAAGAAGTGATTTTGGAACTCTATTTATAGAGTTTAAGATAACTGCCAAGCAGTTACAATGAGTGGCGCACAGTACAAAGAAGTATTAATTATGCATTACTTTATGCGCTATGTGTCATTTCATCCATTAGCGCGAGCGGTTAACTTAACTGCGTGGGACACGTGGCTTTCTGTGAGAGAAAGGCGCTTGGTCACGGGCAGTATCGTGTACACGTTCTTCGATATTAGTGGCATGCGTGTCACGTCATCTTTAACTTCTTCTGGATGTTGATTGTGGTCGATTGTGCCAGTTTGATGAATGACACGTTCTAGTAATTGGTGCCAAATTATAAATGGCAGTGTGTGTCAAGTCTGTATAGAATTTATTAATTCGTGACATTTGATAAATAGCGCTGAGAAAGTGACTGACAGTTATCATCATGACAAATCTTTCTAAAAAGATGTAAGATTTGGCTTCTCGAGGAAGATTGCCACGTGATGGTGTTTTATTATAAGGTGCTATTTGAGTTTATGTTTGATCCACGCAATCCAGTGTTGGCGCCGAGTATCTGACAAAATTCTCCTTGAGCGACGTGTGCACAGAACTCGAGGAGAGGATTTTCTCGACTGTAGTGCTATCAGTCATCATGACTGATGATTTGCCTTCTCGAGGAAGATTTGCTGCATGTTCTGGCACTATTTGATGGATGACACTATTCAACATTTGGCGCCATTTAACAAATAGCATTGCGCACTAAATATAAATGTCACGACACTCACTGTTGAAAATATTTTACTACAAGACCCCCTTAAAAGTTTTTAAATTTTATAAATTTCAAAATTTGAAATACTTTTAATAAGAAGCGTGCCATGAATTCAGAAGATTTTGTACGCACAGAATCCCAAGAGTTTTGTTGTTATGATCTGCGTGAGATTTGCACCGATGTTAAGCGGTGGCTTAGGGTTATAAATACCCCATTTGAGAGGAGAGAGAGTTCTTCTCTCAAATGTTTTTTTATTTTTTGGATTCTCTTCATCTCCCTCTTATTTTAAGCTTTCAGAGTTTTTTCGATCAACAGAAATGGTGCCAAAGAGATCAACGGTGGAGAAGGACAAGTGCTAGGCCAGAGCTTCATCTCGAGCACTATCTCTGAGGGTGCCAAGGTTTGTACCGCCGTCGACGAGAGCCGAAGAAGCGAATCCCGCCCTTGGAGGTGAGGATTGATCGGAGAAGTCTAACAGTACGATCGGCACGATTTAACAGTTGGCGCGAACCACAGCCGACGCCAACAACCTCTTTCAGAGCGTTGGTTGGCGTCGCACTAATCTCAATATGTGCCACCTCTTTTAGAGTGTTGGCCTACAAACACACAAAGCATGGTTTCATGGATCACACGCTCTTTGTTCACTCAAAGTGCGCGGTGCTATATACCATGATTTGCGTGCACTCTCTCTTTCAATAGAGAGCAGATAGCGCTACACAAAACAAAATTATCTTTTGTGTGCACAAAACAGAAACTGTCATATTATATGCATAAAACAAAGAATATCATATTGTATCATGCCATCCATCATTTGCGCAGAACTTCTAGAAATCACTGAAGTTTTCTTTACTCATAAGAGCGGTCTTTCATGATTCTGACTATGTTTTCTTTTGCAGTTGACCTCAGGGAAGATCCCCATGCCGATATATTGGCTTTCGCTTTTTTTTTTGTGTCGGAATACCAAGAAAATTTATCACATGTTATATTCCCATAATTTGACCCTGATGCACCGGCTAATAGAAGAGATCTCTTAGGATCTCAGGATGATAGAATGCTGCTGTGTCTGATGAATGGTCATGGTAGCATTATCCATACTTATACAGATACCTTCTTCAGCTCTCTGCGATCCTAGGTTCAATTGGCCATAGAAAAGAATTATTCTTACGATTTTGTGAGTAGGTCTTCTCTTTATCCAATTAAATCCATACGCAATTTGGGTGACATAGAAAGGGCAAATGCCTTAGAGCAGATCCTGTACGAGCTAAGGGAGCCTATCTAATCTTATTAGGATCTGATCATAAGGAACATGAATATATTGGTGGATGCAAAATGTGAAGCCATAGCTCGAGAGCATGAAAAATGGCGAGTCGTGCTTGACAACACTATGGCAATATTTGCTGTACAGTCTGGAGAGATAGAGTTTGTCATAGATGAGGCCATTTCCTCTATTGAACTTTACAAGGCTAAAAAAGAAGATAAAGATAAAAAGGCATCTAAATGTTAGGCTCGCATCCAAAATTGGAAGCTGAATTGGCCCGAGTCCGTGCATAGGTCACAGCGGCTAGAAAACGTCAAGCGGAGGTTATATAACTGCATCAATTTGCCTTGAGCCATCTAGATGACTTGAATAAACAGAGGGATGACCTTATTCGAGCCCAAAATATAGAGATGGAACATCATATCTTGTCGATGCAGCTAATGACTCCAGAGTTTGGGAGGAACCTGGCCAGAGAAAGAGTTTTTAGTACCAGAGTGGAACGAACTGAAGCTTTAAAGAAGATAATTTTTGACCTCAACACTCCATCTCCATAATGATTGTAATAATCTGTTTGAACGGATTTTATCACATTTTTGAGAAATGTAGTAGTTCATGTTCTCAAGATTTAAATGAAATAAAAAACTGGTGATTTTGTGACTCTATTACTTATTATGTTTTTGTTTGAGACACAAAAAATAGATAGAAGTGTAGAAATACATTCAGAGGTCCTGGACATGACATATTTCTTAAGAATAACATCACTTATTATATCTGTTAGAGGTAATATGGACGTAACAGAATATAACTTGATGTGATGTTATTTCTGGAATGACGTTATCAGAGGCAATATGGACATGACAAGTCATTTATACCGATAATAGAACTCAGAGGTAATATGGACGCAAATTCTTATATATGTTGATTATTCTTAATCCAACTGGGGTTCAAGAATAAGACTGGATTTTAAAAGATGACGTTGTGATGATATGTTGTGGTAGATGTTATAGATTAATCTTTTGAGGATGAACCATAAGATCTGAGTTAGACTCAATTGGAGAATTTTTAAGGACTTGTTATATATGGATTTATTCACGAAGAAAATAAATAAAAGATAATAATTTAAAGATTGTGTATGTACAATATTTTAGAAAATATAATACTTACGTTCAAACATGGTATTTCTTTAGAAATTTATCGTTGATAGGCATCATAGCTATTCGATCATCCATCCCTGTCAACTGGTAAGCTCCGTTAGAGAAAACTTTGCTTATGACATAGGAACCTTCCTACTTTGGCTCGAACTTGCCTTTGCTCATGTACGTCATAGTCAAAGGACGTATGACGGTAAGGACTAGTTCACCCTTTTGAAAGACTCGTACTTTGACTTTGTGGTTGAAGGCTTTTGAGATACGAGCTTGATATAACTCAATATGATGTTGAGCCAACAACCGTTTCCCATCGAGTGCTTCAAGCTCTTGAAGTCGAAGGCGATCATTATTTTCTACTGTTAATTCGTTGGCGATAGCTATTCTCAGGGATGGAATTTGAATTTTCAACGGTAACACAGCTTCACATCCATACGCTAAAGAGAAGGGTATACAACTAGTTGGGGTAGTACAGTAGTACAGTAATCCCATAGAAATTCTCTAAATTTTTGCTCCAATTGTATTTATTAGCAGAAATAAACTTCTTGAGAAGCTTGATAATTGTCTTATTGAATGCTTCCGCCAAACCATTGGCTACAGGATTATAAGCTGTATAAGCAATATTGTTGATTCGAGTGTCATTCGAGTGTCATTATAGAATCGAGCAAATACTTGACTTACGAAGTGAGGTCCGTTGTCGTGAATGATTCTTCGAGGAATGCCGAATCGATAAATCATGTGGTGCTTGATGAAGCTGATGACACTACTTGTCTTGACTTCAGCGAAGGGAATAGCTTCTGCCCATTTTGAGAAGTAATCGTTTATAGCCAGGATGAATCGATGTCCTCGAGATGATAGTGGCTAAATAGGACCAATGAAATCATACCCCAATCTTTAAAGGGCCAAGTTGCTGTAGTAGGATGTAAGAATTTTGATGGTTGGTGGATAAAATCTACACGGATTTGACATGCTATACATTCCTTGTATACTTAATTGCATCTGCCACCATAGTGTGCCAATAATATCCCATGTGTCTAATACAATCTTGTAGCTAAGGACCAGGCTGATGTGTACCGCATACACCATCGTGTGCTTAACGTAGTATCTATTTTGCTTCATCACCCACGAGGCAATGCATGAGCATTCTGTCAAAAGATCAACGGTAGAGTGTCTTGGAAGAGTGATTGTAATAGAATCAGAGCGACCGACACGAATTTTCGTTGCTTCTTTAGGGTCCTCTAGTAAGATGTCATATACTGTGAAGTCTATGAAGGGAGTACTCTAATCTTCACTAGTGGAGCAAATTTTGACCGTATTACTGAATTCAATGTTTAAATTATTCTCGATACAAAATAATTCTCGATTAGCGATAACGACTAATTGTTGCCCTTTCAAAGAAACAACTAGTACTGCTGCTAGATTAGCAATTGCATCAGCTTCTATATTGCATGTTCGGCATATGTGTTCAATAAAGAAACCTTTGAGTGATAAAAGAAACCTTTGAGTGATATAGCAAGTTCAACAGCTGCCGTTTGGTAGGGGATGAGATCTTGGTGCCGGACCTCATACGTACCTCTAACCTGGTTGACAATTCGTTTAGAGTTGCCATATACTTCAAGGTAATCGATATCTAGCAGTTTAGCTAACTGGAGACCGATAAGCAAAGCATTGTATTCAGCAACATTGTTGGAACATGGCTCGTCTAGAGAATAGGCTCTCTGAATGACTAGCCCCTCTGGAGATACGGGGACAAGTCCAACTCCAGTGATGATGATACCGTTAGGTCCAATTCTGGATGCACCATCAAAGAATAGACGCCAAGCGAGTACTCCTTCTGAAGTCATGTTAGACCCTAAAGCTTCGTCCGGAATCTCATCATAAAGTTTCAAATTTTCTTGAGCAGCCAAGAAATCAGCAAGGGCTTGACCCTTGACATACTTCTACGAGACATAGAATATATCATACTGCCTAACAGCATCGCCCAAGTAGCAAGTCTGGAAATGAGTGTACTAGGCTTGTTCATCAGGACTCGCAAAGGACTAACTCTACAGGTAACATAGATGGTTTGGCCTGTGATGTAGTGACGTGTCTTCTGGACAGCAAATATCAAGGCTAAACATTCTTTTTCTACTGGACTTTATCGGTGTTCAACATCGATCATTATGCGTCTGAGGTAGTAGATTGCTTGCTCATGTCCTTCGTTGTTTTTCTTAGCTAGGAGGGCACCGAGGGAATGATCCATTGCTTGAACGTACATCATGAAGGGTTTTCCTGTGATTAGAGGAACTAGGACTGAAGGGTTCATCGAGTATCGCTTAATATTATCGAATTTTTGCTGATATTCATCAGTCCAAATGAAAGATACACCTTTCTTCATTAATTGATTGAACGGTCCGCACCGTCCAGAGAGATTTGAGATGAATCTCCTGATATAGGCGAGTCATTATTGGAATCCTTATAGCTCCTTTAGATTGCATGGAGGCATCTCTTGGATGGCTTTGACTTTCTCAGGGTCAACGTGTATGCCCTCAGAGGTAATAACGAATCTGAGAAATTTGCCACTAGAGACACCCATGAATGAATTAGTAGGATTCATTTTGAGTTGATGTTGACGCATTAGATCAAAGATAGTTTTCAAATCTTGGATGTGATCTTTCTTTAAATGACTCTTGATAGTAATATCGTTGATATAACATTCGACTGTTTTCCGTAAATGTTCATGGAAGATAGTACTCATGGCCCGTTGATAGGTAGCACTAGCATTCTTAAGACCGAACGGCATGACTGTATAGCAGTAGACTCCAAGAGGAGTTCAGAAGGACGTATGCTTTTTGTCCTCAGGATTCTCTGATTATGACCAGAGAATCTGTCTATAAAAGACATTCGCTCGAACACACAAGTATTACCGATCACGACATCGGTAATTGGGAGAGAAAACTCATCTTTGGGATAAACTGTGTTAAGGTCTCTGAAGTCGATGCAGACTCGAACTTTTTTGTTTTCTTCATAACTGTGACAATATTAGCCACCCAGTCTAGATGCTATTCCTCCCTAACGAAGCCGCAGGTGATAAAATTTTTGACTTCAGCTTTTATAGCATCCATCACATCAGGTTGGAACCGTCGTTGTTGCTATTTAACATGCTTAGCATTTGGCATGATGTTGAGCTTATAAGTAGCGACGTAAGGATCTAGTTCTGACATATCCTCATAGCTTCAGAAGAACACATCAATGTATTCTTTAATAAGCTGGATCAGTTCTTGCTTGTCTGCCTAGGGAAGCTTTTACTTATAAAGATAGGCCTTGGAGAAACTTCATCTCCGACGTCGATCTGAACTAATTCATCCTCAGTGGGGGGTTCACGCTGTTCAAAGCAAAGTTCCCATTAAGTGTCCATCCTTTGTGCCCTGGGCTCGTTCTCATATATCTCGATAAAGTAATTATCGTCTTCTCGAAATTCAGCTTTCACTATATTGGCGAATAGAGTCAGTCGATGGACATTCCCTATGCTGGTGTCTGAGTCCCATGAAGAGGAGTCGGAAGAATGAGACTGTATCTCTTTGTCTGACTCAGATCTGTCTGATGTTGTGATCAACATAGTATAGCCTAATCCATGTTTAGTTTTATTATAATACTGTGATGATCTTCCTTTTGGGGCGGGTAGTCGAATAGGAGTTCGTCTACCTTTACGTCCGTTAAGTCCAGACCTAAAATTGTAACATATATTTTTGAATAATGTTTTTGGATTGTTGACTATGACGATGCAGTTGTATTCTTCCACAATCATCATTGTCAGATTCACTGTCGAGTATAACCCTTTGATTACGTTCTCTATTGAAGAGAATAGTATGTTTGTCATTGTTCCGAGGAGGAACTAAAAAGAACGAGTTTTGCATAGGTTTAAATGCTATCTTATCTTAGAAAGGTTGAATTGCTCCCAAGGTAAGAGGTTCAAAATTATCCAAAATTTCTAAATAATATTGCGCATAAAAATCAATATCGATATAATGTAAAGGAGATACTGCTTTATTGATACTTTTTTTTGCTTCAACAGTTACAACAACATTTTTGACCTTGGCTGAAGACATCACCAAGTCGATAACAAGAGGAGGAGAATGAGAAGTAGTAGGCTTGTTACGACGAAGGTAAATAACAAGAGGCTCAGAAGAGACGAGCTCCCTTTGCTCCACTTTTTCAATAGGAGGGGCAAGATTGACGGTCAACATTTGAGAGGATGAAGAGCGAAAGTGCGTCCTTTGACTAGAATCACCAAGATCTCGTCTGGGTCATCTTTTTGGTCTTTTTTCGCATCCATAGCTAATACACCTTTCATGTATTCTTCTTTATACATCCTGGAGTCTGTATAATAAGCTTCGACGTCTCAGAAAGGATTGAGATCAACAGCTTCCTTCTTGGCCTCTCTATTGTTGTCCACATACTTAAAACACTGGTGGAGAGTGGACGACACAATATTGTGCTTATGCAATCACGGCCTCCCTAGCAGTATGTTATAAGAAACGTGGCAATCAATCACATAACATGTGACTTTTTTTACGAAGATTGCAGATTTGGACTATTAAGCGGATCTTTCCCAGTGGTCTACTCTTCTCAGAATTTAATTCGAGGATAGTATTAACCGTCATTGAGAGGCTATGGACTAGAATCTTTAATGAATCCATCAGAGTTTTCAGAATTATACTGAGTGCGGACCCGGGATCAACGAGAATGCGATCTACCTTCATCGTATCGACATACCCAGTAAAGTAAAGGGGTCGATCGTGCCGGTTGTCTTCTAACAACATATCATCCTGGGTGAAGGTAATATTTGGAAGTACTTCTACCATACTCTGAGATTGAGGGCATGCCACCGGTTCTTCATCTGGCTTCTTGAGATGCGCGAGACAAACGTCGACTTGCATCAAGGCTTCGCTTAATGTTTTTTGAGTTTCCTTCGAGAGACAAAGTAGTTCAAAAATTGATAGTCTTGCTGGAGTATTGGCTAGTTGAGCCAGTATGTCAATGTTATATGGCTTTTCAAGACCTTGTGGCAGATTTTTCTTCAGGTTCTTGTCGAAATGAACCTGCTGTTTGCCCTTGTCAGCTACTGTCGGCTTGTAAGGGCCTGACTTAGATGGTGGAGTTGATGTTGGAAGAAAATTAGGAACAGAAAGAGGGATGACAACTTCATTCTCTTGACCTTCTGGGTAGTCTCTGAGGTTGAGTCTCCCAGACCTAGTACCGGCCAAGACTTCTTCCTCTAGAGCAGGTGAGAGAGAAACCATGCTACATGTCTTTGCTCTTACCCTAATTTTGGAAGATTTCTTTCTTTAAGGAGGTAACATATGATTTATCCAAAATCCCAGACCGGAACGAGACCTGTTGTCTTGTATTTACAAATATAGAGTTACCAAAGACCTATTCAATTCTTGTGCTTTCTGGAAGTCATATCCCATCTTCGACATCAGCTCTCAAGATTGCTGACTGTATCGACGAAATTCTGGTTGGTAGTCGCCTTATGACGTCGGCGAAGCAGTCTCTAAAGAGGAAGGCGTAGATCCTGCTGGAGATAAAGTAACATTCAAGGGAGGAGCATGACCATCAAGTAAGGTGGACTCGCTCGAAGTCATGTTGCATGATTTGTATTTTGTCGATTTATTCGATTTGGTAGAAGGAAAGGATGTCTTCTGTTCGATGTCAACGACTAAGTTTGGATGAAACCACATAATTTTGCCTTTAGCTGTCGACAGTAGTACCAGACCATCGTTTTATGCCAGCGAGAGGTTGACGATATCCAAAGTTGCATTCGGTATCGGGTTGACACCGTCAGGGACTAGCTGAGTAGGGAAGTCTCCAAATTGTAGAGAGGACATTGGCAGTCAATGTCTTCTCGTCCTTCCGGAGAGTGATCACCTTAGCGTTGATTAACTCTTGGATATTTTCTTTGAGTATATAGCATGCCCTGGTTGAATGACCTAGACACCTGTGATACATATAATATTTAGGATTATTAGTTTTACCTACTTCGTCTGGTTGTTTGATCTTTGGAAGTTGAAGCTTATTGCTTTTGATTAAGCAATCAAAAATGCTCATGATGTTGGCCCATTGGTCATATGGTCAAACTAATTTTAATAATTGATCAAACTCTGTCTGGATATATGAAGCTAATCAGGATGTATCGGACTCTTAGACATGATCAAGAATAGCTATCTATACAGTTCAAGACCGAAGCAATGTTTGCCTGTTCGAGTCTGTATTTCTTTGAGCAATATATTTTTTATTTTATTGAGTCTAGGAATACGTTGTACACCGAGTCGTACTGGCAAATAGGCTATTCCAAAATGTTTTCAAAATGTCTTCTAAAATGTCCTTTGTTTTGAAAAACATTCTTATTAACAAAAGTTTCAAAAAGGTTTTCAAAAAGGTTTTCAAAAATTCCCAAAATCTATTTTTAAATACCTAACCTAACCCTGACAGAACTCGGCCAGAGTTCGGCCAGAGTTCGGTTAGTAGCCATTTTGATTTTTGAATTCTCTGGAACTTGGTCCTCCTGCAGTTGCGAATTTGACCGAGATTTCCTCATCGAGTTCTGCCCGAATTCTGCCCGAATTCTGCCAGAATTCTGTCTTTCGAATTTCTATAAATAGAGAAGGATTTCGATCATTTCAACTCACTCATTCACTTTTAATCTTCTCTCTATCTAAAGCTTTCAGTTTTCCAAAGAGTTTTCTTGAGCTTTAAATTTCAGATCCCAAGCCAGTTACAATCCTCTAGTCGATTTGCCAGTGCGGTGCGGTCTAAAAGTTTCAGAGTGATTGTAATCAGAGGCTTAATAGAAGATTCAACTCTTCAAAATTGAAGTTGGACGAGTTCTTCATATCAAAGCTCGCGTTGTAGAAGTTGCAAGGACTTCGTAAGAAAACTTGTAGTTTTTCCAATAGTGGATTCAACTGGTAGCAAGAGTTCTACCGACTGGATTAGTCCTCAACAGTGGAAAACCAGTATACATCGCTGTCTTTGCGTTTGCTTTCTTATCTCTGCCTTTATATTACTTAGTTGTGATTATTATTCTGTGATCTTGCTGCTAACATTTTTTAATTAGCATATTTCCACTGCCAACTCTATTCACCCCCCCTCTAGAGTATTGTGCTTTACGATTTCGTTCCTACAATTGGTATCAGAGCAGGTGTTACAGGTAAAGCAAGGTAACATTACAATTATTTATTCATTTAATTAATTGTTATATAGATCACATCACAACACATGGCAACTGTGAAATTCACAAGTGAAGGCCAGGACACAAACAGACCTCCACTGTTTGATGGTACAAATTATACCTATTAGAAAACACGGATGAGTTTCTTCTTGAAATCACTTGACTTTGATTTATGGTCTATTGTTATTGATGGCTATCAAAAGCCACCTCATATAAATGTTGATGGAGTTTTAGTTGAAAATCCCCATAAAAGATATACAGAGGAGGAAAAGAAAAAGGCCAGTCTTGACGCACGTGCTATTAACGCTCTATTTTGTGCTTTAGACAGAACTGAATTTAACAGGGTGTCTATCTGCACAACGGCTAATGAAGTGTGGAAGCTACTTGAAGTCACACATGAAGGCACGACTCAAGTCAAAGAATCAAAGGTCAGCAGACTTACTCAAGAGTATGAGGTGTTCAAGATGAAGCCCAACGAAACAGTTACTCAGATGTTCGAAAGATTCCTGGATATTGTAAATCTTTTGTCCTCCCTAGGCAAAGAATACAGTAACCATGAAAAGATTCGTAAACTCCTGCGAGCACTTACCAAGAATTGGATTCCAAAGGCTACTACGATCATTGAAGGGAACGACCTCACAACTATGTCCCTCGAAGTACTCATGGGTAAGCTACTCACTCATGAACTGGAGCTACAAGATTTTGAAGAGCCTGCACCAAAGGAGAAGACGATCACTTTCAAGGCTCAACACAGGAAAGCTGCTGAAGGTGATTTAGACAGCAGTGAATCTGATGCTGAAGATCAAGCACTCCTAGCAAGAAAATTCAAAAGATTTATGAGATATGAGAAGAAAGCCAAAGAAAACAATAGCAGCAACAACTGGTATCAAGATGATGTTGTCTGCTATGGCTGCAAGAAGAAGGGACACATGAAGAAGGATTGTCCTACAAACTCTTCAAGCAAGAAGAGCAACAGGTATAAAAAAGGGAACCTGAAGAGATCAACATCTCGAAGATATGCCAATGTCACTACCACTTTTCTAGCTTAGGGGTATTTTGGTTATTTTGGTTATTTTTGAAATTTTGTTAATTATTTGGAATTATTATTAATTATTTGGACTTATTATAATTAATATGATTTTTAGTGATTTTTGGTGATTTTTAGAATAATTGATTTTGGTGTTCTAGTGACTTTGACTTATGTTGACCTTGGAGACTAACCTAGTGGCTAACCTAGGTCATGACTAAGTGATTAGGATATGAAAACCTAGGTTGACTTAAGTTAGTGAGGTTTAGCTCATTGGAATTAATTTGGGAAAATTAGGAGCTAGATTGATTAAGTAATGGCTTGTGAAATCACAAGTCATTTTATGACTAATAGGCTTAATGGCCCATAGGCCCACACCCTTTGAACCAAGCCCTAACCCTAGAAATTTCTGGCCGGCCACTATGGTCATCCCCCCTATTTATATCACCTTGAAATTAGGGTTGCCTCTTTAGGAAGCATTGCCATTTGGAAGAGGTGAGTCCCCATCTTTGTAAATTCTTAGAAAATCCATTTCTACTCCAAATTCCTCCAAACAAATTGCAATAGGACCTAGTATTAGTATTCTTGCTGTTGTTGATGAGTATTTTTAGGAAGAACACAATTTGAGGGAGTTTGGTGGCTTGTGAAACTCTTTCCATTTGGAGATTTTAACCCATAGTTCACCTATAGGTATAATCCTTTCTATTGTATTTAAATTCTATTAAAATTCATTTCTAGGATATCCTAACCCTAACCTAACAGTAGGATAAGCTAACCCTAGAATTTGGACCCATTTCGTGTCCGTGTCGGACACGTTCCAGTGTGGTTAGGATGGTGTTCGACGAAATGCCTCAAAGGGCATTTCGATCGATTTTGCGATTTGTGTTTGAATAGAAAAATCCATTTTCATCTCGCTTATGCATTTCTTGGACACTGAGCACGTTTTCGTGTCGGGTTGAGCCGATACGAGCGCATGGACACGCGGTCGCGCGCGTGCACACTGGCAGATTTCTTCCCTGCTATTCGAGCACATTTTCTCTGTGCACACAGGGTTTCAACCCTCGAAACTCGACGTGTGTGTCGTGTCCATGACTGACACGAGATCCCTAGGGTTTCAGGAACTCTTGTGTCGTGTCGGACACGGATTCGTGCCTGCACATGTGGTACACTGTACTGTTCTGTATGCAGTGTGGTGTTCTGTGTTTTAATGGACTTAAATAGTTCTAAATTGTGTTTTTATTTATTAAATAGATCCTAGGTATGTTATCTAACCTCTGTTGTAATTGTTACATGATTAACTTAGGTTTTTGGGATGAGGAATATGCATTCGAACTTAGGTTTCTTGTTATTCCTGATACACTGTTCTGATACCCTTGTTCCAGAAATTCAAAACCATTTAATTCCCTTTTGTGTTATGTTTTCAATTGATTTTTGATCCCCATATGTTACATTTCATATTAGCTAAGCTTTTACTTTCGATTATAGGCTTGTAGTTGCGAGTATGAGTTTTTGGCTGTTGGATTCATTTTCGAAATCGTTGAACTTGGTTGTGTTCAGTTTGTGTAACCTGAGAATAGTTCTTAAACCATTTAGATTGATTTGTAAACTGGTTATGAGTCATGATTTAAACAAATCTGAGATTTCCTGTGGGTAATAACTGATATGGTTTTTCCCATAAACCTGGGAATGTATTGTTGGACTGATTTTTGGGTAAACTAAAATTGTATTGAAAACCTGAGAAGTTGTGTAGAAATCTAGAATTTCGAGTTAAGGGACTGATTGTCATATTAACTGAGAATGGGATTGGGGTATTGTTTTGATTTGAAAACTGATTTCATTTCCTTTCCTAAACTGTCATATTCTGAGAATTTTATAACCTGAGAATGTCACTGTACATTGATTTCCTTTCTTTTTATTTGACAGAAAATTGAGTTCCCTCTTTGATTATGGAATGCCTGATTTGATTTCCTTCCTTTTGTGTTAACTTTGTGATTCACTAGAAACCAATACCTGAAATTGAATGAAATTGAATGTTTAATATACCTTAACTAGTTTCCTTCTCTTCTCATCTATGTTTGTTGATTAACTGATCATATAACCTGAGAATAGGTTGTTGACTGAACTGGAGTGGGTTCATATATACTAATGTGTTCCTATTTCCAGTCTTCATATTACCTGAGAATGTTTTATTTCACTGATTAACTGGAAATTGTTCCAGCCCTTATTGAATTGAATTCCTGAAATTCCTCAACTGTTATTCCAGGATTCCCTGTGCATTAGTGAATTGTTTTGCTTTCTTTTTCAGTTTTTGTGTGTGATGTTCCTATCTAAACTGAAATGCCAATCATGTTTTCACTGTTTTCCTTTATGACTGAACACACATGCCTAAGTCTATGACACACACACACATTGTGTACTCATGTGTCCCCTCTCTAATCCCTATAGATATACAAAATGTGCATTGTTGTATATACTTGTAACCTATATAATGTATCATAGTATTGTACCTCTACATATTAGTTATATATAGGAATGTATGAAAATGAATGTATATATATATATGGGATATGACATGTCATGATATATGGGATGTTGTGATATGATATGTCATAGAGCATGGGATACCATATGACATAATGTATTGTATATATGATATTATGTGATTGGTATGTTTAGGCATGGTATGCCTAGTTGGAGTCTAGATGGATTGTGTAGGCTTGTTAGAACCTAGAATGACTTGCTAAACCTAGATTAGACTAGTTTGACTTAGGTTTGACTTGGTTGACCTAGTTTGACTTCTAGGGTTGACCAGAGTTGACCAAGAGTTGACTTTGGTCTAGATTGACCTAGATTTATGTAGAACGCATTGTAGTGCATTACATTACTATTCTGGACTTATAGTGACTTGTACTGTTCTATAGGAGACAGACACCACTCCTCGGACAGTATATATTCTCTCAGATTCATCGGTTACAGGCGAGTACATTCTCTTATCATTTCATATCCTGCATTAGGAGTATATTTCCTACTTTAGATTACTTTACATGATGCTGACACATTGGAAACACAGATTAATACTATATGGATCTTGTTGGGCGATGTTATCCCCTTAGCGGATATATCGAGTATTTCGTGTTCATGTACTTTATCGTGAACATCGTGTACTCCTTGTATTTGTGACATTCGTGTACGAAACGTGTGAAATCGTGTATAATCATGTATTCACATGACCTTCGTGTACAATAACATAACTTAGCCAGATCCTTGTGTATTGATTGGGGCGGGGGAGTAGAAGTGGTTATGTATTCAATCCAGTAGATTACTCATGTACAACCTCTGTAGATTACTCGTGTATAACATCGTGCCGTTTATATAACCATCTTGTGCTCTGAATCACTAGACACTGTTAGTTCTCTATATACTGCAGCTATTTATTTACAGACTTTTCTGTTTACCATATTATTCTTCAGTTTCTTGTATCTTACTCTCTAGCATGATTATATATCCTGACCTGCTATGATTTGTTGAGATGTACTGTGCTCGCTCCTGTCCTGACTGGACCTGTTGAAATATTACAGAGGACGAGGCTGAGGCGTTCTTCCCTACCTACTACGGTGCTACACTAGACGAGTGCCTGGACTTGGACCAGCAGTAGGATCCACTAGCAGTAGATGACACTCCCTTAGACTAGGACTGTCTTTACTATTCTGGATTACTGTATTAGATTTTGAGATATTCTGAGATATGTATTTATTTTAGACGCTTAGAATTTTGTATTGTATCTCTGTGATTCTCCTGTTCTGGATATTTTATCTTTCATTATCATTCCATCTTACCTGTTCTACCTTAGCTGTGGTTGAGTTATATTTCTGTTATGTCACCCCCATTCGGAGAGTATATATGTTATTTACCTTCAACTGTTAGATGTTGTGACCTAGGACAGTGTTCTACCGCCGACACTATGGCGTAGGCTGGACGTACCCACGTCTCGTGTCCTTACTCTAGGGTGCGGGTCGTGACACGTTTTTAGTTGTGGCCCATGCAGGTCTAGGTTAGAAATGTAGTGGTATTCGAACTAGAATATCGCTGCAGCCTGCAGTAGGAATTAGCATATTTTTGAAGGTACTCAATCACACTAGGAAAATTCCTTATCAGATTCCGTATATCTATTTTGCTGCTTATTGTCTTCCTTAGAAATTTAAACTGTCCTCTTTTGATTTTCGACTTATTCTCAGTAGTTGTTTCTTGTTTGATCTGTGTCTCCAGGATGGTTGAGACGCGATCGCATCTCCCCGTGACGGGAGAGGCTGGAGAGGGGTCTGCCACCTCTCGTGTCCAGCAGCCAGCTCCCGGTGCCACAGGGCCAGTACAGCCTTCAGAAGTCGGTGTTTCTACCACTTTTGGAGGAGCACCTCCACCAGTCAGGAGGCAGAGCCCAGTGATTCCTGAGATCCTTCCACCGCAGCAGCCTCCGCCAGCGGGGATGGTAGATGCTGCACATCTCTTCTCCTTCGTGGAGAGGATTCTTGAGTCCCACCAGCAGCAGCAGACGAGGCAGACTACAGATTTCAGGCAGGGGATCGATGAGGCACACCAGCTGGTACGCACTACAGTCGAGATTATCACAGCTCAGGGGACCCAGCAGCAGCCCCGTCGGAGGGAGAAGGACATTCAGGACTTCCAGAAGATGCATCCTCGGGAGTTCTTCGGCACAGAGGGCATCCATGTTGTAGACGACTGGATAGAGCATATTGAGGAGATCTTCCGACTAGCAGAGATACCAGCTCGACTCCAGATCAAGGCGACGGGCAGCCAGATGCAGGATTTGGCCCGTGCGTGGTATCAGGCAGATCCCAAGGTAGGATTTGAGGGCCAGACTCGGGCCCAGTTCAAGGAGTTGTTTAAGGAGCAGTTTTTTCCTGATATTGCCTTGGGAGGTATCGAGGCACAGTTCGAGGCTCTGGTTCAGGGGAACCAGACGGTAGCTGAGTATGCCGGGGAATTCTACAGATTGGCCCGGTTCATTGATGACTTGACAGAGAAGACGAAGGCGAGGAATTTTTGCCGAGGTCTGATTAGAGAGATTCGGTCGCTGACTAAGAGCGACCGGACGCCACTTTTGTTGAGATATTTTCTGGGGCTATGGCAGCGAAAGACGACCTAGGACAGAAGCAGAAGAGGGGTCGTGACTTCCAGGGTGGCAGCAGCAGTCAGGGGCAGGCCAAGAGTCCTCACTTCCAGCAGCAGCAGCAGCAGAGGCCAGCTCAGCAGCAGTACCAGCATCAGGGCCGTGCACCCTTTCAGTAGGTGCAGCACCAGCAGCAGAGAGGGCAGCAGGCACCCAGGCAGCAGGCTGTTAGTTGTACTTTCTGCAAGAAGCCTTGGCACAAGTAGGACGAGTACAGGAAGAGACTCGGTAGATGCTTAATGTGTGGATCAGCAGACCATCAGATGCGAGAGTGTCCAGTTGCATCGATGCGTCCGATACCAGGAGGAGCTGGGGCAGCCAAGGCTCCGGCAGGCCAGCAGAGGGGACCAGTCCTGCAGACCCAGCAGCAGAGGTTCCAGCAGCACCAGCAGCAGGCACGAGGTGGACAGCAGAGGCGAGCTTTCGCCATGGCAGCTGAGGATGCCGAGGCCATCAGAGAGCTGATAGCAGGTTCGGTTCTCCTAGATTCTCTTCCAGCATTTGCACTCTTTGATTCCGGGGCTTCCCACAGATTTGTGTCAGTATCGTATGCTATTAGACACAGTTTGGTTTCTGAACCATTGCCTAGGACCTGCAAGATCACGACCGGGGGTGGGGTCATCCTCGTGAGTGATGTTTGCAGAGGGCGGAGTGTCATATTGGGAGGCCGAGAGTTGGGGGTGAGTCTACTAGTCATGCCATTACCGAACTATGACATTGTATTAGGTATGGACTGGCTGAGTAGACACCACGCCCGCATTGATTGTCGTGGGGGTAGAGTTTTGTTCGGGGCGCCAGGAGAGCCAGAGTTTGAGTACACCCGGCGGCAGGCAGAGCAGGACGGCAGAGTCTTTTGTGGAGCTTCAATTGAGGAGCAGGTAGCTCCGCATCCTTTGATCATGGAGTTTATGGACGTATTTCCAGAGGAGTTGCCAAGGCTTCCACCGGACAGAGATGTAGAGTTCTCGATAGACTTGGTTTCCGGCACAAAATTGATCTCCCAGCATGTCTATCGAGTGAACAACAGTGAACTGGTGGAGCTGAAGAAGCAGGTGGATGAGCTGCAGGACATGGGCTTCATTCGCTCGAGTTCTTCACCTTGGGGTGCACCGGTACTCTTCGTACCCAAGAAGGATGGGTCGGTACGGATGTGTATCGACTACAGGGCACTTAACAACCTGACAATCAAGAACAGATACCCACTACCGCGGATAGATGATCTGTTTGATCAGTTGAGCGGAGCTCGGGTGTTCTCCAAGATTGATTTGAGGTCGGGTTATCACCAGATGAAGGTGAAGAGGGAGGATATCCCCAAGACCGCTTTCAGGATGCGGTACGGGCAGTTTGAGTTTTTGGTTATGCCGTTTGGGCTAACCAATGCACCAGCAGTGTTTATGAATCTAATGAACAAGGTGTTCCATCAGTACTTGGATAAGTTCATGGTGGTGTTTATTGATGATATCTTGGTATATTCCAAGACTGAGGAGGAGCACGAGGAGCATCTGCGGATAGTGCTAGAGACTCTCAGGAGGGAGCAGCTTTATGGGAAACTCTCCAAGTGTCACGACCCGCACCCACTGTTAGGGTACGAGAACGTAACGACGCCCAGCCTACGCCGCAGTGTCGGCGGTAGAACGCTGTCCTAGGTCACAACATCCAACATATAGAGCTAAGCAATTTATATTCCCCGAATGGGGGTGACATAGCAGATACAGTCTCAATCACATCTAAGGTAGAGCATGATAGGGATAGATAAAACATGAAATCCAAAATAAATACAGGAGATAGAAGTCTAAGTGTCTAAGATACATGAACCCAGAAGTACATCTCAAAACTCATGATAAAGATACATTAATCCACAAAGTAAATACAACTCCAGACAAAATGAAATAACTACCTAAACAACCTCTAATGTGTCTCCTCTAGGCTAGCAGGCACCTCCAGGCTATCTGTAAAATTTATCAACAGGTCCAGTCAGGACCGGAGCGAGCACAGTACATCTCAACAGATCATAGCAGGTTAGAAAATATAAACATGCAGTAGAGTAAAATACAGGATCTGAAGAAATACAGTATGTAAACAAGAGAGAGAACTGTAACAGAAATATCTACTATAAATAGAGAACTAACAGTGGCTAGTGAGTCAGAGTACGAGATAGCATATGTGAACAGGACAGATTTGTACAGGATGTCGAGGTGCACAGGAATCTACACTACAATAGAATTATTCACACAACTACTAGCACTCCCCCGTATCCCCAATCAATACACAAGGATCTAAACAGGTTATGTTATTGCACAGGATATCACATGGGGGCCCATATAGGGTGCACATGATAGTATACATGGGGCTCCGTGAACATGAGAGTACAAGATTCACAGGAGTGCACATGTAATGAAAGCACAGGAGTACACGATGAAAGTGAAACGCACATGACACAATGTATCCGATGCTCCCGAGGGGGATAACATCGCATGAGAAGATCCATATAGTACTAATCCGTGATAATGTCATGACAACATCAAGTATAGTAATCTAAAGCAGGAATATAATTCTAAGCAGGATATGAAATGATCAGAGAATGTACTCGCCTCGATAACCTGAACAGCTGATAAGTATAGGGGGGTCCCACTGAAGCCACAGAGTCCTATTTAAAGCAACACAGGTTACAAGGTGTTCAAGTTGTAATAAATGAATCTCTAAAATCAATCTATATTATTCTAGGTTCTTCTAAGTCAAACAACACTAGGTCGACTCCGGTCAATAATCTAGTCAAACTAGGTCAAGTGTTGACTTACAGTTGACTTTGGATCAACTGGTCAACTCTGGTCAAACAGGGTCAATTCTAGTCTAATATAAAGTGTACTTCGTTATTTGTACGTCGAAACTTACGGCACGCAAACCGAGATAAAAAGATTATCGGTAAGGTTGATAATCTTATTATAGTGATCCACGTATCCAACTTGTCAATTTCAGCGATATGAGATCACTGGAATTGACTGATCTCAGTTTCGTTGTACTAATCCCGAAATACGAACATTATATGAATTAATTATTAATTAATTATAAAAAGGTTAAACTCAGAGAAATTATCAACAAACATTGTCGGACGATGAAATAAACATCGCCAACGTGTCCAGAATGGTCAAATTAGCTAGGATAGCCTACCCAACGGTCCAATTTGGACACTAGGGCAAAAAGGTAATTTCGGGTCAAAACGGTGTCCGTGTCGGAGCCGTTTTGCACCGAAAAATGTGCAAGAAAACAAGTCTACAAAATATAACAAATTATATGTCCATGAAACCAGAATGTCGATACGAACCCAACGGTATCTCCAGAATTGGATTCCGTTGACCCGATCTTATTTTGGCCCGTCGACCAGATCTTGGAATTCCGGTTTGCACGAAAATGCGTGCCGGAGCCAAAGTTCTCAAAACTCAGCAAACTACCTGTCAACGAGTCCAGAATGATGATACGAACTCAACGGTATCTCCGGAATTGGATTTCTATGAGCCGATCTCAAAATGACCCGTTGACCCGGATATTGGTATCCGACTTGCACCGAAATGCGTGCCAGACCCAATGTCCACCAAAAACTAGCAAATTATATGTCAACGAGTCCAGAATGACGATACGAACTCAACGGTATCTCCAAAATTGGATTCCGATGAGCCGGCGTCAAAAAGTCCCGTTGACCTAGAAAGTGGGACCCGCTTTGCACCGAAAAACGTGCCCGGGCCCACGTTCTCGAAATCTAATAAATTTTATATGAAAACATGCCAGAACGATGCCACAAATCTAATGGTGGTGTCAGAAATGAAATCTGGAGTCCCGTGTTCAAAAATAGAATTTTACAAGTTGGAAATTACGAATTCGGACGACCAACTTTGGCGTCGAATTCAACCAATCAAACAAGCTCACAATGAAACGAAACTGGGTAGCAAGAGGGTTATACCAGCTTCGCATCGGAACTGGTAGCACGCCAAACGGAGCTACGATGGAGGAGATGCAAGCTGACGAAGTTGGCCCCGCAAAACTGTCTAAATTTAATACAATTTAAACGGTCAACTTGGTGGCCGGTTTTCATGTATCAAACGATAAGATTAACGGACGAAAATTAACAGGGATGAAGGTGGATATACCGAGATTGCGTCGGAGCAAAGAAATCGCCGATCAAACGGTCGGATCTTCGGAAAAATGCGTACGAAGTCGCTGCAACGGGGCGTGATTTCAGCGTCGTTTCCGAGCTCGTCACGACGGAACGTCATTCAAAACGCACGAATCGCCTCGACGGCGCATCCCGGAGGACGGTGGCCGTCAGAGGACTGCTCGACAGAGCTCGACGCACGGCCAGGGGGCCACGGCGGCCCGCACGGCGGTGCGGCGGTGCACGACGGCGGCCCGCGTGCGCGCATGCGTCCGCGCCTGTGCGCTATGTACCGCTGCTGTCGTGCGAAGGGAAGGCTGCGCCTAGCCCGGCGAGGCAGGGCGGCAGGGAAGGCTCGCCTAGCCATGGCGACGCAAGGGGGCACGGCCAACTGGTGGCGGCGGCGGCTGACGAAGTTGGTGGTGGAAGATGATGTTGATGATGGTGAACGGTTGGTTGGAAGGAGGAGGAGGATGGAGTTGTTGGAGGAGAGAGGGAATGGGCTGTGCCCATGGCCGACGACCGACGAGGGGTGGTCGTGTGGCCAGTGGGAGGTCGGGGAAGAGAGTGCTCGGGAAGGAGATGGAGTTGGTCGGGTGCAGTAGGCTGCTGCTGTTAGGAAATGTTGAGTTGTTGGTGAGGAATAATTTAAGGAGAGAGAGAAGGAGAGGATAAGATGAGTTAGCTCTCCCTAGAAATTAGGGCCAGCCTATGGCTGTGGAGTGTGGGGAAAAGTTGCCATGGGGAAATTAATGGTTGTGATTGAATTAAGGTAAAATCAAGGGCAATGATGGAATATAGGAAAATAGGTAATTCCAATAGGATTAAATCAAGGAAAATTTCCTATTAAATAATAAAAATAGATGAAATGAGTACTTGATATTTTTGGACAATAAATATGAGGGTGTCCCGATGGAGGGCAACACAAAGCTGCACTGGACTCAGTGGAGCCGGATTGGATCAAAATCGGACATTGTACAAAAATCGAATTAAAAATAGGCGTTGATGATCATGGGGTAAATAAGTAGCACATGGGGATTCCAATAAATGGGACACAAGTGGCGGACGGATAGTAGGCTCAATGTGGGCCATGTCCATAGTTGGGGCGGACAGGTTTTGGTCGACAGGGGACCCACAAATTAAGTTGGAAAATGAATGTGACGCCGTGGAGTGAAATAAAATCGGGTCACGCGTCAGAAAAGTTGTGCGAATCAAAGGGAGCACAAAATGACGTGTCTGAGCGGGACACGAAGGTCATGGATGACAAGTGTCTCGAGTAGATCATCAATGAAGAGTTGGTTTCAAGAAACTGACTGGTCTTGCGCTCCCAATTTAAAAGTCATGGTAACGCGCTGAAAATGATCAAAGAAAAGAGTGGGAAAAATAAATATCAATCAAATAGTCTAAACCGACCCGAAGTTCAGCGAAGCAGAAAGAGCACAAGAGAACAAGTTTGGATGGGATACTATATACCGTCATGAAGGTAATCGTGTCCACTCCAAAACTCGTGAAGAAGATTTCCAGAGTTGAACATCCCTGATACTCCAAATATCAATGGCACGAGAAAGTACACTTAAGGAAAAAAATAACAAAATAAATTATTTATCAAAACCAATCAATCAGGAAATAAAATAAAATAAAAAAAAATCAATCCGAAATTCAGGGTGCTAACATCCTACCCACCTTATAAAAATTTCGTCCTCGAAATTAAAATGTCCCTACTCCCTCTAGGTCAAACCTCCACAATAAAAGTCCCAGAACTTAAATAAAACATACCATCAAAAAAAGAACGGCATACAGGGTCATGGCATACGGTGACAGTGAAGTCTCATCTAGGTATACTAGTCATGCTAACCAAAAGGGTCATAGGGTATCAAAACACACAAGCAATCCAGGTTGCTAAAATAGAAAAGTTACAGAAATAACAAATCATCAAAACTATAAGGTTGTCTACCACCCCATATGAAAACTGGTACTCATAAAAAATAAAGGAAGGTAACTACCAATCATCTGAAAAAAAGGTACTATCCCAAAAAAACAAAATCACAAGTTGAAGAATTGAAAGTCACTTGTATTGAAATCCAATCACAATATATATACAGAGAGAGCATTAGAGAGGGAAAACTAGCATTATGTGTATGGGTGTATGTGAACAGGTTCATATGGTTAGATAGTAGACATTGGTGTATGTGAAATATACATGAAGAGTATAGGAGGGTTTGGGTCCAAAACAACAGCTATCAAGTTACGCTAATCATGGCATTTTGGTTAAACAATCTACAATACGCAACTTATTTACTCATAACATGCATGGCTAACCATATATATATAAAAGGTAGAGACTTAGTTACGTATTTATATACATTATAACATGGATGTATAAACGCTATATATATCTATATAGATACATGATCATAACATAGAGAGGAAAGATTAGGTTACATGACAGGATATACTAAGTTAGAGTGTGTGTGTGTCCTTGTACATGGTTATAGCTTAGTATTGAAAGGTTAAATCCAGTTTTAGTTCAGCGTTTACATAAAAAAAATATCTAAAAATAAGCTAACATACAAACCATGGAAAATATGAACATAATGCGGTCTCAGATTTTAGGGTTTAAAACATCACAACAATCTCAACGCTCCCAATATCCTAACATGGTAGAGAAGAAACCCTAACATACCATCAATACAGTTATCTACGCATTCAGTTCAATATTACATGTTAAATCTGAAATTTAACTAAACATGGAAATCAATGTGAAAATGTTAACATGTAACTAGTTTTCAGGATTTTGGAGAAATTTGAACATTAAAAACCAACTCAATGTTTATCACAAACTAACATATAAGAATATGAAACCTAACATTATATTCCTACTTACAACAATGTACGCAGCTCTAAATATTATATTAAGAAAATAAAACAGTAATTTAAACTAAACATTTGGAATTCAGTATTAAGGGTTAATATGTACATAGTCTTAAATTGACAAATTTAAACACAAATCTTCAACCAAAATTCTTTTGAACTGAAACCCTACGTATAACATACAAGTGCAGTGATGTAAACCTAAATAATAACATGAAATTTATATTTAAATTACGAATTTAAACATGGAAAAGCAGAGGACCAGAAATATTGGTTATGAAAATTTTGGACATCAACAACATAACGATATGTATCTAGATATGTGGAAAAATCAAGTGTAGCATGCATACGTGTTAGGCAAAGTGTCTGCTATATATATATTCATATACATATTCTCATGTCCCAATAAAAAAATTAATTCTACGTTAAGACTAACATTTAGATTCCTACCAAGATTGCAAGCAGGCGATTGACAAAATCAAGACAGTTTTATTATCATTCTTATTTAATACAAGAATGATAGCAAGAAAGAAATAACGGTAAAATCCGTTCTGATTATCTGTTTAAAGAAGGAACCGTTTTGAAATCCAGAGTTAAAATATCAAATTCAAGATAAAGTTTAGCAAAATCATCGATTCATTGTATTATGAAAAACTCATAGCAAGAAGTTACACAAAGGTTTATGAAAACAACTAAACATACTCTTAAGATGACAAGAAACTAGGCAAAACAACAAACAATAAATTTTTTTTTGAATGACTGAGAAAAGTAGAGAAAACATGTTTGAAAATATTTAAGGTACAATCTGATAATCATATGCGTCTATCCAAAATTATGGTACTCTAAATCCTCGTCATACTAGTAAGCAAGGCTACGATAATCACAGAGCCCTCGACTTATGCACATATCTCTAGAATCATGGTATTTAACATTTTTGCGGTGCCGCATGCTTGGCTGCAAAAACCTTAAATTCTCACACCCGAGAAATATATCCAGAGTCAGACTGTATGTCCTCACCATGCTGGCTAATGTGACTATAGAAGACTAGATTTTCATAACTTAGATGACCTAGCCCATATAATTTCATCTTGCCAAAAATTAAATTAAATCAACAATGAATACTCAAAAATCAAATCAAATTTATTAACGAACATCAAAATTCAAAAATGAACAAAATCCATCAAAATACAAACTCGAATGCAACAGCTATCATCAAAATTCAAAATTCGACAATCATCCATCAAAATTAATAAATGCAAACTCAAATTCAACAATAATCCATTAAAATCAAATTTAACAACAAAAGTAAAAATGAATCAAATCGAGGGAAAAAGAGAGTTTTCAAATCGAAGTTAAATAAGATTCTCCAGGGTCATCCCAGGAATCTCTCAAGGGTTCCTAACTGTGATTGAGTACCTTCAAAATATATCCTAATCCTACTGCAGGCTGTAGTGGTACTCAAGTTCGAATACCACTACACTTTAGTCTCGACCTGCATGAGCCACCACTAAAAATGTGTCACGACCCGCACCCACTGTTAGGGTACGAAAACGTAACGACGCCCAGCCTACGCCGCAGTGTCGGCGGTAGAACGCTGTCCTAGGTCACAACATCTAACATATAGAGCTAAGCAATTTATATTCCCCGAATGGGGGTGACATAGCAGATACAGTCTCAATCACATCTAAGGTAGAGCATGATAGGGATAGATAAAACATGAAATCCAAAATAAATACAGGAGATAGAAGTCTAAGTGTCTAAGATACATGAACCCAGAAGTACATCTCAAAACTCATGATAAAGATACAGTAATCCACAAAGTAAATACAACTCCAGACAAAATAAAATAACTACCTAAACAACCTCTAATGTGTCTCCTCTAGGCTAGCAGGCACCTCCAGGCTATCTGTAAAATTTATCAACAGGTCCAGTCAGGACTGGAGCAAGCACAGTATATCTCAACAGATCATAGCAGGTTAGAAAATATAAACATGCAGTAGAGTAAAATACAGGATCTGAAGAAATACAGTATGTAAACAAGAGAGAGAACTGTAACCGAAATATCTACTATAAATAGAGAACTAACAGTGGCTAGTGAGTCAGAGTACGAGATAGCACATGTGAACAGGACAGATTTGCACAGGATGTCGAGGTGCACAGGAATCTACACTACAATGGAATTGTTCACACAACTACTAGCACTCCTCCGTATCCCCAATCAATACACAAGGATCTAAATAGGTTATGTTATTGCACAGGATATCACATGGGGGCCCATATAGGGTGCACATGATAGTATACATGGGGCTCCGTGAACATGAGAGTACAAGATTCACAGGAGTGCACATGTAATGAAAGCACAGGAGTACACGATGAAAGTGAAACGCACATGACACAATGTACCCGATGCTCCCGAGGGGGATAACATCATATGAGAAGATCCATATAGTACTAATCCGTGATAATGTCGTGACAGCATCAAGTATAGTAATCTAAAGCAGGAATATAATTCTAAGCAGGATATGAAATGATCAGAGAATGTACTCGTCTCGATAACCTGAACAGCTGATAAGTATAGGGGGGTCCCACTGAAGCCACAGAGTCCTATTTAAAGCAACACAGGTTACAAGGTGTTCAAGTTGTAATAAATGAATCTCTAAAATCAATCTATATTATTCTAGGTTCTTCTAAGTCAAACAACTCTAGGTCGACTCCGGTCAATAATCTAGTCAAACTAGGTCAAGTGTTGACTTACAGTTGACTTTGGGTCAACTGGTCAACTCTGGTCAAACAGGGTCAATTCTAGTCTAATATAAAGTGTACTTCGTTATTTGTACGTCGAAACTTACGGCACGCAAACCGAGATAAGAAGATTATCGGTAAGGTTGAAAATCTTATTATAGTGATCCACGTATCCAACTTGTCAATTTCAGCAATATGAGATCACTGGAATTGACTGATCTCAGTTTCGTTGTACTAATCCCGAAATACGAACATTATATGAATTAATTATTAATTAATTATAAAAAGGTTAAACTCAGAGAAATTATCAACAAACATTGTCGAACGATGAAATGAACATCGCCAATGTGTCCAGAATGGTCAAATTAGCTAGGATAGCCTATCCAACGGTCCAATTTGGACACCAGGGCAAAAAGGTAATTTCGGGTCAAAACGGTGTCCGTGTCGGAGCCGTTTTGCACCAAAAAACGTGCAAGAAAACAAGCCTACAAAATATAAGAAATTATATGTCCACGAAACCAGAATGTCGATACGAACCCAACGGTATCTCCAGAATTGGATTCCGTTGACCCGATCTCATTTTGGCCCGTCGACCAGAACTTAGAATTCCGGTTTGCACGAAAATGCGTGCCGGAGCCAAAGTTCTCAAAACTCAGCAAACTACCTGTCAACGAGTCCAGAATGATGATACGAACTCAACGGTATCTCCGAAACTGGATTCCGATGAGCCGATCTCAAAATGACCCGTTGACTCGGATATTGGTATCCGACTTGCACCGAAATGCGTGCCAGACCCAATGTCCACCAAAAGCTAGCAAATTATATGTCAACGAGTCCAGAATGATGATACGAACTCAACGGTATCTCCAGAATTGGCTTCCGATGAGCCGGCATCAAAAAGTTTCGTTGATCGAGAAAGTGGGACCCGCTTTGCACCGAAAAACGTGCCCGGGCCCACGTTCTCCAAATCTAACAAATTTTATATGAAAACATGCCAGAACGACGCCACAAGTCTAATGGTGGTGTCAGAAATGAAATCTGGAGTCCCGTGTTCAAAAATAGAATTTTACAAGTTGGAAATTACGAATTCGGACGGCCAACTTTGGCGTCGAATTCAACCAATCAAACAAGCTCACAATGAAACGAAACTGAAGGGGTAGCAAGAGGGTTATACCAGCTTCGCACCGGAACTGGTAGCACGCCAAACGGAGCTACGGTGGAGGAGATACAAGCTGACGAAGTTAGCCCCGAGAAACTGTCCAAATTTAATACAATTTAAACGGTCAACTTGGTGGCCGGTTTTCATGTATCAAACGATAAAATTAACGGACGAAAATTGACAGGGATAAAGGTGGATATACCGAGATTGCGACGGAGCAAAGAAATCGCCGATCCAACGGTCGAATCTCCGAAAAAATGCGTATGAAGTCGCTGCGACGGGGCGCGATTTCAGCATCGTTTCCGAGCTCGTCACGACGGAACGTCGTTCAAAAGGCACGAATCGCCTCGACGACGCATCCCGGAGGACGGTGGCCGTCAGGGGACTGCTCGACAGAGCTCGGCGCACGGCCAGGGGGCCACGGCGGCCCGCACGGCGGCGCGGCAGCGCACGACGGCGGCCCGCACGCGCGCGTGCGTGCACGCCTGTGCGCTATGTACCGCTGCTGTCGCGCGAAGGGAAGGCTGCGCCTAGCCCGGCGAGGCAGGGCGGCGGGGAAGGCTCGCCTAGCCATGGCGATGCAAGGGGGCGCGGCCAACTGGTGGCGGTGGCGGCTGACGAAGTTTGTGGTGGCAGATGATGTTGATGATGGTGAACGGTTGGTTGGAAGGAGGAGGAGGATGGAGTTGTTGGAGGAGAGAGGGAATGGGCTGTGCCCATGGGCGACGACCGACGAGGGTTGGTCGTGTGGCCAGTGGGAGATCGGGGAAGAGAGTGCTCGGGAAGGAGATGGAGTTGGTCGGGTGCAGTAGGCTGCTGCTGTTAGGAAATGTTGAGTTGTTGGTGAGGAATAATTTAAGGGGAGAGAGAAGGAGAGGATAAGATGCGTTGGCTCTCCCTAGAAATTAGGGCCGGCCTATGGCTGTGGAGTGTGGGGAAAAGTTGCCATGGGGAAATTAATGGTTGTGATTGAATTAAGGTGAAATCAAGGGCAATGATGGAATATAGGAAAATAGGTAATTCCAATAGGATTAAATCAAGGAAAATTTCCTATTAAATAATAAAAATAGATGAAATGAGTACTTGATATTTTTGGACAATAAATATGAGGGTGTCCCGATGGAGGGTAACACAAAGCTGGACTGGACTCAGTGGAGCCGGATTGGATCAAAATTGGACATTGTGCAAAAATCGAATTAAAAATAGGCGTTGATGATCATGGGTAAATAAGTAGCACATGGGGATTCCAATAAATGGGACACAAGTGGCGGATGGATAGTAGGCTCAATGTGGGCTATGTCCATAGTTGGGGCGGACAGGTTTTGGTCGACAGGGGACCCACAAATTAAGTTGGAAAATGAATATGACGTCGTGGAGTAAAATAAAATCAGGTCACGCGTCAGGAAAGTTGTGCGAATCAAATGGAGCACAAAATGACGTATCTGAGCGGGACACGAAGGTCATGGATGACAAGTGTCTCGAGTAGATCATCAATGAGGAGTTGGTTTCAAGAAACTGACTGGTCTTGCGCTCCCAATTTAAAAGTCATGGTAACGCGCTGAAAATGATCAAGAAAAAGAGTGGGAAAAATAAATATCAATCAAATGGTCTAAACCGATCCGAAGTTCAGCGAAGCAGAAAGAGCACAAGAGAACAAGTTTGGATGGGACACTATATACCGTCATGAAGGTAATCGTGTCCACTCCAAAACTCGTGAAGAAGATTTCCAGAGTTGAACATCCCTGATACTCCAAATATCAATGGCACGGGAAAATATACTTAAGGAAAAAAAATAACAAAATAAATTATTTATCAAAACCAATCAATCAGGAAATAAAATAAAATGAAAAAAAATCAACCCGAAATTCAGGGTGCTAACACCAAGTATGAGTTTTTCTTGGACCGGGTGGACTTCTTGGGACATGTGGTGACTGGAGATGGTTTCTCAGTTGACCCCAAGAAGATTGTAGCAGTTGAGGCTTGGACAGCGCCGACTTCAGTGGCAGAGATCAGGAGTTTCCTGGGGCTGGCAGGATATTATCAGAGATTTGTGCAGGATTTCTCCCGGGTTGCAGAGACGTTGACACGGTTGACCCGGAAGGACACTGAGTTTGTTTGGTCAGAGGAGTGTCAGGCAGCTTTTGATGAGTTGAAGAAGCGACTTACGACAGCTCCGATTCTGACATTGCCTTCAGGATCAGGTGGATTCACTATTTATAGTGATGCTTCAGGGAAGGGGCTGGGTTGCGTCTTACAGCAGCATGGGAAGGTGATTGCCTATGCTTCCAGGCAATTACGTCCCCATGAGAAGAACTATCCTACCCATGACCTGGAGCTGGCGGCGGTGATTTTTGCTTTGAAGTTGTGGAAGCACTATCTGTATGGCGAGAGGGTGGAGATTTTCACAGATCACAAGAGCTTGAAGTATGTGTTTACACAGAAAGAGCTCAACATGAGGCAGCACAGGTGGCTTGAGTTGATGAAGGACTTTGACATCGCACTTCAGTATCACCCGGGGAAGGCCAACGTGGTTGTCGATGCCTTGAGTAGGTATCCGACAGCCATGTGTTTGACTATGGATCGGCACCTGCTTGAAGACTTGGAGAGCCTTGGGATAAAGGTGATTGTGCCAGGGGTACAGATGCAGTTATGGGGCCTTCAGATACAGTCGAACTTGATAGACAGGATCAAGGCAACACAGTTCGATGATGTGGCTTTACGGTGTATCCGAGAGCAGATCAGTACAGGAGTGGAGGATGTTGAGTTCTCACTTGCAGAGGATGGTGCCCTGAGGCACGGTTCCCGGTTATGTGTATCCAGCGGGGAGCTCAGAGAGCAGATTATGAAGGAGGCTCACAGATCGCAGTACTCTATACATCCTGGTGCCAACAAGATGTACAGGGACCTGCGAGAGTATGTCTGGTGGTACGGGATGAAGAGGGAGGTGTCCTACTTCGTATCTAGATGCTTAGTCTGTCAGCAGGTTAAGGCAGAGAGGCAGAGGCCCGGAGGACTTTTGCAGCCGTTGCCCATTCCAGAGTGGAAGTGGGAACATATTACCATAGATTTTGTATCGAGGTTACCGCGTACGCTAGGAGGGAAAGACGCGATTTGGGTCATCGTTGGCAGGTTGACCAAATCGGCCCACTTTTTTCCATTCAAGGTGGATACGTCTACAGAGAGGCTGGTGGAGTTGTATATGAGACAGATAGTCAGGATTCACGGAGTTCCTGTCAGCATAGTCTCAGATCGGGATAGTCGCTTTACTTTCCATTTCTGGAGGAGTCTGCAGACTAGCTTGGGCACTCAGCTCAAGTTTAGTACCGCATACCACCCCCAGACGGACGGACAGTCAGAGAGGACTATTCAGACCCTTGAGGATATGCTACGGACGTGCATCCTGGATTTTGGAGGTTCTTGGGAGGATCACCAACATTTGGTGGAGTTTGCTTACAACAACAGTTATCAGGCCAGCATTGAGATGTCGCCGTTTGAGGCTCTGTACGGGCGTAGGTGTCGTACACCCTTATCTTGGGATGATGTTGGAGAGCGAGCTTTACTGGGACCAGAGATGGTTGTTGACGCAGCCGAGAAGGTGAAGCTCATCAGGGACAGACTTCGCGTGGCGTAGGATAGACATCGGCACTGGGCCGATAGCCACCGGAGGTCGCTGGAGTTTAAGGTACAGATTTAGAGATAGGATTAGAATTAGGTTGTATTTTGTTTTGTTTTGTTTGATTGATCGTGTTTGATTTTTAGTAACTTGAGACCTTGCTTGTGATTAGGTTGGAGACATAGTTTTTCTGCGGATATCTCCGACTCGTGGTATGATACGTTTTGGTGGAGGTAGGAAGCTCAGCCCGCGCTTCATCGGCCCTTTCGTTATCAGCGGAAGAGTCGGTGACGTGGCATACAGGCTAGACTTGCCACCTGCACTAGTGGGAGTTCATAACGTATTCCACATATCACAGTTGAGACGGTATGTGGCTGACCCTAGCCATGTGCTCGATCACTCGGAGATAGAGGTTGGACCTACTCTCAGTTATCCAGAGCAGCCTGTGGAGGTTTTGGATCGCCGGGAGAAGGTATTGAGGAACCAGGTGATACCCTTGGTACGCGTCGCATAGAGGCATCATTCTCCAGGAGAGTCGACCTGGGAGCGGGAGGATGAGATGCGCGAGCGGTACACCTATCTTTTTGGACCTTGAGGTATACTTTTCTATCCTTCTCAGTAGTTTAGTTCCGCCTTTAATTTCGAGGACAAAATTATTTTAAGGAGGGTAGATTTGTCACTACCACTTTTCTAGCTTGGGGGTATTTTGGTTATTTTGGTCATTTTTGAAATTTTGTTAATTATTTGGAATTATTGTTAATTATTTGGACTTATTATAATTAATATGATTTTTAGTGATTTTTGGTGATTTTTAGAATAATTGATTTTGGTGTTCTAGTGACTTTGACTTATGTTGACCTTGGAGACTAACCTAGTGGCTAACCTAGGTCATGACTAAGTGATTAGGATATGAAAACCTAGGTTGACTTAAGTTAGTGAGGTTTAGCTCATTGGAATTAATTTAGGGAAATTAGGAGCTAGATTGATTAAGTAATGGCTTGTGAAATCACAAGTCATTTTATGACTAATAGGCTTAATGGCCCATAGGCCCACACCCTTTGAACCAAGCCCTAACCCTAGAAATTTCTGGCCGGCCACTATGGTCATCCCCCCCTATTTATATCACCTTGAAATTAGGGTTGCCTCTTTAGGAAACATTGCCATTTGGAAGAGGTGAGTCCCCATCTTTGTAAATTCTTAAAAAAACCATTTCTACTCCAAATTCCTCCAAACAAATTGCAATAGGACCTAATATTAGTATTCTTGCTGTTGTTGATGAGTATTTTCAGGAAGAACACAATTTGAGGGAGTTTGGTGGCTTGTGGAACTCTTTCTATTTGGGGATTTTAACCCATTGTTCACCTATAGGTATAATCCTTTCTATTGCATTTAAATTCTATTAAAATTCATTTCTAGGATGTCCTAACCCTAACCTAACAGTAGGATAGGCTAACCCTAGAATTTGGACCCATTTTGTGTTCGTGTCGGACACGTACCAGTGTGGTTAGGATGGTGTTCGACGAAATGCCTCAAAGGGCATTTCGATCGATTTTGCGATTTGTGTTTGAATAGAAAAATCCATTTTCATCTCGCTTATGCATTTCTTGGACACTGAGCAAGTTTTCGTGTCGGGTTGAGCCGATACGAGCGCGTGGACACGTGGTCGCGCGCGCGTGCACACTGACAGATTTCTCTCCTGCTACTCGAGCACGTTTTCTCTGTGCACACAGGGTTTCAACCCTCGAAACTCGATTTGTGTGTCGTGTCAATGACTGACACAAGATCCCTAGGGTTTCAGGAACTCTCGTGTCGTGTCGGACACGGATTCGTGCCTGCACATGTGGTATACTGTACTGTTCTGTATGCAATGTGGTGTTCTGTGTTTTAATGGACTTAAATAGTTCTAAATTGTGTTTTTATTTATTAAATAGATCCTAGGTATGTTATCTAACCTCTGTTGTAATTGTTACATGATTAACTTAGGTTTTTGGGATGAGGAATATGCATTCGAACTTAGGTTTCTTGTTATTCCTGATACACTGTTCTGATACCCTTGTTCCAAAAATTCAAAACCATTTAATTCCCTTTTGTGTTATGTTTTCAATTGATTTTTGATCCCCACATGTTACATTTCATATTAGCTAAGCTTTTACTTTCGATTATAGGCTTGTAGTTGTGAGTATGAGTTTTTGGCTATTGGATTCATTTTCAAAATCGTTGAACTTGGTTGTGTTCAGTTTGTGTAACCTGAGAATAGTTCTTAAACCATTTAGATTGATTTGTAAACTGGTTATGAGTCATGATTTAAACAAATCTGAGATTTCCTGTGGGTAATAATTGATATGGTTTTTCCCATAAACCTGGGAATGTATTGTTGGACTGATTTTTGGGTAAACTGAAATTGTATTGAAAACCTGAGAAGTTGTGTAGAAATCTGGAATTTCGAGTTAAGGGACTGATTGTCATATTAACTGAGAATGGGATTGGGGTATTGTTTTAATTTGAAAACTGATTTCATTCCCTTTCCTAAACTGTCATATTCTGAGAATTTTATAACCTGAGAATATTACTGTACATTGATTTCCTTTCTTTTTATTTGACAGAAAACTGAGTTCCCTCTTTGATTATGGAATGCCTGATTTGATTTCCTTCCTTTTGTGTTAACTGTGTGATTCACTGGAAAGCAATACCTGAAATTGAATGTTTAATATACCTTAACTAGTTTTCTTCCCTTCTCATCTATGTTTGTTGATTAACTGATCATATAACCTGAGAATAGTATTTTCCATAAAGAAATTCTCTTTATTTGTTGTGTTTCTGGGAAAATTACAACTGTAGGAATCCGATCTAGAAGACGATCATTTTATCCCTTGGACTATGCGAAGAAGAAAAGCTCTCAAAATTTTGACAGTAGATATCAATGTATCTGTACAATGAATGAGAAAAAGAACTCTATTTATAGAGTCAAAACAGTAACTGAAAAGATAACTACCTCACCACTGGTGCACTTGGAAAGTCACGCAGACTCTAAATACACGCAGGATTAGTGAGTAGTTACTGGACGTGGCCCGTAACTGTTGGACACATGGCATCAGTGCATGGGTCGTGTACAAGTTACTGGGCACGCGAGAGAGAGAGATCGGTGGCATGGCTGCCACGTACTCCTGTTGAAATGAAATCCACGCTGACTTGCTGAAGGCAAAAAAATCCACGCAGATTCGTTGACGCAGACTCGTTGAAGGCGAAATCCACGCAAGCTTTGAAGAAGAATACTTCAGAATTCACGCAGGTTTTGAGAAGAATAACTCAAAAGTCACGCAATGTTTTGAGGAAGGAGAAGGTTCAGAATCCACGCAAACCGCCTGCTGTCTTGATTTGGCACGCTTCGTCTGACACAAAATCTCTGATATTGATTATATTGTCAGCCGCATTAAATGAAGACAAGACCCAAAGTCACGCCAACTTGGTGAAGAGTGAGTCTTGCTAAGGAAGATTTTGAAAATCATGCAAAAGACGGCTGTGATCTCTCGAGTTCTGTGCATGCGTGGTATACGAGGAGACGTTTCTCGACTGTTGTGTTGTCAGTCATTATGATTCTGACGTATGGCTGAGCTGTCTCTGCGTTACTTCTAAAGGAGATGGCCAGGCAGAACTTAGCGTATCTTTTGTGCTGCTTCTTGGATCACTCTGCGTGACTTGTTCTGATCAACTCAGCGTGACTTCATTTTTGAGGCCTACAAAACCCCCTTCAAAGTTTTCGAAAAATGATAAAATATTTTCAAAATACTTTGAAATAGAGATGATGAAATGAGTTAAAGTCACGCTGAGATGACTCCAAAATTTTTCGGAAGTCGAAAAGACTTCGAAGTTCTTTGAAAACATCCAAATGAACTTATTAAATGTCATAATGACTCTTCGTTCTCCAAGACTGATTGTGTCCAATTTATGGTGGAATATGAACTGTCGACGAGATCTGTTATATAAACAGGAAGAGATTCTCAGTTTTGACATTCATCTCTCGAAAATATGACCCCAAAGGAAGCAGCCGAAGAGGAAGCACGCAAGTTGGGCTTTTGTTCCCATGGTGACCCCACTTTTGGGGGCAAAGAACCCGAACCTGTCGTCATCGAGCTCAAGGACGACTCCACGCAGTTAGCCAAGAATCTCTTGAGCTACTTTGGATTGGATGGCTCGTCTTCTTCTGATGGGCGGAGCCTTATGGAGAAGCGTGAAATGCTCGAGACTCTGTTGCATCGCCTGGGAGTTAAGAGCGTAGAGGAGTTAGGCATCAAACTTAGCCGCTCTGGAAAATAGAGCGTAACTTTCTACGCTTTTGTTGCACTTTTCTGTTTTGTCTTTTTGTAAGGCCATCAGTGCCTGTTTAAAGAATGAAGTACAACTTTTGTGTTTGATCTGCGTGCCTTTTAATGAAGAATATTAATTAGCACACTTTGACTGTTTCTAATGTTGTACTGTCTCCCGAAGTACACGTGACACTCATTCCACAATTTACGAGCGCTATTTATGTGGATCTTTTCCAAGAATAGACCTGCACTTGACCCTTTAAATGGATGGATGAACTCCACACAAACTCATCTTCCCATTCTTCTTCCTCCCTTCTGAGAATGAATTTTTTGTGAGAAGAAAATAGGAAAGCCATGTTATCTGATGTCAGATCTCTGTGCATGCTACCAGACATGGGTCTGTCAATCCTTAGCAGCAAACTCAGCGGTAAGTTCAATATACACGCATGGAATTTTTTTTTTACAAATTCATCTTCTTGGAATGAACAGAATGCATCTATCTTTGCTTGGCCAATTTCTGTTGGCTGATTTTTTCCTTACTGTTTCTTGCAGAATTTTGGCTGAAAACCTTCTTCAGAACTGGCATTGGTGATGTGGATACTGTGGAGAATATCCTACTGACACCAACATCAGGGAGCTCATACGCCTTTGACGCATACATCAGACAACTCAGAACTCTTCGTGGGATAGAAGGGTCTCCCTTAGATGGTAGGAAGAGCCTTTATACACGAGAGTTGGATGGTGGAGTCAACTCTACTACCGAGAAATCGGGTAGTAGAGTTCCTTTTACGGGAGAACTAGGAATTGTATTCCAAGGTTGGATACATTCCTGTCTTCCTTGAGAGGTTGCTCCTAATCCACCAGTTGTATTGGCAGCAACACGTTTTCGTGTTGCCCTACTCTGTGGTTCTCCTCTCGTCTGAGAGATAAGACCAGAGTTTTCCTGCTGGACACCCAAGAATTGCCACAAACAACGAGATTGCCAGAGAAGATCCAAGAAGAAATAGATCTCAGTTGTACATAGAATGAAAATCCAAGATTTGTAATAGATTTCCATTATGATTTGTAGGAAAGTCTAAGAAAATGTAATAGACTTTTTTGTGGTGAAATGAGAATGGAAATGACAATTCTTCTATGCTCAATGATTTGTATTTGTGGATGAATTATGGACATGATAGATAATAAAATCATCTTTTCTGTTTTAGAGTATATGATATTATCAGAGGTATTATGGACGTGATAATATGTAGGTAACTCAAAAGAAAAATAGATTAAATTCTATGCAGAGGTCAAAACATGACAAATGAGTAAGTAGATTCGGAATTGATTCAGAGGTTATGAAAACATGATAAATAACGAATCCCCACTTAATAAATTGATAGAAGATTATGAACGGATGAACCGTTAGGAAATGATGAACAGGTAAACTGTCGAGTGAATGTAATAAGTGAACGGATGAACCGTCAAGTATTAATGAACATGTGAAACGTCGGATGAATGTGAGAAATGAATGGATGAAATGAATATCGGGAAAGAATACGTCCCTTCGATCCTTGTAACCATATGCCTATAAATAGAGCATATATTTGAATAGAAGGATCGCATTTTATCCACAATGTCTTCTGAAGAGAATATAAAGAAGGCTGAAGTCGCCCCCGAAGCTACTGAAGGTGTTAAAGAACATCCACCTCCGCAGAAGAAGGAAATGGGCGAAAGCTCGTCTACTCCCAAACCGCCGAAAGATATCCTGGACTTCCTGGTCGAACCAGGAGAAACCGAAGAAGAAGAAGCAATGAGGCTGGCTGCCTGTCAATTCTTGGTGCGGTCAGGAAAAGATGTACTCAATTCTTTTGCTGATTATGTATGTGGTCCTCGTCCCAAATATGAAAGGGATTACAGTGATCTTCCATGATGATGTACTCTTTTTCTTGAAGAATTTGTCTCAAATAAACTCCGTTTAAGGAAACTTTGTTTACTATATATCCTTCCCACTTTATATTTTTGCCTTTATTCATTGATCTTTTGACTCAGAAATCAAAAAGACTAAATATCATTTTCATAAATATGATATTGAGGTAGAAAATTCAGAGGTAATATGGACATGATTTTCTGGATATCAAATTTGTTGAGAAAATGATACAAAGTAGAATACCTATCTCCACTGGGGATAATAGATATCAGAATGATTCTTCGGAAAGAACAATAAAACAGCTGGAGAATGATGGAAGGACAATCTTGATAGAAATATTAGACGTAGTACTTCTTCAAGAATTTGTCGTTGATGGGCATCATAGTGGCTTTACCATCTAGAGTAGTGAGTCGATAATCCCCATTAGAAAAGATCTTATTGACAATGAATGGACCTTCCCATTTTGCATCAAACTTGCCCTTACTCATGTGTGTCATAGTCATCGGGCGTCTGACAGTAAGCACAAGTTCTCCTTTCTGAAGTGTTCGAATTCTGACTTTCTTGTTAAAAGCCCTTGAAATTCTAGCTTGATAGAATTCAATATTCTGTTGAGCAGATAACCGCTTTTCATCCAGAGCCTCCAATTCTTGAAGTCTAAGACGATCATTATTTTCTGAGGTAAGTTCATTAGCGATTGCTATCCTTAAAGAAGGAATTTGAATCTCTAATGGAAGAACAGCTTCGCAACCATACACCAGAGAGAAAGGTGTACATTTGGTAGCATTACGAACTGTAGTGCGATAAGCCCACAAACATTCCCCGAGCTTGTCACTCCAATTACGTTTGTTAGTGGAGACAAACTTCTTTAGGTGTTTGATGATAGTCTTGTTGAAAGCTTCTGCCAATCCGTTAGCTGCTGGATTATATGCGGTAGAAGCCACATTATTGATCCGATGATCGTCACAGAATCGAGTAAATTTCTGGCTGACGAACTGTGGTCCGTTATCATGAACAATGCGTCGAGGAACACCAAATCTGTAGATGACGTGGTGCTTAATAAAGCTGATGACATTAGACGTCTTAACTTCAGATAAAGGAATGGCTTCAGCCCATTTGGAGAAGTAATCGGTTATTGCGAGAATGAACCGATGACCTTTAGATGACGGTGGATTGATCGGGCCGATAATGTCCATGCCCCAAGCTTCGAAGGGCCATGATGCTGCCGTCGGATGTAGAAATTCCGAGGGTTGATGAATAAAATCCGCATGAATTTGACAAGCTTTACACTTCTTTGCGTATTCGATAGCATCAGATACCATGGTGGGCCAATAATAACCCATACGTCGAATACGGTCTTGAAGTTTTGGCCCAGGTTGATGCGCTCCACAAATTCCATCATGTGCTTCACGAATAACTTGTTGGGCTTCATCACCGGCAATGCACCAAAGGAGTAAACCATCATAAGCTCGACGATATAAGGTCTTTGTTGTATGATTGTAATAGAATCTGAGTGATCGTCGTCTGATAGATGCTGCCTCACTCGGATCATCCGGAAGAATATCATATAATACGAGATCTAAGAAAGGAAGTCTCCAATCTTTATCCGTATTCTGATTCTCAGTCGAGTTACTGAAGATGGATTCCATGCTGGAATCAGATGAAGATGACATCGATTTACGACTGAATCCAAATCCTCTTGTTGTGTTGACGTCATGAGATGTTGATTCTTCAATGTCAACTGGAAGTCCTAGAGTCAGGTTATTTTCAAGATAAAATAATTCTCGATTATGAACAACAATCATTTGTTGTCGTCTGATTGGGATAGCCAGCACCGCTGCAAGATTAGCAAAGGCATCAGCTTCTGTGTTACATGCTCGCCTAACATGTTCAATGAAGAATTCCTTAAATGATGAGGCCATAGATATGGTCGCTCTATGATAAGGAACCAGATCTTGATGGCGAACTTCATAAGTACCCCTGATCTGATTGACAATAAGTTTAGAGTCTCGATACGCCTCCAAATGTTGAATATTCAGATGTTTAGTGAGTTGAAGACCAATAAGTAATGCGTTGTACTCAGCTACATTGTTTGAACACGGCTGATCGAGAGAATAAGCTCTTTGGATGGCAAGACCTTCTGGCGATACAAGAATAATTCCAACTCCAGCGACAATATCGCCATTAGGACCAATTCTTGATGCTCCATCAAAGAATAGACGCTAAGTAGGATCTTCTTCAGCAATTTGATTTGAATCTAGGACTTCATCTGGGATTTCATCATAGAGTTTTGAATTTTCTGGAATTGAGTGAGCAGCCAGAAAATCAGCTAAAGCTTGTCCTTTGACTGATTTATGAGGAATATAGTGCATATCATACTGAGCAAGTAGGATTCCCCAGTTAGCCAATCGAGAATTCAAAACACTGGGTTTCTTCACCATGATCCGTATAGGATTGATCCTAGAGATGACATGAATAGTCTGGCCAATGATATAATGACGTGTCTTTTGGACAGCAAACATCAAGGCTAGACATTCTTTTTCAACCAGTGAATATCGAGGTTCAGCTCCAGTCATAGTGCGACTGAGATAATAAATGGCTTATTCATGGCCATTTTGATTCTTTTGAGCGAGTAATGCACCCAATGAATGACTCATTGCTCGAGTATAGAGGAGGAACGGTATTCCTGAGACGGGAGGTACCAATACTGGAGGGCTCATCAGATATTGTTTTATATCATCGAATGCTTTCTGACATTCATCATTCCAGACAAAAGAGACACCTTTCTTCATAAGTTTGTTGAATGGTCTGCAGCATCCTGATAAATTAGAAATGAATCTCCTGATATAAGCGATTCTTCCTTGAAATCCTCGTAGCTCTTTTAAGGTGCGTGGAGGACGCATCTCTTGGATGGCTTTGATCTTCTCGGGATCCACGTGTATACCTTTAGAGGTAATAACGAAGCCGAGAAATTTACCACTAGAGACGTCTAAGAAGGACTTAGTAGGGTTCATCTTTAATTGATGCTTACGCATTAGATCAAATATAGTCTTCAAATCTTGGATATGATCCTCCTTTTGTCGACTTTTGACTGCAATATCATCAACATAGCATTCGACTGTTTTCCGCAAATGTTCACGGAATATAGTGCTCATAGCTCGTTGATAAGTTGCTCCTGCATTCTTGAGACCGAATGGCATAACTGTATAACAGTATGTACCAATCGACGTTCTGAAAGAAGTGTGTTTCTCGTCCTCTGGAAACATTTTGATCTGATTGTACCCAGAATACCCGTCCATGAATGACATTCGTTCAAATCCACAGGTATTATCAACCATGACATCAGTGATTGGTAGAGGGAATTCGTCTTTAGGACATGCCGCATTGAGATCGCGGAAGTCTATGCATACTCTGATCTTGCCAGTCTTTTTAAGAACAGGAACAATATTAGCCACCCAATCGGGATGTTGTTCCTCTCTAATAAACCCAGAGATAATGAGTTTATTGACTTCAGCTTCAATTGCATCCATGATGTCTGGACGAAATCGTTGCTGTTGTTGTTTGACCGATTTAGCATTCGGCAAGATGTTGAGTTTGTGAGTTGCAATTTGAGGATCAAGTCCTGACATATCTTCATAACTCCAAGCAAAGACATCGATGTAATCACGAATGAGTTTGATCATGTCTTTCTTATCAGTTTCTGAAAGACTTTCACTGATGAATATTGGTTTGGGAGATCCCTCTTCACCAACATCTATTTGAACAAGTTTATCTTCAGTCGGAGGTTCTTTTTGCTCGAAACGGAACTCCCATTGATTATCTAATCTTTGGGCCCACTGTTCTGATTCAGGTGAGATTTCAAACTCTTCTTCGTCTTCATCACTTTCTTCAGAATGGTCAATGGAAACCATGTTGGAAGACAGAAGGTTGCAATAGAAGTCACCGATACTCGTATCGGAATCCCAAGAAGTGGTACTAGAAGAATCAGATCGCTTATCTTCGTCAGACTCGGGATCTTCATGGATAATATTGATGAAAGGAGTAGGAGCAGTATAACCCAATCCGCATTTCGTGCTTCCATATTTCAAAGGAGGAATCCGGACAGGTATTTTTCTTCCTTTTCCATCATTGAGGCCAGTCCTGAAGTCATAGCCCATATTTTTGATGATGTCTCTAGATTGCTGACTATAATGACGTAGTTGTAATCTTCCAGTATCATCATTTTTGTCATCATCTTCAAGATCAGAAGGATTTTGAGGCCCTTTATAGAAGAATATTGGAGTGTCTCCTGGCTTTCTGCTGGGAACTAGAAAGTATAAAGATTGTACAGGTTCTAGAGATACATCTGTATGAACAGTCTGTACAACTCCTATGGTTATTGTGTTCAAGTCATCTAACAGATGTAAATAACTATGAACATAATTACACACATCAACGTACTGCAAAGGTGGAGACTTTTCATTAAATGTAAAAGCAGCAATATTTACATTGGGAGAAGGCTGAGCCTTAGAGATTTTAGCCAAGTCAATGACTAAAGGGGGAGAAGAAGAAGAAGCTTTGTTTCGATTAAGATCGATAACAAATAGCTCAGAAGAGGTGAGCTCCCTTGAAGTTTGAGATGGAAGAATAATCCGCCCTCCAACTGGAATTAGCAGAGTATCTTGTGAAGATACAGGAACTGTAGTACGCCCACTGACAGGAATGATCAGTGTATTTTGAGTAGATGACTGAGGTAACGGAGAGATCCGTCCACTCACTGGAATGATGAAAGAATCTTCTCCAGAGGATTTAGGAGATTGTTGCTGAGTAGTTCGACCTTTAACAGGGATTATTAAAGTCTAGCTTGTATGATCCTTGTATACTCTTCTTTGTACATTCGGGAATCATTGAAATAAGCTTCAACCCCATGGAAGGAATTTATATCAGCAACTTCTTTTTGTACTCTTCCATTTCTATCAATGTATTTAAAACATTAATGAAGAGTAGAGGGCACCACATTATTTTCATAAAGAAAGGGCCTCCCCAGAAAAAGATTATAGGATCCCGCGATCTCGGTCACATAGAAAGTGACTTTAGATCTGAAATCGCCTATCTGAAGCTTCAGATGAATCTTTCCCAAAGGCTCACTTCGGCTTTGATTGAATCCCAAGATAGTAGTAACCGTCTTGGAGAGCTTGTGAAGAGGGATTTTTAGTTCATCCAACAGACTCTTCGGCATTATGCTTATAGCAGACCCTGGGTCAATGAGGATACGATCTATCTTCATCGTATCAATATAACCAGTGTAGTAGAGAGGTCGATCATGTCGATTATCCTCCAGTTGCATATCATCTTGTGTAAAGGTGATATTTGGGATAATCTCCAGTACACTGTTGCAATGTAAGCAAGTGGCAGGTTCCGCATCTGGCTTTTTCAATTATGCAAGACAAGAGTCAGCTTGTAGAAGTGCTTCACTTAAAGTCTCCCGAGTTTCTTTAGAAAGACGTAGAAGTTCAAAAAGGGACATTCTAGCTGGAGTATTAGCAAGCTGAGCCAAAATGTCGAAGTTGTAAGGCTTCTGAAGTCCAAAAGGAGAAGACTTCTTGATTGGCTTATCAAACCGAGCCTGTTGTTTGCCTTTCTCCAGGGCCGTAGGCTTGGGAGGAACAGGTTCAGTGGATGATTCTTCTTCAGGAGGAACATTAGGAGCATCTTTAGCATCTGAAGGGATATCAGTAGGATCTTCAGGATTTTTAGAATAATCCTTTAGGTAAGGTTTCCCCGTTCGAGTAGCACTAACAAGTGCTTCTTCTTTGTCTTTTGGCTCTGTGTCAGAGGTAGACCCAAGAGAAGTCATATGACATGACTTGATCTTTCCAGCCTTCTTGGATTTTTGAGAAGAAATCTTTTGAGGAGAAGGCGATTCAAAATCTGCCACTAGATCAGGATGGATCCATATGATTTCCCCTGTTTCCAAAGTGATTGGCACTAATCCTTCAGACTGTGGAGGAGGAAGATTCACTATGTCAAGAGTTGCCTTGGGAATAGGAACAATCCCACTTTCAAGGAGTTGAGGAGGGAAATCTCCAAATTGCATAGAGACGACGTTGGAGGTGACGGTCTTCTCTTTTGGAGTAAGAAAGATAGCTCCAGGTTTAATCATTTCTTGGATCTTTTCTTTCAGTACATAACATGTACGAATTGTATGACCCAGCATTCTGTGATATGGACAGTATTTAGGATGATCTGTCTTACCAGCTTCATCAGGTTTCTTGATCTCAGGTAATTGTATTTTATTACCTTTCAGCAGACATTCAAAGATACCAAGGACATCGTCGTCGTCAAAAGAATATTCTTCTTTGGGGCGAGGTGTTCTTGATTGTTGAGTTGTAGAGGCAGGAGTTTGAACATTTGATGCATCTTTGCTCTGAAGATTAACTTCAAGAGTTTCTTTTCCCTTGCGAGCATTATTTTTATTGTTAGCACATTGTCCTGTTTCTTTAGGAGTCATCTGCACTCCTAAACCTTTGAAGGTTTCAGCACTGATTTCTGCAGCTTTGGCACTGACTATGAAGGAAGGCCAATCTTGAAATTGAGTGGACCCTGTCCACATACTGATGATTGGCAACAAGTTTGATTTGCACGTGTCAATGGTGACAACATCAGGAGTTCCAAGAGGCATTTTCAGAGCTTCTCTTTGAAACCGTTCAATGTATTCCTCTGTAGATTCATTATTTTTTTGCTTGATTCTAATAAGAGCAGACATAGTCATGTCATTAAGCCCTTCATAAAACCTTTCAAGAAACATCTGTTTGAAACCAGCAAATGAGGTAATACTCCCATCTGGGAGACTCCTATACCATTCATAAGCCGTTCCCTTGAGACATCCAATAAATACCCGAGTAAGGAGGGCATCACTTGGTTGCAGTTGATCAGTCATCACTTTAAAGTGATTAATAAACTGACTTGGAGAAGTGGTTCCATCATAGAATGAGATAGTAGGAGGCTTGTATTTAGGAGGATATGATACTTGCTTCTATTCTATCGGATAAGGCTGCTTGATGCCTAACCTTTGTAAACCATCCTTCTGTTTGAATGCCTCGAATTGAGTTTTGAGATTCTTCAATTCTTCAGAGACAACTCCCGAAGATTGTAGAGTTATGGCTTGTAGCGAATAGTTGAGAGGAGGAACAGCATTGTAAGCACTACCCCCAGCTCCAGAGAGACTAGGATTTGGTTGAGCTGGTCCAGGAGTATTGGATTGTACTGCTGGAGGAACTTGTACTGGACTTATATCAGTATCAACTGGTATGGCATCTGATACAGTCTGTCGATTTTGCAACTGAGCTATCATGAGTTCATACATCGACTTCATTGTGTCAGTCATAGACTTCATTTGCTGTTCCAAAGAAGCAATTCTTTGATCTTGAGGAGTCAAGGAAGAAGAAGGTTCATCAGTATTCCCATCAACCATGTAAGTCATGACTGTATGAGGGATTATTGATGAACTAGTAGATGTTGTATGCTCTGAATCATTGCTTCATGCATCAAAGTCAACTACAGGAGAATTACCCCCAGTAGGAAGAGGTGGGAAGTTAGATTCTCCAAGAAATTCAGAATCAATTTCAGGGATCAAATTTCTTTGACTAGAAGCCAGGACTCTTGCTTTGGTGTTTCTATATACTCCATCTGGACTATCAACTCTACCTCCGGTGTCCCGAGAAGTCATGTTGACAGAGGCAAACAAAGGCTCATCTTCATCAGGCATAGGTTCATACTGAATCCTATTGAAGACAGACTGTCGTTTATTTTGACATCTGTATTGCATTGTGACTCTTGGCTGGAAGTCACATTCATGATCATCATGGTCTTGAACTGTTGATTGACATCTGCACTGAATTATGACTCTTGGATAGAAGTCACATTCAGCATGTTCCTTTGATATAGAATTACTCCTTCTCTTCTGTTGAAGATATTCCCGTAAATCTGTTTGTGAAGATTGAGGAGTATACTTCCTGTTCTTGGGTCTTGATGGTTCTTGATTATACAAAGAGTGATTAATGTGAGCCACATAATTTCTTGCATACTCTGCATCTGGATCTTTTATCTTCATATCCAATTGGTATGGTTTCTTAACACCAGAAGTGCTGAGTTTTGTTCTTAAATCAATGGAAGGTAATACATTAGTTTTGGAAACATAGAGTTTTTCTTCCATTGATCTGGATATTTGCAGAGAAGGAAGAGTTGAACCACTCCTTTGATTAGGAGTTGGTAACAGACCCTCTTTAATGGACAGATTCTGTGCCCAATTTGAAGAAGTCATAGGAGAAGATATTAAGGAATATTTCTTCTTAGACTCATTCAGATTTTGAGACATAGAATGTCCAAAAGGAAGAGTAGTCAAAAGACCATCTCCTTTCCTTTGACTAATAAAAGTATCAGTCAAAGCTGTTCCTGAAGTAAAAACTACAGGAGCAGAAGAAACAACTAAAGAGTTATTCCTTTTCGAAGGGACTTTGTGTGGAAGACCACCCCCAGTTCTAGTAGAACTCGGTGAAGAAGAAGAGATAACTAAGGAGCTATTCTTCTCTGATAAAATACACGCTGAAGCAGATTTGGCTAAAGAACCAGTACTGTTAGCGTGACTTTTGATTTTAGAATTACACGCTAGAACAGATTTGGCTAAGGAACCAGTACTATCAGCGTGACTGTTGAATGTGAGATTGCACACTGGAATAGATTTGGCTAAGGAGCCAGTACTGTCAGCGTGACTTTTAGAGTTGAATTTGCACGCTGGAAAAGATTTGGCTAAGGAGCCAGTACTGTCAGCGTGACTTTTAGAGTTGAATTTGCACGCTGGAACAAATTTGGCTAAGGAGCCAGTACTGTCAGCGTGACTTTCAACTTTGGAGATACACACTGGAACAGATTTGGCTAAGGAGCCAGTACTATTAGCGTGATCTTTGATTGCTGTCATCTTCGAGTGCACAAGAGTGTGCGTGCTTGCAGTAGAGCTCTTGCCAGTGTTAGGAGCAGACACTGTGGCAGAGACTTCACCATTGACTGCCAACTGATTCTTAGGGACATAGACAGAGTGTCCCTTCGACTTGGCAGTGATGATGGAGGCTGGAATGGACTTGCCACCCTTAGCCCGCTGCATTTCTTCATAGGCGAGTTGATCGAATTTGATCGTCATCACCTTCTTCGTCGAGCCGATTGACGAAGTGTCGCATTGAGTTGTTGCCATCTCAGAAGAGGAGATAGTTTTCCCCAGCAGAGTCGCCAATTTGTTTTCTATAAAGAAATTCTCTTTATTTGTTGTGTTTCTGGGAAAATTACAACTGTAGGAATCCGATCTAGAAGACGATCGCTTTATCCCTTGGACTATGCGAAGAAGAAAAGCTCTCAAAATTTTGACAGTAGATATCAAGGTATCTGTACAATGAATGAGAAAAAGAACTCTATTTATAGAGTCAAAACAGTAACTGAAAAGATAACTACCTCACCACTGGTGCACTTGGAAAGTCACGCAGACTCTATATACACGCAGGGTTAGTGAGTAGTTACTGGACGTGGCCCATAACTGTTGGACACATGGCATCAGTGCATGGGTCGTGTGCAAGTTACTGGGCACGCGAGAGAGAGAGATCGGTGGCATGGCTGCCACGTACTCCTGTTGAAATGAAATCCACGCTGACTTGCTGAAGGCAAAAAAATCCACGCAGATTCGTTGACGCAGACTCGTTGAAAGCGAAATCCACGCAAGCTTTGAAGAAGAATACTTCAGAATTCATGCAGGTTTTGAGAAGAATAACTCAAAAGTCACGCAATGTTTTGAGGAAGGAGAAGGTTCAAAATCCACGCAAACCGCCAGCTGTCTTGATTTGGCACGCTTCGTCTGACACAAAATCTCTGATATTGATTATATTGTCAGCCGTATTAAATGAAGACAAGACCCAAAGTCACGCCAACTTGGTGAAGAGTGAGTCTTGCTAAGGAAGATTTCGAAAATCACGTAAAAGACGGCTGTGATCTCTCGAGTTCTGTGCATACGTGGTATACGAGGAGACGTTTCTCGACTGTTGTGTTGTCAGTCATTATGATTCTGACATATGGCTGAGCTGTCTCTACATGACTTCTAAAGGAGATGGCCAGGCAGAACTTAGCGTATCTTTTGTGCTGCTTCTTGGATCACTCTGCGTGACTTGTTCTGATCAACTCAGCGTGACTTCATTTTTGAGGCCTACAAATAGGTTGTTGACTAAACTGGAGTGGGTTCATATACACTAATGTGTTCCTGTTTCCAGTCTTCATATTACCTGAGAATGTTTTATTTTACTGATTAACTGGAAATTGTTCCAGCCCTTATTGAATTGAATTCCTGAAATTCCTCAACTGTTATTCCAGGATTCCCTGTGCATTAGTGAATTATTTTGCTTTCTTTTTCAGTTTTTGTGTATGATGTTCCTATCTAAATTGAAATGCCAATCATGTTTTCACTGTTTTCCTTTATGACTGAACACACATGCCTAAGTCTATGACACACACACATTGTGTACTCATGTGTCCTCTCTCTAATCCTTATAGATATACAAAATGTGCATTGTTGTATATACTTGTAACCTATATAATATATCATAGTATTTTACCTCTACATATTAGTTATATATAGGAATGTATGAAAATGAATGTATATATATATATATATGGGATATGATATGTCATGATATATGGGATGTTGTGATATGATATGTCATAGAGCATGGGATACCATATGACATAATGTATTGTATATATGATATTATGTGATTGGTATGTTTAGGCATGGTATGCCTAGTTGGAGTCTAGATGGACTGTGTAGGCTTGTTAGAACCTAGAATGACTTGCTAAACCAAGATTAGACTAGTTTGACCTAGGTTTGACTTGGTTGACCTAGTTTGACTTCTAGGGTTGACCAGAGTTGACCAAGAGTTGACTTTGGTCTAGATTGACCTAGATTCATGTAGAACGTATTGTAGTGCATTACATTACTATTCTGGACTTATAGTGACTTGTACTATTCTATAGGAGACAGACACCACTCCTCGGACAATATATATTCTCTCAGATTTACCAGTTACAGGCGAGTACATTCTCTGATCATTTCATATCCTGCATTAGGAGTATATTTCCTACTTTAGATTACTTTACATGATGCTGACACGTTGGAAACACGGATTAGTACTATATGGATCTTGTTGGGCGATGTTATCCCCTTAGCGGATACATCGGGTATTTCGTGTTCGTGTACTTTATCGTGAACATCGTGTACTCCTTGTATTTGTGACATTCGTGTACAAAACGTGTAAAATCGTGTATAATCATGTATTCACATGACCTTCGTGTACAATAACATAACTTAGCCAGATCCTTGTGTATTGATTGGGGCGGGAGAGTAGAAGTGGTTATGTATTCAATCCAGTAGATTACTCGTGTACAACCTCTGTAGATTACTCGTGTATAACATCGTGCCGTTTACATAACCATCTTGTGCTCTGAATCACTAGACACTGTTAGTTCTCTATATACTGTAGCTATTTATTTACAGACTTTCCTGTTTACTATATTATTCTTCAGTTTCTTGTATCTTACTTTCTAGCATGATTATATATCCTGACCTGCTATGATTTGTTGAGATGTACTGTGCTCGCTCCTGTCCTGACTGGACCTGTTGAAATATTATAGAGGACGAGGCTGAGGCGTTCTGCCCTACCTACTACGGTGCTACACTAGACGAGTGCCTGGACTTGGACCAGTAGCAGGATCCACTAGCAGTAGATGACACTCCCTTAGACTAGGACTGTCTTTACTATTCTGGATTACTGTATTAGATTTTGAGATATTCTGAGATATGTATTTATTTTAGACGCTTAAAATTCTGGATTGTATCTTTGTGATTCTCCTGTTCTGGATATTTTATCTTTCATTATCATTCCATCTTACCTGTTCTACCTTAGCTGTGGTTGAGTTATATTTCTGTTATGTCACCCCCATTCGGGGAGTATATCTGTTATTTACCTTCAACTGTTAGATGTTGTGACCTAGGACAGCATTCTACCGCCGACACTGCGGCGTAGGCTGGACGTACCCACGTCTCGTGCCCTTACTCTAGGGTGCGGGTCGTGACAGCCAACACCAGCATATGGCATGAAAGTGAAGCCAGCGACTCAGAAGATGAACAATCAGAAGACGCTGCAAACGTATGCTTTATGGCATCCGGTCAGGTACCTACTGAACCTGTAGTTGATACATATGATGACTTCACCTTTGAGCAACTAGGAGATGCCTTCAGTGAACTGATAAGTGATTACAGGAAACTGCGTAGCAAATATCAGACCTCTAAGAAGGTACTCAAAGAGTACAAAGGAGAAATAGGAAGACTTACCGACCTACTAGCTGAGGTTAGAAATAATGTTAGTGAGTCTGGTGAGCTTTCCTCTATTAAGCTCTTATTACACGAGACTACCAAATCATCTGAAGAGAAAGACAAGGTTATTGACCAACTGAAAGAAGAACTTTCTAAAGAGAAGAAAAGTCTTCAAAGTGCACAAATCAGAGTGGAAACACTCACTTCTGATTATACTAAGTTGTATGACACTTCCAAAAGATTGGAAATTAGGTTAGAAAAACAGCCTGAGACTGCTGCTTTCTTCCCTAACACGTGTCACTTACCGAAAAATCGGAACATTCCCAAACCAAACACTGTCAGACCTAACCCTATCAAACCTTTACCCCAAAAGGTTAAGCCCAAACAGGATTATAGGTATGCTTTCTTCTATACTAGAAAACCTAAACCTACCAACCATGCACACCACTCAGCTTTCAACACTCGACATGCACAATGTCATTATTGTGGCCTCATTGGTCATATTTCATCTGCATGTAAAATCAGAAAGCTTGTTGATTTAAATATTTATGCTTGGATACCAAAGGCTAACATTTCAGGACCCTACAAGAAATGGGTACCAAAAGTTTTATCTGCAAACTGTTTTGTAGGTGGAACACCTTTCACATGCTAGAAGCAAATGGATCCTCGACAGCGGTTGTTCACGGCATATGACCGGTGACGCTACACTATTTGCAACACTGTCGAAGAAGAAGAAGGAAGGCTATGTCTCCTTCGGTAATAACTTGAAAGGGTATATTATTGGTATCGGTGATGTTGGTAAGTCTCCCTATCCTGTGATTAAGGATGTCTGTCTGGTTACCGAGTTGAAACATAATCTACTCAGCATAAGTCATCTAGCTGATCATTGTTATGGCATCAACTTTGGCAAAGACAAATGTACTATAGTTGATAGCTCAACTGGTAGTACTATCTTTGAAGGTATCAGGGAAGACAACATATATGTTTTCTATTTGTTAGAAGAAACTAACATTTCAGGTAGATGCTTAATGGCTAAAAGTGATGAGAGTCATCTATGGCACATGAGACTCGGTCACGCAAATATGGACACAATCTCAAGATTATCCACAAAGAAGCTAGTACGCGGTTTACTGGACATAACATTCAAGAAGGATTCGGTATACAGCCAATGTGAAAAAAATAAAGCTACCAGATCCACATTCAAGTCAGTAAACGTGTCACACCCCGACCCGGAATCACCCAAATCATCGTCCTCACTGGGGCGTGATGCCGCACGAGCCTGGAGTTGCTCTCGTGCAAGGCAAGATGACAAATTCTCAAATGGTTATCTTTGAGTTGAACATTAACAATGAAAGACAAAACAGAATATACGAAACGATTCACTTTATTGATATTCGAAATCAGATTACAAAGGCTTTCGATAGCCCAACGGAATTTGCCAGATTGGCTACAACACTCAGGTTCTCTCTTGCCCATAAAGGATTTTGCCGTTCCATACATCATGCCTTCTATATCTCGGCCGCATCAATCCTGTTGCATATTCGAGCGTCAATGCGATCGCACGCTTCAATACGCTTCGGCATTCCAAGCCTCAACGCGTTCAAGCGAAGCTCCACCGCGAGCAGACCAATCCCTGAACCTGCTAGCAAACTAGTGGGGGATTAGTACTTTCGTCCTCGCTGTACTGATCAAAAACCCACTTAACAAACCGACATTTAGTATAGTATTGATTCATGCAAACATACAATTTAGTTCTCTTTCTATGTTCTCCTTAGGATGAGTTCATGGCATATTCGAAGACTGTAAAGCATGGCAAGCATGTTATTCAATTCACGTAAGTAAACAGGCAAGCAATCTCGTATTTGATTCGTGGCACAACTTAGTAATATCGACGCACTCGCCCTTGCACCAACGCAAGGTGAATACGCCTACTGTTTTCCCTGTCATGTTATAAGTGCTCGCTATTCAAGATCCGTCCATGCAGGATATATGCATACCTTGCACTTCTAAACCCGTCGCCCTTAACTATATGAAGGTCACTAGCTTTTCGAGGTAGAATGGACTTATATTTATCGAAATTGAAACATAAGATGATGTTAACTCTGTGCGGTTGCTAACCAACATCAGAGGCCATCGAAATAATCGCAGCAAGTGGCTTATCACATTCACCAGAAGGTCGCTACCCTTCTAAATGAAGTGCACCAAAAATACCGTAAACGAATCCCTCATAGGTCGAACGGTCCCAGCGATCTAGCGCACCGCGTTCGAGGGAATACCCATGCACGGGCTTTTATATCTTTAAGTCCATTTGACCATGCAACGCATCTTATTTTCATACAACCAAACAAGTTCGCTTATCTCTATTTCAATTGGCACAACGCCCAAATGTTCTCATCGAACGCCCGAAGGCCGCGAATATTTCGAAGGGCACCATGCCGCATTATCGTCTCGTATTTCTTCTGTTAACTTTCTATGTTCTTCCGTTTCATACTTCGTTTCAATGTTCAATGGCATCATGCCTCAACTCAATGCTCGTCAACCGAATGACCCGAAGGTCCCGAACACCTTTCGAGGCATTATGTCATATCCGACAATTTCGCCACATTTATGCCACAACTGTATTCTTTCGCAACGAAGCCATCTTGTATGATCTTGTGCACGTAGGCACGTTTCGACACATTTATCATTTATCCTTCGCGACGTGCACTTGCTGCACACGTCGAAGCCATATTTCTATGCTTTAGTATTCAATGTCCGTGGCTTGCGTGCTAGGGCGTTCGCCTATTATCTTTCAATGTTCTAGCCGTTCTAATACGTGTGCGAAGGCACGATATGGTTCGTGCACTAAGGCACTCGCCGAGTACAGTTATCCTATGTTCTTGCGGCTTGCGCACCGAGACGCTCGCCTTTACGATATTCAATGTTCCATAGCGACTCGTACGTCTGCCGTACGATTCATTTCAATTGTTCTATCTAGTGTTGGACATGCACTACGTTTATCTCTCTATCGAACCACGCCCATGGCGTTGATAGGTTAACTCAGCATTCAATGATATATATTTTACTTAAGCATGACGGAGTAGGAAAGAGAGTTAATGTCCCCCCACCTTGAATCAATGTGCCTTGTCGTTTTGTCGAGCCGTTGCGGCTCGATTTCATAACTTCATCGCACGGACAACTCTCCTGACTTAGCCATTCGAGCACTTCGTACTTCATTGAGTTATACGTCTGATTTGCCTTAGCGTGCCAACGCTTCCGTCCGTCGCAAGGCGACGATTTGCTTTCGCGGACCCTTTACTGAATAAGGCAAAAGATCGACCTCTAATATTTCAGCGTAAACGTATAACCTGCACATGAAACAAACTAAAATCATTACTTGCATTGATTTGGACTTGCGCCTTGGTCGATTTGATTTCTTAGAATCTTCGAGCCGTCTCAACGCACTTATCCTTCGAGGCAATGCGGCGCTTCGCATCGATTCACTCGATGCATTCTTTGGGACAAGGCAACTCTTCGCATCGGCTTAGTTCGATGCGTTGCTCGGGACAACTTAACACTTTGTATCGACTCGCATCGATACGTAATCGGGTCAATACAACTCTTCAAGTCAACGACTCAACATAATGCACCGTGCGGAGCAGGGCATTACAAAACGCAGTATGTACTACTAGACCTCTACAATTACGACATATGGACTTATTTGGTCCTAGCAGAGTTGCTAGCCTCGAAGGTAAGCTTTATGCTTTTGCAATTACAAATGATTACTCTAGATACACGTGGGTATACTTCTTGACACGCAAGAATGATGTATTATCCGAATTTGTCACCTTTTGTAAGAAAGTACAGAATGAAAAAGGTTACATGATCACTCGTATTAGAAGCGATCATGGTGGCGAATTCGAGAATGCAGAGTTTGAGCAATTTTGTGACACACACGGTTTTGTACACGAGTTCTCCTGCGCACATGGTGGCAAATTCTCGATCGAACTTGGCTCTATTATTTGTTCTCGTAATTCTAGCGCACATGCATATTGATACATACGCGGTCATCCAACAAAAGTCAAGGCACACGATACGATTCAAAATTCGCATTTCTCACTTTGTATGTTTTATCGGGACTATCAATTCTACGCGTCGCGTCAAGCCGTCGTACATCCGATCATAACGAGTCTATGTAACACCTTGCGTTTGAAATCGTCACCCATTTATTTTCGAAGTCTTGCTATGTAACTTATCTCGATACGACTTCCTTTGTTGACTTGCAAATGCGTCAACATTCAGGGCTACGCCCACTAGGTTACTTACCTAGGCACCGTGCTCAAATCCTTCCAACGCAAGTTTAAATTGACATTGCACAAAGGCTACAATCTATCCGACTCAAAAGTTTACATCAAGGCGACGGTACTCAAGACAACGATCGCCTTGACACGAGGGTCTCTACGATACGTCTTACATTCGATTCCTAACGAGTAGGAATTTACTAGCCAAATTCCCAACTTACCCGTCTCGCAACATCGAATATAGGTTCGATTCACGCAAGCTCAATTGCGAGGTGAATCCGAATCTAACGGTATAACTCGTAAGTCATTTCCTTATTGTTCTCTCTCGTGCGTAGCACGACTCTCACAATCGCCTATCCGAATCACCAAGTTCGTTGGTGAATTTTCTAGTTTGTTCGTCGACCAACATAACCATTCAAATATTCATCCGACGAATACTCAAATCTAAGTATATCATTCTCAATCGAAAGTTGTTCCAACAATTCTCGATCGCCTAGACTTATCGTCAACATGCACCGTGTTATATTTGTTATTGGTGCAATCTCATATGCGATATCGCATGGGTCATCTTACGGTCTGCAGCATTCAATTTGATTTGGCGGTCAAGTCTTCTAGGATCAGCTGCCCCGAAGCTACGCTCGATAATTGTGGATCATCATCGAAGGACAGTTTACTATGAACTATGCTATATCTTATTTCGGAGCCAAATCACGTTCCGACGATTTCTATGCGACTATCCAAATCCGTATATAACCATTTCTATCGGCGCAACTGATGCGCAACTATCCTCCGAGTAAAGTCATGCACTATCGTCGATGATTCCACAATTTACGAAACATCTACTCGTATCGAGTTCGAGTCTATCTTATTTCGCGGTCGACACACGAGATGCTATACGTATCGAGCAATCGTCGATGACTTATAGTCTCGTCTTTGATCAATCACAAAATTTACGATCAACCAAGTTCGTTCGTTCTCGTATCGTTACTTACAAAATTTCATAGCACGAGGCACACTCTATTTTGTATTCTCACATCGCTTACGTTTTCTTGCGTATCGATCTTGATACGCCGTATCCATTTCGATAACGTAAGGGTCAACTTTGAATCCGTTTCAACGTTAACTTAACTCGCATCGCATACATCCAAGTTCGCAATGAACTTTTCCATACTTATCGACTCGTTCTCCGATTTGCCGCATCCCGCTATACTTCGATCGCGTAACTGAGTTACCGATTATCCAACATCGAACCCTCGAGTCAACGATCTCGCCCTCCAAGTTTCGCGTGTTTTCAGTCGTACTCAAACGAGTTTCGCCGTAACGTAACCAACTATTTCTTAGGCACGATTACTCACGTCAACCAACTCTTCACTGAAGTCGCACATCGTGCGATTCGATTACAATTTGCATCGCCCAACATTTTTATAGAGATCGCAAGTCATGCGATTCGATTCGTCTCGTCCAACATTTCAATCGGGATCGCAAGTCGTGCGATTCGATAATAATTTGTATCGTCCAATATTTTCATCGAGCTCGTAAGTCGTGCGGTTCGATTTCAACGTTTCAAGTTTCCTATCCCGTCGATCCGATTGTTGCCTCAAGGCATAATCGTTTCGCTAGCTTCCGTCATTCGACCGACACATAATTTTTTTTTCAATCGACGTATCATTCAATGATACGAGTCCCGCCTTATCGTTCTAACCGAACATCGAAGAATACTTGCATCAACATGCCGTTATACAAATTCTCAATCGAGTCTCGGTGCTATCTCGTCCGTTGCGGACAAACCTTTCGCAATTCTCACAAAACGTCGATGCAATTCATCGTACAAGTGGTATCACATATACCACTCGGAATCGAGCCATTCATTGCATCGGTGGTATGCCATATACCACCCAGAAATCAAGTTACTTTCGTCACAACGTACTCTTTACGAACCAACGATCTCTTCCGACTCACGATTTCTGCAGTGATCGTGCTTGATCACAACCGTAACTCTGATTAATCAAAATCCGACGCAACTCGGCCAATACATTCATTCGCCAACACAAGCTCGGTGCGCAACCGAACCGATTTCGTTTCGATTTATAACTTTTGTTTTCTTCCGTTGTATCTTGTGCAAAAATTCATTCTCAATATCCGTCGTACTTCGTGTAGCGATTACTTAGATATGCGTTGCACCACGTACAATAATTTTACTTTCGACATGCATTGCACCACGTACAATATTTTACTTTCAATACGTATTGCACATCGTACAACGATTTATTTTCGATATTTACCGCACCTCGTGCATCGATTTATTCTCGATACGCATTGCACATCGTGCAACATTTCATTTCCGACATTCAAAGTCAATGCTCAAATCCGTTTCAACACATTCGATATTGACTTATTGCTTTACATCGCAAACGCACATTCAAAATTGATATGTGAATCCGTTCGACACATTCCATACCAAATTTCAATTTCTTTTCAAAGCATCATTTACAATCAACGCGTGGCAATTGCTGCAGCAATATTCTACGACTTTCATTGTATCGATGCAACCAATATTTCTCGTATCGTTCGTTGCAAACAACGAATATCTTGAATTACAATTCACGACGTGTTACATCCGCGGCAACAAATCCTTGAATTCACATCTCACAACTCGTTGCACTTGCAGCAACAAACCTTTTCCAACTTTTCCACCAAATACTATGTAATTTCCAAAACAACATGCGACAAAATTACATGATTTGTATTAGACTTATTGTATGGAACATCCAGTGCGGCATCGAGTAGAGTCAAGAGTGATTTCGTTTGGTGGTGGGTAACTCTTTGGAATGGTAATGAAGCAAGCGTCCAGAGGAAATTGAGCCTAGAGCTTTGATACCAATTTGTCACGTCCCGACCCGGAATCACCCGAATCATCGTCCCCGCTGGGGCGTGATGCCGCACGAGCCTGGAGTGTAAGGCAAGATGACAAATTCTCAAATGGTTATCTTTGAGTTGAACATTAACAACGAAAGGCAAAACAGAGTATACGAAACGATTCACTTTATTGATATTCGAAATCAGATTACAAAGGCTTTCGATAGCCCAACGGAATTTGCCAGATTGGCTACAACACTCAGGTTCTCTCTTGCGCACAAAGGATTTCGCCGTTCCATACATCATGCCTTCTATATCTCGACCGCATCAATCCCGTTGCATATCCGAGTGTCAATGCGATTGCACGCTTCAATACGCTTCGGCATTCCAAGCCTCAACGCGTTCAAGCGAAGCTCCGTCGCGAGCAGACTAATCCCTGAACTTGCTAGCAAACTAGTGGGGGATTAGTACTTTCGTCCTCGATCAAAAACCCACTTAACAAACCGATATTTAGTATTGTATTGATTCATGCAAACATACAATTTAGTTCTCTTTCTATGTTCTACTTAGGATGAGTTCATGGCATATTCGAAGACTGTAAAGCATGGCAAGCATGTTATTCAATTCGCGTAAGTAAACAGGCAAGCAATCTCGTGTTTGATTCGTGGCACAACTTAGCAATATCGACGCACTCGCCCTTGCACCGACGCAAGGTGAATACGCCTATCTGTTTTCCCTGTCATGTTATAAGTGCTCGCTATTCAGGATCCTTCCATGCAGGATATATGCATACCTTGCACTTCCAAACCCGTCGCCCTTAACTATATGAAGGTCACTAGCTTTTTCGGTTAGAATGGACTTATATTTATCGAAATCGAAACATAAGACGATGTTAACTCTGTGCGGTTGCAAACAAACATCAGAGGCCATCGAAATAATCGCAGCAAGTGGCTTATCACATTCACCAGAAGGTCGCTACCCTTCTAAATGAAGTGCACCAACAATACCGTAAACGAATCCCTCCTAGGCCGAACGGTCCCAGCGCCCTGGCGCGCCGCGTTCGAGGGAATACCCATGCACGGGATTTTATATCTTTAAGTCCATTTGACCATGCAACGCATCTTATTTTCATACAACCAAGCAAGTTCGCTTATCTCTATTTCAATTGGCACAACGCCCAAATGTTCTCATCGAACGCCCGAAGGCCGTAAATATTTCGAAGGGCACCATGCCGCATTATCGTCTCGTATTTCTTTCGTTAACTTTCTATGTTCTTTCGTTTCATACTTTGTTTTAATATTCAATGGCATCATGCCTCAACTCAATGCTCGTCAACCGAACAACCCGATGGTTCCGAACACCTTTCAAGGCATTATGTCATATCCGACAGTTCCGCCACATTCATGCCACAACTGTATTCTTTCGCAACGAAGCCATCTTATATGATCTTGTACACGTAGGCACGTTTTGACACATTTATCATTTATCCTTCGCGACGTGCACTTGCTGCACGCGTCGAAGCCATATTTCTATGCTTTAGTATTCAATGTCCGTGGCTTGCGCGCTAGGGCGTTCGCCAATTGTATTTCAATGTTCTAGCCGTTCTAACGCGTGCACGAAGGCACGGTATGGTTCGTGCACTAAGGCACTCGCCGAGTACAGTTATCCCATGTTCTTGCGGCTTGCGCACCGAGACGCTCACCTTTGCGATATTCAATGTTCCATAGCGACTCGTACGTCTGCCGTACGATTTATTTCAATTGTTCTATCAAGTGTTCGGCACGCACTACGTTTATCTCTCTATCGAGCCACGCCCGTGGCATTGATAGGTTAACTCAGTATTCAATGATATGTATTTTACTTAAGCATGACGGAGTAGGAAAGAGAGTTAATGTCCCCCCACCTTGAATCAATGCGTCTTGTCGTTTTGTCGAGCCGTTGCGGCTCGATTTCATAACTTCATCGCACGGGCAACTCTCCTGACTTAGCCATTCGAGCACTTCGTACTTCATTGAGTTATATGTCCGATTTGCCTTAGCGTGCCAACGCTTCCGTCCGTCACAAGGCGACGATTTGCTTTCGCGGACCCCTTACTGAATAAGGCAAAAGATCGACCTCTAATATTTAAGCATAAACGTATCGCCTGCACATGAAACAAACTAAAATCATTACTTGCATCGATTTGGACTTGCGCCTTGGTCGATTCGATTTCTTAGAATCTTCGAGCCGTCTCAACGCACTTATCCTTCGAGGCAACACGGCGCTTCGCATCGATTCACTCGATGTATTCTTTGGGACAAGGCAACTCTTTGCATCGGCTTAGTTCGATGCGTTGCTCGGGACAACTCAACACTTTGTATCGACTCGCTTCGATATGTAATCGGGTCAACGCAACTCTTCGAGTCAACGACTCAACATAATGCACCGTACGGAGCGGGGTATTACAAAACGCAGTATGTACTACTAGACCTCTACAATTGCTACATATGGACTTATTTGGTCCTAGCAGAGTTGCTAGCCTCGGAGGTAAGCTTTATGCTTTTGCAATTGCAGATGATTACTCTAGATACATGTGGGTATACTTCTTGACACGCAAGAATGATGTATTATCCGAATTTGCCACCTTTTGTAAGAAAGTACAGAATGAAAAAGGTTACATGATCACTCGTATTAGAAGCGATCATGGTGGCAAATTCGAGAATGCAGAGTTTGAGCAATTTTGTGACACACATGGTTTTGTACACGAGTTCTCCTGTCCTAGGACTCCACAACAAAATAGAGTTGTGGAACGTAAGAACAGAACTCTATTCGAAATGGCCAGAGTAATGTTAAACCAGTTTAGTCTACCCAAATATTTCTGGGTTGAAGCTGTCAATACAACTTGTTTTGTTCTCATTATAGTTCTAATTCGACCAAAATCGAAGAAGACTCCATTTGAGTTATGGTTTGATAGAATTCCATCAGTTTCATATTTTAGAATATTTGGTTGTAAATGCTTTATTCTTAATACAAAAGACAATTTGGAAAAGTTCGACGAAAAGGCCGATGAAGGTATATTTTTAGGTTATGCGGCCAAGAGCGAAGGATACAGAGTCTTCAACAAACGAACCATGATCATCGAAGAGTCAATCAACGTCACTTTTGATGAACTGAATCAAATGACTATCGATGACAATGACGAAGATCCAACTGTACCAAGCTCAACAATAGCTGATTCTCAACCAAGCTCGGCACTAGCTGATCCTCCTAGAGAAGATCCAGGAACCAGCTACCTTTAGAGTCTGCCGAAACGATTAAAATTTACAGCTGATCTTCCAAAGGATTTGGTAATTGGTGACATTACCAAAGGTGTAAGTACTCGTACATCCAGTAGAGATATTATTTCTAGTATTGCTTTCATTTCACAGCTAGAACCCAAAACTATTGATGAAGCATGTAGTGATAGTTTTTGGATAGATACTATGCAAGAGGAATTAACCCAATTTGAACGGAATCAAGTTTGGGAACTTGTTTCCAAGCCTGTTGATCATCCGGTCATTGGCACCCGTTGTGTATTCCGAAATAAACTGAATGAGAATGGTTTAGTGACTCGTAATAAGGCTCGACTCGTAGCTCAAGGATACAATCAGGAAGAAGGTATCGACTACGATGAGACTTATGCCCCAGTTGCGAGATTAGAATCCATTCACATGTTATGTGTATTTGCATGTTTTCATAATTTCAAATTATTTTAAATGGATGTCAATAGTGCATTTTTAAATGGTTTTATAAAAGAAGAAGTTTTTGTAGCACAACCTCCGGGTTTCACAGATTTTAAAAATCCTGATCATGTTTTCAAGTTGAAGAAAGCTTTATACGATTTGAAACAAGCCCCTCGTGCTTGGTATGATCGTCTAAGCTCTTTTCTACTTGACAACGGTTTTTCAAAAGGCAAGGTTGACACTACACTTTTTATTAAGTCCTTTAATGGTAAGCTTCTTTTAATACAAGTCTATGTTGATGATATCATATTTGGATCTACTGATGAATCTCTGTGTCAAGAATTTTCTAAGTGTATGCAGAATGAGTTTGAGATGAGCATGATGGGAGAGCTGAAATTCTTTCTCGGGCTGCAAATCAAACAAACTGACAATGGGACGTTCATAAATCAAGCCAAGTACACAAAAGATTTGCTAAAGAAGTTTGATCTGGACAATGTCAAACCTATTGGCACTCCGATGGCAACTTCAACAAAGCTTGATATTGATGAACAAGGCAAGCCGGTCGACACACGTAAGTATCGAGGTATGATCGGTAGTTTACTTTATTTAACTGCTAGTCGTCCAGATATTATGTTCAGTGTTTGCCTGTGTGCACATTTTCAAGATAATCCAAAGGAATCACATCTGTGCGCAGTTAAGCGTATCTTTCGATACCTTAAGGGCACTTCTTCTGTTGGCTTATGGTATCCCAAAACTAAGTCCTTTGACCTTATTGGTTATTCGGATACAGATTTTGTCGGATACAAATTGATAGAAAAAGTACCAGTGGCACATGTCATTTCTTAGGCAAGGCATTAGTCTCATGTTTTAGTAAAAAGCAAAATTCTGTAGCCCTATCAACAACAGAGGCTGAGTATATCGCCGCAGGACGTTATTGTGCTCAAATTTTGTGGATGAAACAAACCTTAGAAGACTATGATTTATTTTATACACATATTCCCATTTTCTGTGATAACACAAGCACTATTAATTTGACTAAGAATCCTGTATATCATTCTCGTACAAAACATATCGAGATTCGACATCATTTTCTTAGAGATCATCATCAAAATGGAGATATTGACCTTGTATACGTAGATACTGAGAATCAATTAGCTGACATTTTTACAAAACCTCTAGCAGAAGATCGTTTCAATTATTTACGTCGAGAATTAGGAAATTTGGACGTCAATAATGTTAATTGATTTTATTTTATGATTTTATTTCAATATGCAAAAACTGTGTTAGAGACAAGCCAATAAAGAGTCTGTCTGTCACCACAACTACGGTTGAAGCGAAGCGGTACTTAAGAGTTCTCCGGTGAACCTCCGCCAGCTGGGACAGTACTCCTACAGCTAATTTGAAATAGTCGCTGTATAAAGAAATTTAATTTATAAAATAATATTAATTATATTATTTTAATGTCAAAATTACTAATCTTTGAATTAAATATTTGAAATGAGCCAATAAAAAAGAAAGTATTTCAAACCAACCCCAGGCGAATTCGGCCAGACTTCGGACCGAATTCGACCCGAGTTCGGTTGAAGGTATCAGGTTATATAACCAGAACCCGAGAGCCTTTCTTCTTCGTTGCTTCTAAACTTCATCAAACAGCAACAACAGCCGTGCGAGAGAACCCCCTAACCCTAGTTCTTCACCACCCCTTCTCTTCCAATCCAAGTGGTAAAATCAATCCAAACTTTGGATTCGTGCGGAGTTCGTCGTTCTCTACAACATACTCAAATTTCGGGAGGTATAACTCCTTATTTCCCCTTCTTTCAATTTTGTGCTATTTACTTATTTTGCACAAATGGCACCTAACGGATTTAACCCCTTCAAGTGGAAGAAGACAACCAACCCAAGTGAGGAAGGTTCATCTTCGAATCCACCCACGGATTCCCTCTTTTTGCCAGTCCAATCTAGCGATGGCACGTTCGACGGGTTTTACTTTCAAACCCTAGATCAAACCCTACTGTGGTATGGAGATTTTTCCATGAGATCCATAAGCACAGGCGCTCCCATCAAGTGGACTGTATTTCCAGAACACTGACCTTTCTTTGAGGCATTAGGGTTACAATATTTTGTTAAACTCTGTTTCCCCGTAGCAACTAATGCCATTAGACTGTTCTACTGCAATATCATATTAAACACATTTGATGTAAGCACTCGTGTTGGAGGATTAGATATCAATTTCAATGATGTTATCTTAGCGAAAATCTTTGGTATTTCCAATGAAGGTGAACCGCTTGTTGATATCACTGAATTTGATTTACCCGACGGCACGACACTTACTAGTTTCAAAGCAGAACTCTGTGCACCTGATCGAGTTCGCTCTGGAAAGTTCAAGGCAAACAACTTGAACTTATTTAATTATGAATTGCACCGTATCATTTACTCCACTCTCCTTCCGAAATCTACTTTGAAGGATGATGTCACGTCTCTTGAATTATCTGTTATGTATCATATTCTTAAGGGGATTCTATTTTTCTGCCCCTAAGACCATTATTCAGATGATGGGACGTTGTGTGCAAGAGATAGAAATCTCTCTTATGCGATGATTCTCCCACGCATCTTCCAGTGTTTCGATATTGATTTATCTACTTGTACTCAAGACCCTGAGCCCAAGTTTCTCAAGTTATCTCGTCGCAGTATGACTGCTGCTCCTCCTCCTACTGCCCCTGCTACTGCTCCTCCTCCTCCACCTCCTCAGCAGTATGCTATGACTTTTGAGGGCATACACCAGCACCTTTCAGATTTGCACGTCTCGATGACGGATATGGCTCACGAACATGAGTTCCGCGACGTCACCCGTTATCAGGCGATTGCAAATTCTTTAGCTGATCTTCGATTCGCCCAGACTGGACATTCTGCCGGTTCCATTCCTAGAGATCCAGCTTTCTCTGGTTATCGCTGTGAGGATGAGGCTGTTCATGCCTACTTTCAGCCCGATAACGCATATGATTGGTACCGTTCTGACCGTGCTCCTCGAGATTATGTTGGTGAGTTTTACACTGGTGCTCCTCCTCATCCTTCTGGCGCGGGCACCTCTGCAGCTGGTCCTTCTGGACATGCTGGTCATGCTGATGATGATGATGATGAGGAGGAGGAGGATATGTGATATGTTATCTGATTTTTGAGACTTAGACATTATCTACTGTATACTTAGAAATGCTCCGACATTCCAAGTTTTTCTATCTTTTTAGACTTTATTATCCGTATTTCTTTTGAGGACTTATACTGGATTTATTTTATTTATGTCTTCTGAACATCTTTTTATCTTTATGAGATTCGTAGTTTATGGTTCACATCAGTTTATTTACTTAGCATCTTTTTCTGCTTTAATAACTGCCTGTGATATAATTCTTTGTTTATTATAAACTGCCTGAGAAAAATACATGCCTGTGATATCATTTAAATTTTCTTTACTATTTCTATCATTTATCATGATTATTTTCTTGTGTTTCTTCACTGTCTGTTATTTATGCATTCATTGCGGGAGAGTTATTCTCTTTTGCAATTATTTTGCTAAATGACAACGGGGGAGAAAAATAAAGATCTAACAATCTTTTGAGAAAATGCAGGACATGAACAATTTTTTTAATTTCAAGCTTAAATGTTATATCATTCATAGTTTGTCAATTATCAAAATGGGGGAGATTGTTGGCCCATTGGTTATATGGTCAAACTGATTTTAATAATTGATCAAACTCTGTCTGGATATATGAAGCTAATCAGGATGTATCGGACTCTTGGACATGATCAAGAACAGCTATCTACACAGTTCAAGACCGAAGCAATGTTTGCCTGTTCGAGTCTGTATTTCTTTGAGCAATATATTTTTTATTTTATTGAGTCTAGGAATACGTTGTACACCGAGTCGTACTGGCAAATAGGCTATTCCAAAATATTTTCAAAATGTCTTTTAAAATGTCCTTTGTTTTGAAAAACATTCTTATTAACAAAAGTTTCAAAAAGGTTTTCAAAAAGGTTTTCAAAAATTCCCAAAATCTATTTTTAAATACCTAACCTAACCCTGACAGAACTCGGCCAGAGTTCGGCCAGAGTTCGGTTAGTAGCCGTTTTGATTTTTGAATTCTCTGAAACTTGGTCCTCCTGCAATGGCGGATTTGACCGAGATTTCCTCATCGAGTTCTGTCCGAATTCTGCCCGAATTCTGCCAGAATTCTGTCTTTGGAATTTCTATAAATAGAGAAGGATTTCGATCATTTCAACTCACTCATTCACCTTTAATCTTCTCTCTATCTAAAGCTTTCAGTCTTCCAAAGAGTTTTCTTGAGCTTTAAATTTCAGATCCCAAGCCAGTTACAATCCTCTAGTCGATTTGCCAGTACGGTGCGGTCTAGAAGTTTCAGAGTGATTGTAATCAGAGGTTTTATAGAAGATTCAACTCTTCAAAATTGAAGTTGGACGAGTTCTTCGTATCAAAGCTCGCGTTATAGAAGTTGCAAGGACTTCGTAAGAAAACTTGCGGTTTTTCTAATAGTAGATTCAACTGGTAGCAAGAGTTCTACCGACTGGATTAGTCCTCAACAGAGGGAAACCAGTATACATCACTGTCTTTACGTTTTCTTTCTTATCTCTTCCTTTACATTACTTAGTTGTGATTATTATTCTGTGATCTTGCTGCTAACATTTTTTAATTAGCATATTTCCGCTGCCAACTCTATTCACCCCCCTCTAGAGTATTGTGCATTACGATTTCGTTCCTACACATGACATCGTCATCATCAAAGGAATACTCTTCCTTTGGTCATACTGTTGCCCTTTGCAGAGGTGCCATTGTCATAGGTGCTGGTTGACCTACATTGATTGCTAATGCTTCTTTACCCTTACGAGTGTTCGGGTGACTACCGCTGCTGGTAGCAGGATATTTGTCTTTATCAAGGTTTGGCATCAGGATGCCTAGTTGCCAAAACTTTTCAACACTATCTTCAGCCGCACTGGCACTGGCGACGAAGGAACTCCAATCTTGAAATTGTGTTGGTCCTGTCCACATGCTGACTATAGGTAACAAGTTTGATTTACAACTATCGATAGTCAATGCGTCAGGGGTGCCCGGAGGCATTTTTAGCGACTCTTGTCGAAAGCGCTCTATAAAATGTTCAGCTGTTTCATTGGGCTTCTATTTGATCTTAGTAAGGGCAGATATGGTCATGCTATTCATTCCTTCATAAAATCGTTCTAGGAACACCCGTTTTAAGATAGTGAAAGATGTTATGCAACCATCTGGTAGACTTCAATACCAATCGTAAGCAACCCCTACTAAGCATCCAATGAATACGCTAGAGAGTAGAGCATCATTCTTATGGAGGTGAGCAGTCATCATCAGAAAGCAATTGATATATTGACTCAAAGATGTTTTGCCTTCAAATAACGTTATGGACTGCGGTTTGTATTTGAGTAGGAATGGGACATTGTTCCACTCTGCAAGGTAGGGTTGTTTGATCCCTAGCTTCTGTAATCCCTCTTTATTCTTAAAGGCTTTGAACTAATTTTGTATAAGCTTGACTACTTCAAGAGGGTTCCCAGAGATTTGAGGAGCAGCAGATTGATTCGATGGATTGAGATGTGGCACCGCATGGTAAGCACCACCCCCAGCACCGAAGTGAGTTGGAGTAACCTATGCTTGAAGATGTATGACTTCTGGAACGATAATATTTGGAAGAAATTGTACCCCCAGACCAGTTTGGGCAGGCCTAGAGACTGTTGCATGTTCTTAAGCTGGAGTCTGGTTCACAGTTGGTGGAGTAGCATGTTGTGCCATAATCATCGCGTGTATACTTGCGACCATGTCATTCATTGCCTTCAGATTAGCCTCCAAAGCAAAATTTCTTTGTTCTTGATTTGCAGAACTGGTAGCGTCTTGTTATTCATTGATCAAGTAAATAGATCTTTCTTTGATACTAAGGACAAACTGGTGGACAAGATTGTCCGATTAGAATCCTCACTTTCTGTATTAATGTCTAGTAAGCTGCTACCCCCGGGGTTGGACTCGGGAAGATTCCCCTGACTGAGGGGGTCTCGGCTTCTCGATCGTGTGTGTTGGTAGACTCCTTCATAAGAGTCAAGGATTTGATCACGGAATTTCCGATTCAGAGGTCGTCATGAGTTACGCCTCGAGCGTCTTCCACCCGCAGTACTACGAGATGTCATATTGATGGAGGCAAACATCAACTCTTCTTCATCTATCAAGATCACATTAGGAGAGCGATGGTAGTTCAAGCGGTCAAACACAGACCGTTTTGCTGACTTACATCAATATTTAATTATTACCTCATGTGAATGACAGTAATGTTTGTTATGTGCAATCACTGTTACATGAGGTGAGTCTTTGATCTTTCGCTTTTGTAAGATAAGCTCACGGAGATCTGTTACATCAGAAGGAGAAGAAGAAGTAGAAGGCAGACTCTACCTAATTATATTAGGAATATAATTTTTATTTCTAAACTTTTGTGTTCCCTACATGTACAGGGAAGTACCAAGTTCATTGGCATAAGTGAACGGCTTCTTGTTCTTGGAAACTTTCATTGTGCGCAAACTAGTGATTGGCCCAGACTGCATAAAAGTCTTCTTGTGCGCCATATGGCTTGGTTTGGGAAGGTCTGCTCGATGCCTATTGAGATAGGCATGCATGTCAGTGTCTGGCATCATCTGGTTGTCAGTCTGTGACACTTTCAGTTTTTCTTGTTCCATCCTTGATATACGCAAAGTAGGGAGATTATGGCACGAACCTAATTGGCGCAGAGCAGTTTGGCGCGAACCAGTTTGGCACAAAATAGGCAGAATGCTTTGTTGCTCGGTGCGCATTGGCACGGTGCGTTTGGCGTGGCACCCATAGGTAGAAGAAGTTGTACCTTGAACATGACTTACATTCTTGGCATCATTTTGATTTTCTTTGCCAAGAAATGTAAAGTTTCTATCCAGAAGTATTTGAGTACTGATTGGCGCAGAGGTACAATCGATTATATTTTCTACCAAGTCGAGGACTGGAAAAGAGTGGGGAATGGCCATTAGGCGCTTTCCCTTGATTTGAGCATCAACAACAATGATTGGCGTGGATGTAGACGTCAGAGTCCAGATGGCATACGCCTTCCTATTCTTGGCAGCAGTAGTGGCGAGCTTGGCACCCCCGGTCCCAATTATTTCTTCATAAGCCATTTGGTCGAATTCTACGACCAAAGTTCCTGTGTCGTACTGACCGACACAACAGTGCATTGAGTTGCCACTTTCTCCTTTAGAGGAGAAAGTCGTCCCCAGCAGAGTCGTCATTTTGTTTGCAAATAACAAAATTTTCCAAAAAAACTTAAATATAAACTAAGAAAGTAAGTACAAAGTATAATTTTGATTTTGGGGAAGTACAACTATAGGAATCTGATCCGAAGACGATCACTTTATCACTTGGACGATGTGATATTGGAGAAGAAAAGCTCTTGAACTTGCTGTGGAAGCGATAGAGAATTATCGAGAATTCTTGCCAGGAGTTGATGATAGGAGTTGATGATAAGTGTTGACTACATAAGAAGTAATTTTGGAACTCCATTTATAGAGTTTAAGATAACTGCCAAGCAGTTGCAATGATTGGCGCGTAGTGCAAAAAATACTGATTGTGCATTGCTTTGTGCGCCATGTGTCGATTCATCCATTATCACGAGTAGTTAACTTAACTGCATGGAATGCGTGGCTTTCTGTGAGAGAAAGATGCTTGGTCACGAGCAGTGTCTTGTACACGTTCTTCGAGATTAGTAGCATCTGTGCCACATCATCTTTAACTGCTTTTGGATGTTAATTGTGGTCGATTGGCGCCAGTTTGAAGAATGGGGCATTCTGTTGTTTGGCACCAAACTGTAAATGGTGCTGTGTCAACTCTGTATAGAATTTATCAATTTGTGCCATTTGATAAATAGTGCTGAGAAAGTGACTAATAGTTATGGTCTTAGCAAATCTTTCTAAAAACACGTGAGATTTGACTTCTCGAAGAAGATTGCCACGTGGTGGTGTTTTATTATATGTCGCTATTTGAGTTTATATTTGATCTGTGCGATCCAGTTTTGGCACCGAGTATATGACAAAATCCTCCTTGAGTGGCGTGCGTGCTGAACTTGAGGAGAGAATTTTCTCGACTGTCGTGCTGTTAGTAACCGTGATTGATGATTTGCCATCTCGTGGAAGCTTTGCTGCATGTTCTGGCGCTATTTGATGGATGGCGCTATTCAAGGTTTGGCGCCATTTAGCAGATAGCGTTGCGCACTATCTGTAAATGGCACAACGCTCTCTGTTGAAAATATTTTAGCTTCTGCAGCTTAGTTTAATGGTCTTGAAATATAATTGCATGACTAGTTACTAATCTTAAATGTTATGTCACACTAAGTAGCATTTCATTCATTTTCTATTAGTCTGTCACTTTTATATATGCATCTCTTTTATCTTTATTTATAACGTATGGATATCAATTTAGTAAATTGGATCTTGTTCTCTTATTTCTATAATTAATGCATTTTTTAGCACTGTGAAAGCTTTTTGAAAAATATCTTCTTCAACATCTTGATTTTGATATTTGATATTTATTGTCACCCAATGATTTTTAGCATATATAGATATACTTAATTGATATTTCTTATACCTTATGCTACAATGGTCTGAGATTTTCCAAATCCAAATAATATACTCAATTTATATTGCATAAGTTTGTATAAATCTTTGTTTATTAAAGTAGAGATTAGTTTTAGGTACAAGTCGAAAGGGTCCTTCTGTTAATCTGGCGTAAATAGGTCTAAGCGACACCTTACTTAAGAATTTTCGGACAACCTCTAACTGGGATCCGGTGCCTACAACGAACCAAGATTGACAACGCTTTAACTAGATTTGTTAAGGTCTATTTGTAACTTTTTTCTGATTCTGGACTTTGGACTTTCATCTTGGTGGATAATATTATTTTGATAATATTTTCACAAAAGGTAACATATATTGATCTATGAGATCTTTCATGTGTTAATGTATGTCATTTTTTGATTTATATATGCTAAATTGAAATATCTTTTGATTGTTTATTTTTAAGCATTTATTAATTGAGTATTCCTTCTACTTGCCTAAAGATGATAGTTTTGCTTTATGATAAGTTTGGAACTTTATATGCATCGATCAAAGGAAAAAAAAAATTATATCTTGGACATCCCTTAGATCTTGTGATTATTTAGTTTATCTATTTTTGCATATAAATTGGTTTTGAACTAGATACTCATATTTAAGGGGGAGCAAAATTAATTATTTCAATTCTTAAAAATCCTTAATATGTGGTATACCTAATTTATCATGGACATATATTCTTTTATTTTATCTTGTTGATTGTGTTCATGATATTTTGATTTATAAGAGAATATATGATTATTTTTTTTTTCTCTCTCTCTTTTTCATGGGTTTTTAAGTTAGAATTTTCCTATATCTTTCCTTTCATATCTTGATAATTATTGAGCTTTTATTTGTTTGGCTTTTCTTATTGATGTTTTATTCAAGGTTCATGATTATCGATATTTAGATTAGTAATACTTTGCAGAGGAGCATTCAAAGTCGACTTAATATCTCATTCTCAAGTATTCTTTCTCCTATACCTTCATGGTTATCTAATGGATATTTACATATCATGCTAGGATAATTGAGTTCAAATTCATGAACTTGGGTAGATTTTGCATATATGAAGATTCTTGCATTTCTAATCATTTTCCTTTTCAATGATTATACCCTTTATGGAATTGGTTCACTAATTTGAATCGGCAAATTGTGAATCATATTTGTTTTGATCATTGTTAAAAGTCTTATTATAGATTCAAATATACTGCATTTGTATCTATTCTATCCTTACGAATTTTAGTTTCATTGTCTTTCTTCTATTATTTTTACATCATATTGTGTTTGGAATTATTTCTTGGATTTTTAGTTGGTAAACTATTTATTGTCTGATTTCAATTTTTTTAAGTTCAGCCAACTATATTAATTTTCTTGACAAGTTCTTTTACTTTAGTTGTACAATTTTCTAAACTTGTTATTACACTAATTTTCTACCTTGATCACGAGCATTTATGCCTTCCTCTGATATATTTATTCTCTGATATTTTTACTTGAGCTTTAACTATTATATCTTATTATGGGAGGGCTTATTGTTAATCATGTCCATAGGGGAAATAAGCTTAAGTATAATTATTGTTTTACAATATATGCATCTATTTTTTATGTTATTGATATATGTCTTTATTATATATATGTTGTTTCACTCTCTTGTTTCCTTGTCAATAATATTATTCCACTAATTTCGGGAGAGTACGCCATTTCGATCAAATGACAATGAGAAGAGAACATGATATGACATACTTTGATGAGAGCTTAAGGCGTGACAAAGACGCTTGACATTGTTGTATCAAATTGCTCTAAAAGTTACGGGGGAGCTATGCACATCAAGGACTTGCAATATCATTCATAGTTTGTCAATTAAAATGGAGGAGATTGTTGGCCCATTCGGTCTCAGTCAACTTAATTTTGATAGTTAACTAAACCATGTTTCGATATGCTGCAATATGATCCAATTGAAGACTCAATAATGTTGTGACGATTACTGTTGTACTTGTATTTCTTCATGTATTCTTTCATTTTATTTGAGTCCAGGACTTATGTACATCGATTCGCACTAGCATGCTCAAATTTCACTCAAATACAGCCTGAAACCTATCCGCATAAACCAAAACAAACCAAACCAAACCAAAAATAGCCTATAAAAACACTTAGACCATACTAAAACAAGCCAACCAAACTCGGACCGAACTATGGTTGAACTCGGACCGAACTCGGTTGACCTAGTTTAGAAAATCATCCAGTTTGAAAATCCCTGATTTTGGCTTTCAAATATTTTGGCCGAAATCTGGCCGAATTCGGTCCATAAAAATCTTATAAATAGACATGGATTTCCCATTCCTACTCACTCATCTCTTCTCAATCTTTCTATCCTATAGTAAGTTATTCCTCAGTGCCTTAACTTTTCCATATCCAAGTCAACTCCCCGGTCTTCTAGTGCCAAGTGCGATCTTGTTTTAGAAGTCTACAAGAGTTGTAAGAGCTTGGCTCAGTAAGTTTTTCTCAAAGTTGAGAAGCTATCGAGCCCTTCGGATCAAAGCACGAGGTGTAAGAAGTCAACATGCCATTCGGATCAAAGCACGTTGTATAATCTGCTATTCAATAGTGGATTAACTCCGAGCAAGAGTTCTCGGTCCTGGACTAGTCCTCTCAGAGGGAAACAAGGATATAGGTGTTGTATTTGTGTTTGCTCTTTTTTACTCTTACTATTTATACAATCCTGCTATTTGGATCGCCCTATGCACGCTATGTGCACGTTAATTGCTGACGTGGGAACCCGTGTGGGACCCACTTAATGTTGAGAATTTTTCTAAAACAAATCTCAACCGTTGGGTCATAGTGAAGGGTTGAGATGAATGCTATTATCAAAGAAAGGAAAGATGTTGCTGTCAGCCGTTCTTATTCTTCTTCTTCCTCTTTTTCTTCTCGGTTCCCATAAAAAAAAACCCATCAGAGAATCCGGGCTGACGGACCTTCGGCGCGAATTGGATAAAATCTTGTGAGCAAGGGGTTCTCCGTATTTTACAAGTCCGGTAAGTGTTCGAGGAACCCCGGTCACAGCCCCGATGGTCTGGTTGAGGCTGATGATCGCCGTCCGACGAACCCCGGTCACAGCCCCGGTGTCGGCCACTTCCTTGAACAGAAGAAGAATAACATGGTTTAGCTAGGACAATCAAGTGGTTTATTTGTGCTTGTTCCTTGTATATTAATTAATTTTCATTCGGCGCTTAATTTCTTTAATTTGTCATGTTTTCTATTTCAAAATTTTCCATTGTCTGTGTCATGCATGGCTTGGCGATGTATTTGTTCTTTTGTTGTCCAGCAATGCCATATTGTTTAAAAATATCTTCGAATCTCTCTCTCCCCTCTAAACAATCCAATTTTTAGGTTTCTGGTAATTAAGTAATTAATCATTCTACGTTGTTCGCGGTCTGTATACGCGAACGTGAACCGTCTGCCGACATGATGTTACACTGAGAATTCCACAACAATAAGTCACACTTCTGAGAATTCCAGCATTATTCTTCTTTCTACATTTTTTTCTCACAGAAAATCCTACATGCTTCGCATAGCCTTTAAAGAAATTGTACATCTGGTCTGTTGTATCAAACTTCATCCCAATATATGGATCTGACTCCATCCCAATATATGGATCCGACTCCATCCCACTATTTGGTTCATAATCCTCATCTTGAGATGAATCTACAGAATCCTTCTGCACTCCTTCCTCTTCTCCATATTCACAGTTATCTAAAGAATTCTCCTCCATATCTGAAAAACACATCGATATAATTTAAGAATAATAATAACAACAACAACAAAAAATAATATTATTAATAAACAAAGAGAACAAGAACACAAAAATGAGGCATGCATTTTTCTTTATGTAAATGAATTTGTAAGTAAGATATCGAAACGAAACAATTTTAGTTATTTGGTATCCAAAGAAAGCAGAAAAAGGATCCAATGATTTTGTTTCACAATTTTTTATTGACAAATGAAAAAACTGATTTCCGGTTCACAATTATATATATATATATATATATATATATATATATATATATATATATATATATATATATATATATATATATATATATATAATATTCTTTGTCTAACCAATGAAATTGACATTCATGCAAACAATTTCAGTAAAAATCATGAAAAATTAAGAAAAATAAATAAATTTACGTACTTTCTTTTGACAATAAACATCAAATATTTTTTTTCATTGTTGTGTATTCCAATTTACTAACATAACAATACTACAAATTTTTGGACAGTAAAAAACCATAAACAAAAATCAAATTGAAGAATAAAAAAAAGTCAATAGTTATCAAATCTTAAAAAAACGAAAGAATGAGAGAATTGCTCCCAAGCTTTTATCGGATCTTTTTCGTTTTCAATTTTTTTATTGAAGAACCCAAAAGTTTTTTAAATCCCTTTTTTTTCATTGTTAGGTATTCTAATATACTAACCAAAGTATCAGATCTCTTGAACCGTTCAAGAAATCATAGTATTTTTTTGACAATAAAAGATTCAGAAATTTAAATCAAATTGAAGCTATTTCGTATTCCAATAATTATAAAATCTTACAAAATCAAAGGAAGAATAGAAATGCTCACAAGCTTCTATCCAAACTTTGTTCTTCTTCTCTTAGTCCGTCAGCCCGGATTCTCTGATGGTTTTTTTTTATTGGAACCGAGAAGAAGAAGAGGAAGAAGAAGAAGAATAAGAACGGCTGACAGCAACATCTTTCCTTTCTTTGATAATAGCATTCATCTCAACCCTTCACTATGACCCAACGGTTGAGATTTGTTTTAGAAAAATTCTCAACATTAAGTGGGTCCCACAAGGGTTCCCACGTCAGCAATTAGCGTGCACAGAGCGTGCATAGGGCGATCCAAATATCAATTTCGAATTAAAAATTGTGTGTAGTGTGAGAGCAGTTAACAACTACTGTGTATAAGCAAGACATATATAAATAGCGAAATTGATATTTGGATCGCCCTATGCACGCTCTGTGCACGCTAATTGCTGACGTGGGAACCCTTGTGGGACCCACTTAATGTTGAGAATTTTTCTAAAACAAATCTCAACCGTTGGGTCATAGTGAAGGGTTGAGATGAATGCTATTATCAAAGAAAGGAAAGATGTTGCTGTCAGCCGTTCTTATTCTTCTTCTTCTTCCTCTTCTTCTTCTCGGTTCCAATAAAAAAAAAACCATCAGAGAATCCGGGCTGACGGACTAAGAGAAGAAGAACAAAGTTTGGATAGAAGCTTGTGAGCATTTCTATTCTTCCTTTGATTTTGTAAGATTTTATAATTATTGGAATACGAAATAGCTTCATTTTGATTTAAATTTCTGAATCTTTTATTGTCAAAAAAATACTATGATTTCTTGAACGGTTCAAGAGATCTGATACTTTGGTTAGTATATTAGAATACCTAACAATGAAAAAAAGGGATTTAAAAAACTTTTGGGTTCTTCAATAAAAAAAATTGAAAACGAAAAGACCCGATAAAAGCTGGGGAGCAATTCTCTCGTTCTTTCATTTTTTTAAGATTTGATAACTATTGACTTTTTTTTATTCTTCAATTTGATTTTTGTTTATGGTTTTTTACTGTCCAAAAATTTGTAGTATTGTTATGTTAGTAAATTGGAATACACAACAATGAAAAAAAATATTTGATGTTTATTGTCAAAAGAAAGTACGTAAATTTATTTATTTTTCTTAATTTTTCATGATTTTTACTGAAATTGTTTGCATGAATGTCAATTTCATTGGTTAGACAAAGAATATTATATATATATATATATATATATATATATATATATATATATATATATATATATATATATATATATATATATATATATATAAAATTGTGAACCGGAAATCAGTTTTTTCATTTGTCAATAAAAATTGTGAAACAAAATCATTGGATCCTTTTTCTGCTTTCTTTGGATACCAAATAACTAAAATTGTTTCGTTTCGATATCTTACTTACAAATTCATTTACATAAAGAAAAATGCATGCCTCATTTTTGTGTTCTTGTTCTCTTTGTTTATTAATAATATTATTTTTTTGTTGTTGTTGTTATTATTATTCTTAAATTATATCGATGTGTTTTTTCAGATATGGAGGAGAATTCTTTAGATAACTGTGAATATGGAGAAGAGGAAGGAGTGCAGAAGGATTCTGTAGATTCATCTCAAGATGAGGATTATGAACCAAATAGTGGGATGGAGTCGGATCCATATATTGGGATGGAGTCAGATCCATATATTGGGATGAAGTTTGATACAACAGACCAGATGTACAATTTCTTTAAAGGCTATGCGAAGCGTGTAGGATTTTCTGTGAGAAAAAAATGTAGAAAGAAGAATAATGCTGGAATTCTCAGAAGTGTGACTTATTGTTGTGGAATTCTCAGTGTAACATCATGTCGGCAGACGGTTCACGTTCGCGTATACAGACCGCGAACAACGTAGAATGATTAATTACTTAATTACCAGAAACCTAAAAATTGGATTGTTTAGAGGGGAGAGAGAGATTCGAAGATATTTTTAAACAATATGGCATTGCTGGACAACAAAAGAACAAATACATCGCCAAGCCATGCATGACACAGACAATGGAAAATTTTGAAATAGAAAACATGACAAATTAAAGAAATTAAGCGCCGAATGAAAATTAATTAATATACAAGGAACAAGCACAAATAAACCACTTGATTGTCCTAGCTAAACCATGTTATTCTTCTTCTGTTCAAGGAAGTGGCCGACACCGGGGCTGTGACCGGGGTTCGTCGGACGGCGATCATCAGCCTCAACCAGACCATCGGGGCTGTGACCGGGGTTCCTCGAACACTTACCGGACTTGTAAAATACGGAGAACCCCTTGCTCACAAGATTTTATCCAATTCGTGCCGAAGGTCCGTCAGCCCGGATTCTCTGATGGGTTTTTTTTTATGGGAACCGAGAAGAAGAAGAGGAAGAAGAAGAATAAGAACGGCTGACAGCAACATCTTTCCTTTCTTTGATAATAGCATTCATCTCAACCCTTCACTATGACCCAACGGTTGAGATTTGTTTTAGAAAAATTCTCAACATTAAGTGGGTTCCACACGGGTTCCCACGTCAGCAATTAGCGTGCACAGAGCGTGCATAGGGCGATCCAAATAGCAGGGTTGTTTTTAATTGGATAGAATATTCTGCTGCACTCTATTCACCCTATTCTAGAGTTGCCTAATGGTCCTACAAGGACATAGTTATAGGCAAAGACTCGGCAACACACTCGGTTACACCATCCTGAGTGGCCGGAGTAGCTGTCTTAGGCTGTAGAGACTGGAACTCAGCCTGTTTAATGGCAAATGCTTAATATCCTAATATGCTAAAACTAATCTACGTTTCAAATATTCTAACTTATAATATATTCTAATACTTAATATAATTCGAATTTATAATATAATTATAATATTTAACATTATTCTAACATATAATATAAATTCTAATACATATAACAGTCGTGCTGGCTTCTCGTCCATGTAGGTCCCGTCCTTCCTTGTCTTGAGCATGTACTTAAAAATAACGACGAAGTTGACACTAGAGGCGTCGCCCCCTCCTTCACGACCTTCTCTGCCTGTTTACACAATATTAATGAAACATTCTAGTTTGATAATTAATTTTATTATAATATATAGTAAAAGTATTAAATACTTCAAATTAGCTTACCAGTTGTCGATGGTGCATAGCGATAGCGATCGATCCACCACTATATAGATCAGCACAGGATCACACATTCTTGGCTTGCTTGGACCTTTTTTTGAACTCAGGAGCCTCGAGCTGCTTTTGCATCTGCTCCAAAAAATCATCCTGGATCTAGGGTTTCTTTACCTTTCTAGCAGACACCCTTCTTTACAAATTATCCTTTGCATCCCTTATCTTTTTTGGTACAGGCGCCCTGATATGTCTTCTTGATCGCTGCATCGCAATGCTCAAGCCACCAGTAGGTTTTCTGACATACAAATTCAAATAATAATTAATATGAATAGATAAACAATTGAACTAACATAAAATTTTAAATATACCTTCATTTGGTCAAGCTATACATATATATTGTCCTGCGACACCTGACTGAAGTTAATTTAGGGACCAAAGAAGTTCCTTCTAATGATTTTCCCGGGTAACAACAGAAGAAACAACCGACAAAGTTTGAATATCAACCAATTATCTATTTGAATAAAAATAAAACATATAAAATGACATAAAATTTTAACCTACAATTACTTATAGCCCATTGGTTAAGGGCAAAGCTCATGTCTGAATAACCCCTTCGGCTTCTCTGATGGTGTCTAAGGACGACCCGATTTGTAAATATACCGAGCACTAGCATCGTTCTCTAAGTCTGTATAGTCCGGGATCTATTATGTAGCTGTGGGAGTTTTTGGTGGATGAACAGACGATGGGGTGGCAGGATCTGCATTACATGATGGCGGGGGTATAGATGCTGGTGTGGTGGGTACATATGGAACATATGGAGGAGTGGGGTTGCATGTACCCAATGACAGAGTGGAGGTACCTACGACAAACAAAAGGATAGAGGGGTCTCATGATCGATGGGATAATCCATCCCCAGTAACTTTTATAGTAGACTTGAACAACCTGACCACTACTACGACCACAACCACGACCACAGCTACCCCGATCACGATCACGACCACGACCACCAGCCATCTATGACATTTATATATATAAAAGCAAGTATAATTGACATTTAAGAAATAAATTGAGTGAACCAGTATGAATATAAGAAATATAACTACAAAACCAGTATATATAAGAAATAGAAATACAAAAATAGTATGTATAATAGACATCTAAAAAATAGAAGTATATTCAGAACAACTATGAAAATTGAGCATAAAATTTAATCATCAAACTTATCATGTATCTAGACTAAGCATCTAAAAGTAGACAAATTTCAAAAAGAGAAAAAATTAAACCCCATCACGATCATCATCATCATCATCATCTTATTCTTATTCTTATTATTCTTCTTTAGAGACATCTTCATGGATGTGGAAAAGACCAATTATCTAGTTGTTATCTAATCTTGTATATCAGCCTGTTCGGCCCTATATATTTTTTTGACAATAGATTCAACCTCCATATTATCCACGACATCTTCTTCTGATTATTGACCCAAATGTTGAGGCTCTTTCACTTGATCCTCCTGGTATGCTGGGGCTCCAACATTGAATGTATTTCTAGCTTTAGTCTTATATACAGCATACCAATCATATCGATCTCTATGATGCCTTGGTAACTTTTATAGTAGACTTGAACAACTTGACCAACTATCAAAACGAGTTGGACCATCTATATCTCCTTCGATGGTTTATATCAAATCGTTTATTAATTTTTTATCCTTAATTTGGTGTTGTATCGAACCAATCATATTTGAACATCAAAATGTTCATGCTGTCATATGGGGCACGGTATTACAATTCTATAATATCTCGAAGCACACCATAACAGTCAAAGTCTGGCTCATCATCGTAGATAGTCTATCTTATACGAACACCATAATCTTTTATACTTAAGCCGTCAGTAATAAATTTAGTATTTATAGGATCGAGTTGCTTTAAACTTAAAGCCCTTAATGACATAGCCATGCTAAGTCCTTGCTTCCTTAATCGATCCCAATGCCAAATAACGAAGTTTTCATTTACCAATGTAGTTTCAGGTAAGAAAATATATAATCACACATTGATAGTAGACATTTTAGTTCTTTTTATCTAAAGAAATTATACAACAACGATATATTTAGCATGTTATATGAGTCGCTTATATATTCTCTAAACCATGACGTAAAGTTATAATTGACCTCTCTTTGGAGTTCCTTCCCATTAATATTTGGTGTCCTTATTTTTACTTCATCTCTAAATACAGTTGAGATAAGAAGTATAGTTACTATATTTTATTCACAGTGTTAGAGAAAACTGTCAAAGTTTAGTCACTTACATCTCCAGATCTCTCACTTCATGTATGCCATAATTTAACAATAAATATCAATGAGCTACTTTTAACTTATTGTCCCCCAAGTACTGTTTCTTACTAGCACCAATACTTTTGCCCCTCATATTGAATATTGACAAGCCTCCATTGTATCGTGCATCTTCCACGCCTTCATCATTCCATGGAATCTTATTCCGATTTGTTTGGATATGAGTATCAAAATAAATTGAGTAGAAATTTGAGATCTTCTCGATAATATATGTTTCATATATCGAAGCCTCTACATAAGCCTTGTTACTGATTTTCTTCTTAAGATGATGGAGGTACCAAGAAAGAATCAATACTTGAACATATTTAGAGCGCAACATCTACATAATTTGTTAAACAAAATGGATCTTATATTAATATTTTTATCTTTCAAATGGACACATCCATCGGTACTAATAGGTCCACCGACATGTGCTTCATATAATAGATGAATCGACAGATTCTTTATGCTGTCAGAAAAGCTAGGAGGGAAGACTTTCTCTAATTTACAAATTTTTAAGATAATCTTCTCCCTAAGTTCAACCATATGCTGCACCATTAGCTTATTTGAACAAATATCCGTGAAAAATATATATAGCTTGGCCAACAAAATCCATACAACATGAGGCAACATCTCTGTAAGTATAATAGGTAATAACTTTTCCATGAACACATAGTAGTCATGAATCTTCATTCCCGCATGTTTGCGTTTATTGAGATCAATGCTTCTAGACAAATTTGATGCATAACTGTCGAAAAATTGAAAACTGGCTATCTAGTTGCATATTATCAATCTGTCTTTATTAATTTGAATGGCACTATTGGCTTCACAAAACCCCTAGCACCCCTTTGTGTTAAGTTTAATTACGGGCGCTTGCATATCTCAGCCATGTCTTCTCTTACTTTGGATTGTTCTTTGTTTTCTTCTAATGTCCATAACAATATTAAATATATTATCAAACACATTCTTTTCGGTATGCATGACATCAAGATTGTGTGATTATCTCTACAATAAGGTAAGTCCCAGAAGATACTTCGCTTGGTCCAATTATGTTTAAGCCGAAATCCTTTGACTTGATTGTTCGATATGGATTTTCTACTATGGTCGACAAAACCACAACTTCTTACCAAATATTGTACTTATTATTCTCACAGGATGATGAGATAGTTCTTGTTTACTAGCTCTAAATGCCTCATTGTTCTTTCTCTAAGGATGTGACTCGGGTAGAAACTGATTGTGATAGTCAAATAATGAAGCCTTCCCTCCATGCTTAAGATAGGGCGTCTTACTCTTTCCCATATATATATATATATATATCGAATAAGACTATTGTAGGTACTCCATCCTAATAACATACCATATGGAGCTCTCATCTAGAAGTTTATTTCCTCAAAATATCGTAGGTCGTAACATCGAACTCCCACAACTATTTTAGTTCATCCACCAATGGTTGTAAATGGATATCGATGTTCTTCATCAGATTTTTAGGGCCGGGTATAAGCGTTAAGAACATATAAGGAGTCTCCATACATATCCATGGTAGTATATTGTAAAGGGTGAGAATCACCTGCAAATAAGTATTAAGATTTCGACTGTTCGAAAGGAGCGAAGCCATCAAACATAGTACCAATCAGACATTCCTATACTCTGCAATAAAATACGAATGATAACGGTCAAAATGCTTCCATGTCTCTCCATCAAAAGGGTGAAATAATTCTCCATCATCCTTTGTACGTTCCTTGCTATGGCACGTAATGTGTTCTACTGTATTTACGAATAAATACATCCTCTATAATCGTTTCGTGATCGACAAGTACTACATGTACTTATATGGATGTCATTTCGTTGCTCTAGATGACTTTTCCTCTTCCCGAACTGCTTGTAACGATCCTCATGGGAGAAAGTGCATCTATCTTTGTCCTTTTTTCCTTAAAATACAACATGCATCCATTTTGACAATAATCTATCTTTTCATACCTTAGTCTGGGCTGTCAGACCATTATCTTCGATTAGTAAAAGTTTTTCCTGGCTCTCTAGATCCTTTCGGCAACACTCTATGACCAATTGTATAATCTGATCATAGAAAGCTTACGGCAAATTGAAATCAGACTTTATGTTCAACAAGTGCATTACTACTGACAATACAGAATGAGTCTTACGACCATGGTATACAGAAGGATATCCATCCTTGAACATATCATAGAACTTCTTTGCATCATTATTTGAATCCTCCGGATTAAAATTAGGACTTGCCATAACAGTCACCATATATTGTGCCAAGTTGTGGTCTTCATATACAAAAAGTCTACTTCATCATATATGGCAAAATCAATAACGACATCCATGGCAACTTTTACAACAAAAAACATATTGCTTTTCCACATAATGTTTACCTTACGATGCCTACAGGTCGTAATCATGTACAAAACCCTTAAGGGTAAGATGCACCCTTACGTTGTCACTTATTCGTAATGTTTATACTGACAAGAGAACATGGACACTTGATTTTTGGGCCATCCATGTAATCAAATTTGCTCATGGCATACTTGAGAAATACTTCAATGCCTGCCTTAAATTCGTCACTCTGACCAAGCATACTGCAACCTTCATAGTTTCAAATATGTAATTAGGAATTATGTTTTTGTGAACTTATTTAACTACTAAATAATTGTTAGATAACTAATTTAGTTAGCATTAGTTAGATATAAATTTTATTAGCCTTTAGAAGATTCCTTCCTAAGATTCTACTTCCACTTAGATTAGAATTCAATTTTGAGTTTCCAGTGGTAAATTTGTAATTATTAGCAAACCATCCGTAGACGTTACTGGCCACATATAAGTCTTTTCCCTCCATTTCATTTCACTCCACAGTTCATCTTCTTTCTCAAGTCATCTTCCCCAAATTCGAGGAGCACCAAATCCTAGGTTTCTCTTTCACCATTCCAATTCCTCTCCACTTCTTCCAAGGAAGAGCTAGAGTTTGGGAGCATAAGAGGAACTTGGGAATGAGCACAAGCTAGGAGGATCATGTCCGATTCGTCTTTCTCGTGTCCAAATTGTGGATCCACAAAGGGATCTACTTACGTAATTCTCATTCTCCCCTCAATTTTTATGTTAAAATTAGAATTAGATATAGTAGAAGATCTCTAATAGATAGATCTAACTCTCTAGGTGAATCATGTTGCACATGACCAATTCCTGCTAGATCTAGAAGTTAAATGATGAATTGTGAATGTGAATATGAAA
>JANAVB010043219.1:5607969-5630469 GCA_029216955.1 Iris pallida
CCGGCCCCAAAGGCCACACAAGCAGACGACAAAGGGCCCCAAAGGCTGGGCCGGCCCCAAGAGCCCCAAAAAAAGGGGGGGGGAGAGGACGAGCCCACGGGGCCACGGGGCTCACCCACGCCACGGCACAACACAAAATTCAAATTTGAAACGCACGAAGCCCAGGATTGGGGGGGCACGTGGCGGGCCACTGCGGGGCCCGAGGGGGCGGACCGCGCACGGGACCCGAGAGAGAGCGGGTGGCCCGATGGGAGAGCTCTGGGCCCGAGGGGTCCTCGAGACCCTCACTCCGCACCAGCGGGGGAAGGGAGCGCCGCCGGGGGGCGCGAGGGCTACGACGGAGCTGGGTCGCGGCGGGAGCTGCGCCGGAGGATGAAGGGGCGGATCACCGGACCACCAAGGCGTGGAGGACGGCCAAGGCGGGACGAAAGGCGGGGGGGAAGGGCGGATACCCCGGGACGACGACGCCGGACAGAGAAAGGGGCGACCCGAGGAGGGCGGGGGGGTGCGCGGCCAGGAGGACGACGCCGGCCGGAGGGAACTCCCGTGCGAAAAAGGGGGGGGGCTCGAACCATCGAGGGGAGCCACGGCGCCGGGAGAACGCCGATCAACGGCCAGGAGGGGGACACGAGCGGAGGAGGGGCCGCGATGCCGGGGCGAGGACAGAGTCGGCGCCGGAGAGCTAGGACGCGCCGAGACGACTAGGAAAGGCGACGAGAGCGCACCCCGGCCGAGGAGGGGGCGGGGGCAGAAGCGGAGGCGGGAAGAGGAGCGGGAGGGTGGATGGCTGACGGGGAGGGGCGCTCCTCGGCCAGGGACCCAGAACCACTGCCGGAAGGAGGGGTCCCGCCAGTAGGCCCCGCGGACGGAGCAGGAAGCGAAGCAGAGGCGGAGGCGGAGGAGGGGGTTTGGCGGCCGAGAAGGGCAGGGACGGCGGGATGCCCGCTGCCGCCACAGGAGGAGCTAGGGCAGAAAGGGAAACGGGAAGGGGAGGAGGGACCCCTGCCTCGGCGGAGGGAGGCGCCGAGGGGGGGTTGCTCGGAGGAGGCGGGAGGAGGGCGCGAGAGGAGGCGGGTGCGCGGCGAAGCAGTCCGACTCAGAAGCGGGGAGGAGCTCGGGCTGGACGGCTGCCGGAGGGGGAGGCGACTGCCTGGGCAAGGGGGGCTGGGATGGGGGAGCACCGGGGGCTGCCGATGGCGGGGAAGGCGGAGCTGGGAGGTGATCTGTGGAGACTCCCGGAGGCGCGGAGACAGGGGCCGTCGGAAGGAGGGGGACCGAGGCGGTCGACATCGGGGGTAGGGGGGGCGGAGGGGGGGAGTTGTGCCCACAAGGGGGCGCGTCTCAGCGGAGAGGACGGGGACCGGCGGGGAGCGGCGGGCCGGGGCCCGGAGCTGTCGCCCAACGACCGAGAATGGAGGGGCCCGGAGCAGTCGGGGGTCGCCGCGCGCGACGACGCCGGCGACGCCGAGAGGGGCTGCGGCGCCGGGGAAAAGGAAGGAGAGGGGGGGGTCGGCCGCAAGTCGGGCAGACTCCGGGCGGCCATCCGCAGGGAGCGGGGAGGCCGGAGATGAGGGGGGGCCACGTCCGGCGGCAGGACGCCGGCGGTCGGCCGGCCTCCAGCCCAGCACGGAGGGGGCGGGAGCTCCTCTCCAGGGGACCCAAGTCCAGAAGCCTCCCATCTTATATATATATATATATATATATATATATATATATATATATATATATATATATATATATATATATAACCATATATATATAACCAATATAAAAAATATATATAAACCATATATATATATATAAGTAATATAAACCAATACAAGTAATATATGGTTTATATAAACCAATATAAGTAATATAGGAATTATTGTCTTCTAGATTGTATCAATTTCATCATGCATGTTTTATATGGATTTGGTTATATGATGCATCATTTAGTATAATAGAATTGTTCTTTTGTGTCAAAGAGGAGGTGGAAGTCTTTTGTGTTGATACTTGTCGTGTTTATGTGTTGTATCCATATACATGTATAGTTTTGGGTGGTTCAGTTGTAGTGTACTCATATACACTAGACTTTGGAGCTAGATGTATCAGTAGGGTGTCAAGGAACTACGTCATATTGCATCATTAGCAACTGCGTATCAGTGCACAGACTTTTGCAGATTTTAGTTCATGTTTGTCATCATAAGTGTATGACTATCATGTGGTAGAAGTCAAGTGTGTTGTAGGGAGTGCATCACTAGTTTCTAGACTAGATTGCAATAGATTCCAGTGTGTGTCCTTATGTATACAGGTGTGAGTGTGTGTGTTTGTTGGTATTAATAAATAGAGTGAACTATGGTGACTGAAGAACAACTCTATTTGTGTATGAGTGTATCAGTCAACATTCACTGTGAGATTTGTTTCTAAGTGTCTATGTAGTGCTGTCACGACCCGCAACCAGTGAAAGGACATGAGACCGTTGGTACATCCAGCCTACGTCGCAATATCGGCGGAAGAATGCTGTCCTATGTTGTACAACTAACTATAACACAATATAAATGTATCCGTCGATTCTAACTCTCCATATGGAGAACCAGCACAGAATAATACAATCTCCAGGAGTGCATATAACCAAATAGAAATAAGTCTAATAGTCAGCAATACATCTCAAGGAGTAGATAGTATAATATGACATCTCAGATATGATAACTGGAAACAAATCCAGGCAAATATCCTAGCTATCTAACTAGGCACTACTGGTGTCTCCACTAAGCTAGCAGGATCCTCCTGGTGATTCGGGTCACAAGTGTTTCGGATCCTCTGAAAAATTTATGCAGTCAGGATTGGAACGAATTACATAACTCTTAAAGCAGTTCCATTGCATGGTAGAAAATATATAACTCACAATAGAATTGTCACGCCCCAGAACCAGAATACTGGAGAGCGGGGGCAGACATAGCCAGCTACGTATAACGGAATGGGATCCACCCCGCTATACGGTCACGGCTGTCTAGATATGTGAGGGTTTCACTACAATCTATCAGTCTCTTAAGGTCATAAAATAGCCTATTGTCTCAATCTCAACCAACTAATAATAATCACAAGATGTCAGATCACCCAATATACAATTGTAAGGCGTCCCAAACATTACATATCCAGATGATCATGAAGCTAGTCGTTACAAAATGTGAGGACTAGCAAGAGTTCAGTCATACATGATCAACCCCCGGGGCTTGTCAATCATGTCACAGCCCGTAGGCAGACAGTAAGTAAGTACAATCGAGCTAACACTTGCTCGTCGGCTAAACGCCTCAAAAGAATAATTTACAATATTACATTGGGAGAACAAAAGAAACCCACTCGAAGCCCTAGTTAAGCCTGGTGACCTCCATCGGGCTGGAAGACAGGTAGATCCTTTGCTGCTGCTCCGATATCTGGCCATACAAAACCAGCTGGGTCAGACCCCAGGAAGAGCAAGTGCCACAAAGGAGGCCACAAAATAAGAACCAAAGCCAGCAAATTAGCACAATAATATAATTACATAATAAGAGACAGTAATTTAAGAAAAAGCATGATGGGTAATTATAAAAGACAATCTTGCATAGAATCACTAAAAGACAAGACATATGGAAAAGCATGACAGGATGATATACGATGAGATAACCATGGGACTATTCAGATAGCTAGGTTACAACCCGTAAACCAAACAAGGACCGAGGTTGTAACCCTTCGTCTGAACGGAACTTGGTTTCTCTCACCATTTATCAGCAAGATAAATATAAGAAATCAGGTCAAGTAACAATCTGGAGTGACAATCATTATAGTGACAATCTGGAGTGACAATCATTATAGTGACAATCTGGAGTGACAATCATTATAGTGACAATCTGGAGTGACAATCATTATAGTGACAATCTGGAGTGACAATCCTTCAATTATTCTGGTACAATCTTACAATCAATCAATTCTAGACAATACTATACTGGACTAGACTCCATCCAAACAATCACGGCCAATCATTGTCTACGGCTTTCTACATTAACTAACTAGGGTTATCACAATCCTAGTTACTAGCAAGATGCAATGAGATGCTCCAAGTAGTCACAGGCCCTGCAGCTATCCAGGTTATCCAGGCAATTATTATAGTGACAATCTAGAGAGTACAATGCATTATAGTGACAATAGAGTTCAATCATTTAAGTGACAATGGTGGGTGCCCCACATAACAGTGGGCTGGAAATGTGCCCTACTCGTCGGCAGGCTACAAGTCCAATCATTTGCGGCCGGGATAACGGGATCGCCTGTAACTGGGGAACATCTCTTCATGACTAGTGAATTATACTAATCATTAACCTTAGTCCAATTCAGTAGGTACTCCTGACCGTGGTACTCAGGAGTCCCCTCCTAGACATGATGCAAGACATGACTGGATTATTTGTACAAGCACAATCGCCCACGGTGTCAGGATTAATTATACAGGTCATGTCATGTCAGGTAGCCGTCGCAACAGCTTTTCAAGATGTATCAGGTCAGGTTATTATATCAAGTGTACTAGTCAGGAGTGCTCCACGACGGGTCACTTATCAGGTCATGCTCAATTATCAATTCCAAACATATCCAGTAAATTCGTGATTATCAAGTTCAGGACAAAAGGCGTAAGGATATAAAATGGACGTAAAATATCTAATAAAATATCAATATACAAGGCTATAGAAGAGCCAAGCATTAAAGAAATAAGACCAAAAATCCAAGAGCCAATAGGTTAAGCAAGGGGACAGGGGGCAGCGTACACACAAAAGTCATGCACGCAGGGGAGCAGCGTACATGAAAAGTCACGCACGCTCAAGGGAGCAGCGTACATGAAAAGTCACGCATGCTCAAGGGAGCAGCGTACATGAAAAGTCAAGCACGCTCAAGGGAGCAGCGTACATGAAAAGTCACGCACGCTCAAGTCTGCGTACGCACAAAAGCACGCACGCAGGAGACACGCTTCCAACAGGAAGCGTATCCAAGGCTCAGTGGCGTAAGCTAAGAAGCTCTGCACACTGCTCATTGTCTTCTCCAAACAACAAGAACACCATGATGAACCCAAAGCTTCAAAGCATCACAACTTAGCCATCCGAACTCCAAATCCGGATTTCCAAGGCTCCAACTGGAGTGAAACTGAATGCTCTTCCACATGGAAACATCAAAATCCATAAACATCCAACTAAAATAGATCAAACCATGCAAAATCCGAAAATAAAAAAACTTAGATCTAGAGCAATGGAGACACCAAATCACAAAAAGCCAAGAACTAATGTTGATCACCATGTCCTAATCTAGCTAATGGACGAAGAAAATAGGGTTCTTATGTAGTGGCAAGATGCACTTGCCTATGGGTGGAGAGTTGTGGAGGAAGAAGAAGAAGAAGAAAATAAATGGTGGTGGTAATGAAGAGAGAGAGTGGTAGGTGGGGATTATAAAGAGGGAGGAGATGTGGTGTGTTGAGGGTGGAGCATAGGCTATGGTGATCCAATACCTATTAACCCAACCAAACCAACCCAAACCAATCCAAACCAATTAAAACCGAGCTATGACAAAACCCAAAATACGAGAAATACTGAAATTCCACAAGTTGAGAAAAATAAAAATACATGCCAAAAATCAGATACGAGTATAAATACGAATTATGGGAAATGAGGGTGACAACTCTACCCACCTTAAAAGAATTCCGTCCTCGGAATTTAATCAAGGAGCTAGAGATTGTCACGACAAGCTATACTAAGCACAGGCAAGCTACACTAAGCAGTTCAATCATACAATCATACAATGCAAGCAAGGAAGGGAAAACGTAAGGCATAAGGAAGATATTATACCTCACGAGTCAAACAAGTAGGGATAACGTGATCGGATATCATCCTCACACTCCCACGTTTGACTCTCCCAAGGAGCGATGAACGCAAGCAACATGAACTAAACTGATAGTCTTGCGCTTGAGGTCTCTCCCCTTGGTCAAACAGGGACACGGGCCTATCCTCATACGAAAAGGTTGGTACCAATAACCAGTTTCGAATGACCTAGGATATGGCTCGGGTCCGAAATGTACCGTTGTAATTAGGATACATGAAATACGTCATGCACCCCGCATAATGACGGTAGAAAAGCAAGATGAGAGGACACATATACCTTTCGGTCGATTCTGAACCTGAGCCTGGGCTAGGGCAAACTGCCGCGGGTTCTGCTGCTGGAACACTTGGTCCTGAGGTGGCAATGGCCTTGGCAACGGGAACTACTGTTGCTGGTGAACTGGAGCTGGTACTGGTGCTGGTGCTGGTGCTGGTGCTAGTGCTGGTGCTGGTCCCCTAACCGAGGGACTAGATACTGTTGATGCTGAATCGACTCTGAATGGGCAGGACCCCACCCTATGGTCTGGTGCCCCAAACAACAAGCATAATCCCAGCGCCTTGTGACACTCCGCTACCACGTGTCCAGGCTTCCGACAATAAGAACAACCTACAGCGGAAGACTGCGCTTGCTTCTGTTTCTGCTGAGGGTACGTCGTGGTCGAGTACTGGACCGACGTAACTGAGTTTGCTTGCCTCGGAGTTCCAATAGTCAAAGCCCTAGCTACCGGGGCTGGTGCTGAAGACTGATTCATCTAACTATGGGACCGCTTCCGACCTCCGGTCCTGTCCACTATTCTCTGGAAGGTATACTCGTGCCTCCTTGCTGCTCGCAACACCGCATCATAGGTCTGATGCTCAAACTGTTCTACTGCCAATATAATCTCTAGGTGAAGTCCCTGTTGGAACCTCTGCACTCTGTCAAACTCGGTTGCCACCAAGGTGGGAGCAAACCGACTGAGTCTGGAAAACTCGGCCGCATATCCGTCGACCGTCCTCCCTATCTGCTTAAGATTACTGAACCTGGTCTGCAAGTCATACCGAGCCACTGCATCATAATACTTGGTCTGGAACTTTTTGCTGAATACTGCCCAGGGGACAGGTGTTGTCAATCCCACTGTTTGTGCGGCCCACCAACTACGGGCTAGATCCAATAACTGTAGGCGTACCACAACCACGTTCTCGTCTGCTGGAGTCTTCGCGGCTTCGAGAATCACCTCTATATCTTGCAGCCAAACATCGGCAGCAATGGCATCCTCGCAGCCATCGAAGAATGGAGGGTTCAGGCGCTTAAAACTGTTGACCGTACTGTTCCCTCGGGGTCCACTTCTATTTAGAGCGTCTTCCACTGCCTGGTGCAAGGCATCGCCTCTACGATCTTGGGAAGCTAACAATGATCTGATGAGACCCACCAAAGTGCCATCATCAGGATCTGCAGGCTGGACTGGCTGAACTGGCGGCTCTCCTCCAGTCGGTACGACTCGGGAGGCTGCTCCTGAGTGCTGGGCCTGATCTTCTGGTTGCTGCTGGTCCACGGGAGGTGCTCCTCCTTGCTGATCGGCAGGTCCAGGTTCAATGCCGCTGAAGAAGACGACATGGGAACAATAAGGAAGGACCAAGACAGATCAACGATTACAAGCATGTGATCAGGACAAGAATTTTCAGGAATCAAGAGGATACGAGCAGAGATCAAGGGCGAGTACCGATTGAGACATCTATTCGGTAAACCTTCACACAACTTGATTAACAAGACCTGCATGGGCGACCATTTAAACCATGTCACGCCCCAGAACCAGAATACTGGAGAGCGGGGGCAGACATAGCCAGCTACGTATAACGGAATGGGATCTACCCCGCTATACGGTCACGGCTGTCTAGATATGTGAGGGTTTCACTATAATCTATCAGTCTCTTAAGGTCATAAAATAGCCTATTGTCTCAATCTCAACCAACTAATAATAATCACAAGATGTCAGATCACCCAATATACAATTGTAAGGCGTCCCAAACATTACATATCCAGATGATCATGAAGCTAGTCGTTACAAAATATGAGGACTAGCAAGAGTTCAGTCATACATGATCAACCCCCGGGGCTTGTCAATCATGTTACAGCCCGTAGGCAGACAGTAAGTAAGTACAATCGAGCTAACACTTGCTCGTCGGCTAAACGCCTCAAAAGAATAATTTATAATATTACAGTGGGAGGACAAAAGAAACCCACTCGAAGCCCTGGTTACGCCTGGTGACCACCATCGGGCTGAAAGACAGGTAGATCCTTTACTGCTGCTCCGGTATCTGGCCATACAAAATAAGTTGGGTCAGACCCCAGGAAGAGCAAGTGCCACAAAGGAGGCCACAAAATAAGAACCAAAGCCAGTAAATTAGCACAATAATATAATTACATAATAAGAGACAGTAATTTAAGAAAAAGTATGATGGGTAATTATAAAAGACAATCTTGCATAGAATCACTAAAAGACAAGACATATGGAAAAGCATGACAGGATGATATACAATGAGATAACCATGGGACTATTCAGATAGCTAGGTTACAACCCGTAAACCAAACAAGGACCGGGGTTGTAACCCTTCGTCTGAACGGAACTTGGTTTCTCTCACCATTTATCGGCAAGATAAATATAAGAAATCAGGTCAAGTAACAATCTGGAGTGACAATCATTATAGTAACAATCTGGAGTGACAATCATTATAGTGACAATCTGGAGTGACAATCATTATAGTGACAATCTGGAGTGACAATCATTATAGTGACAATCTGGAGTGACAATCCTTCAATTAATCTGGTACAATCTTACAATCAATCAATTCTAGACAATACTATACTGGACTAGACTCCATCCAAACAATCACGGCCAATCATTGCCTACGGCTTTCTACATTAACTAACTAGGGTTATCACAATCCTAGTTACTAGCAAGATGCAATGAGATGCTCCAAGTAGTCACAGGCCCTGCAGCTATCCAGGTTATCCAGGCAATCATTATAGTGACAATCTGGAGTGACAATCATTATAGTGACAATCTGGAGTGACAATCATTATAGTGACAATCTGGAGTGACAATCCTTCAATTATTCTGGTACAATCTTACAATCAATCAATTCTAGACTATACTATACTGGACTAGACTCCATCCAAACAATCACGGCCAATCATTGCCTACGGCTTTCTACATTAACTAACTAGGGTTATCACAATCCTAGTTACTAGCAAGATGCAATGAGATGCTCCAAGTAGTCACAGGCCCTGCAACTATCCAGGTTATCCAGGCAATCATTATAGTGACAATCTAGAGAGTACAATGCATCATAGTGACAATAGAGTTCAATCATTTAAGTGACAATGGTGGGTGCCCCACATAACAGTGGACTGGAAATGTGCCCTACTCGTCGGCAGGCTACAAGTCCAATCATTTGCGGCGGGATAACGGGATCGCCTGTAACTGGGGAACATCTCTTCATGACTAGTGAATTATACTAATCATTAACCTTAGTCCATTTCAGTAGGTACGTCTGACCGTGGTACTCAGGATTCCCCTCCTAGACATGATGCAAGACATGACTGGATTATTTGTACAAGCACAATCGCCCACGGTGTCACGATTAATTATACAGGTCATGTCATGTCAGGTAGCCGTCGCAACAGCTTTTCAAGATGTATCAGGTCAGGTTATTATATCAAGTGTACTAGTCAGGAGTGTGCCACGACGGGCCACATATAAAATGGACGTAAAATATCTAATAAAATATCAATATACAGGGCTATAGAAGAGCCAAGCATTAAAGAAATAAGACCAAAACTCCAAGAGCCAATAGGTTAAGCAAGGGGTCAGGGGGCAGCGTACACACAAAAGTCACGCACGCAGGGGACAGCGTACATGAAAAGTCACGCACGCTCAAGGGAGCAGCGTACATGAAAAGTCACGCACGCTCAAGGGAGCAGCATACATGAAAAGTCACGCACGCTCAAGGGTGCAGCGTACATGAAAAGTCGCGTACGCTCACGGGAGCAGCGTACATGAAAAGTCACGCACGCTCAAGGGAGCAGCGTACATGAAAAGTCATGCACGCTCAAGTCTGCGTACGCACAAAAGCACGCACGCAGGAGACACGCTTCCAACAGGAAGCGTATCCAAGGCTCAGTGGCGTAAGCTAAGAAGCTCTGCACACTGCTCACTATCTTCTCCAAACAGCAAGAACACCATGATGAACCCAAAGCTTCAAAGCATCACAACTTAGCCATCCGAACTCCAAATCCGGATTTCCAAGGCTCCAATTGGAGTGAAACTGAATGCTCTTCCACATGGAAACATCAAAACCCATAAACATCCAACTAAAATAGATCAAACCATACAAAATCCGAAAATAGGAAAACTTAGATCTAGAGCAATGGAGACACCAAATCACAAAAAGCCAAGAACTAATGTTGATAACCATGTCCTAATCTAGCTAATGGACCAAGAAAATAGGGTTCGCATGTAGTGGCAAGATGTACTTGCCTATGGGTGGGGAGTTGTGAAGGAAGGAGAAGAAGAAGAAAATAAATGGTGGTGGTAATAAAGAGAGAGAGTGGTAGGTGGGGATTATAAAGAGGGAGGGGATGTGGTGTGTTGAGGGTGGAGCATAGGCTATGGTGATCCAATACCTATTAACCCAACCAAACCAACCCAAACCAATCCAAACCAATTAAAACCGAACCATGACAAAACCCAAAATACGAGAAATACTAAAATTCCACAAGTTGAGAAAAATAAAAATACATGCCAAAAATCAGATACGAGTATAAATACGAATTACGGGAAATGATGGTGACAAGAATAATGTACATGATGTACCGGGATAGAAATACAGAGAAATAACATCAGGATGATATAAGTAATTGAGCACATGAATAAGATAGAGAACATGTTAACTTGAATTGAACACAAGTGATTTAAAGCACAAGACAGTTATGTGATTACTTTAGGTTACACAAGATTATTCTATGGTAACTCAATTATATGTGAAAGGTATAATCGACATGTACATGATTATACTAAGAGATATAATCACATAACTACTTCTACTCCTCTGCCCTAATCAATACACATGGATCTGATCAGGACATGTTACGTATATGATTGTTATTTTCACATAAAGTATATGAAGTACATGAGAGAATAATACGAATACAAGGAGTACACGATACACATGATAAAGTACATGAACTTGGAATACCCAATGCACCCGATAAGGGATAACATCTTCTGACAAGATCCATTTAGCATCAATCTGTGTAACAGTGTGTCAACATCAAGTAAAGTAGTCTAGAGCAGGTAATATAGATACTATTATGATGAAAACAATCAGAGGTAGGTACTCGCCTGATATCCTGAGCAATGACTGAATATCGATATCTGAACCGGCGTCACAAAGACCTATTATGAATTTACAGAGTTACAAGATGGTCTAGAGTAAAAAATATATTTAAATGTATTAATTACATGCTTCTAGGCCTCTTCTAGGTCATGGAAGTCAAACTAGGTCAACACCAGTCAACTGGTCAACTCTAGGTCAAATTTGGTTAAATTAGTCCAACTTGGTTGTCTATTATCTATATCACTTAGGTAATTCTGTTTCTTATCTAGTTTACCTCATATCCTTTTATATAGGAATATCCAATTCCTAAGTTAAATCCCAATTATCTAGCCCAAAGATTCTATTATACTTTATACATTATCTATTGTCTATATTAAGATATTAACATATCCTATAAAGCTATTATAGTTTCCCACACATGAAAGTATCAAGACTCTCCCACACATGGCTACTGCTATGACAAGCTCTCTCTGTAAGTTGCTGCTAAAGGAAGCACCTCCCTCACAGTTGATACAAAAGTCATATAACTAAGGACTGATACAAAATATAGAACCCCTCTTACTGTACTTTGATACATGATGTATCAAGTGAATGATACAACCATAGAAACAAGGACTGTTACCGAATATACAACATGGACTGACATATAGACTGATACTCGTGTTTCCCTTAAGGACTGATGCCTAAGTCTCCCCTCCTATATACTGCTGCTTTTAAGCTATTAAGTAGCTAACTGCTACTAAAACTAATACCATTCTTCCCTCATCTCTCTACACTAACACTGATACAATTATATATGATGTAGTGATGCTGTAGGATTCTATTTAACTGCTATATGCATTGCTCTTAAAATAGCCTATGCTCGACTTCTCCCAAGATTGATACAATAAAGTGATGACTTAAGCAATGTCTCTCAATACTAACACATGGATATCCCTTAATAATCCCCTATATCTACATGACTGATACAAAAAATAAGAAGACATGAAAGTTACCTGTGCCTACAGGATTAAAGAAATGTTCCTAAGAATGATACAATGTAAAATCAGATAACTGCTACTAAACATCATATTTATAACTTATATATATATATATATATATATATATATATATATATATATATATATATATATATATATATATATTCTATCTACATGGTGTTATAGGCCTTTATGCTTAGAAGCTTAACCCCTTCTCATTCCTAGCTGATACATTTAACCATTTAGGACTGAACATCATAGCCAACCAAGGATTAAACAAATATCTAGAGGCTGATACATAATATTGATCATGCATAGTACTGATACAAGAATGTGTAGGACTGGTACTTTTGGCCTCTGCTATCTCAACTGATACATGATGCTAGGCAAGTAGAAATTGCTAAATAACAAAGCAAAAAAAGTAATACCAAGCAAAAGCAAAGCAACAATGCCAAGCAAAGGAAAAGCCTGTTATTCTGTTGCTTTGCCCTGCTACTACAAATGGGAAGGTAGCTACTGCTACACTTGTTGTATGAAAGTCCCTTGTTGTAACTGATACAAATGTTCTAGTACAATTGATATATATGTATCCTATTTAACTATATGCCTGATACAAAAGTACCTATATGACTGATACACTAGTGGCCCATCCTCTCTTACCAATCAACTGATACTATATACATATGTGACTGATACATAGGTTCAACCTTCTTGTTGCTATTGCCCTGCTATTAGGCAGGGCTGCCTACTGTCAATGCCTAACCCGAGCCTACCTATACTGATGCCAAAACTGCTTCTTCCTAACTGACTGATACCACAACCCATATGCAGGACTGTCACAAGATTAGGACAAATACATTAAAGGAAGGACTGAACTGTACTCCTATAGGGCTGAATCAAACTAAATATGGGTTGTTGTAATATTACCACAAGTGATACATGAAGACTATATGACTGTAACTTTCCATTCCTCCCACCTTAACCGATATCTAAAGACTATAGGATTTATACAATTTACTAATTGGGACTAATACATATATCAACAAGTAATGATACATATATCAGTCTACTGACTGATGCACTCCCCCTTCCTATCCAATTACATAGTAGATGCAAAATATAGGCATATAACAGTCCAATGCATATTATGACTGATACAAATAGTAGTCCAAAAATCAGTCCTATGCTAAACAAACCACATTTACTCTCATATAACACACAAGGGTTATCCAATGATAATCTACCTTAACATATATCTTAAGAATAATGTCAAATCTGAATTTAGAACCATTTGTGTCCTTCTGTCAAACACTTGGCATCCGTATCGGGACACGTTGTGATACGCCCACGATACGCACTCCAAATGGATCCAAACTTGACCCAAAGTACACCCACCCATTCTAGAAATGCTATTTTCGGATTTTTCCTCAAATTGGGTCAAATATAAAGGAGAAAGTCTCTAAATAGAAAGGGAAGAGTCAAAACTCCTCACCATTGGCAACCCCAATACATGGGAGTTCCTATTTGATGCATCTATACTATTTAATACAAATTAGAGGGATTAGAATGCATATACTTATTGGAAGATGGATTCCCAATGAAGATGCTCCAGGATCTAGAAGTCCTCAAGCTCCAAGTGCTCCAACCTTCAAAGCTTTGGTCAGAGTCTTATACTCTCCATGAGGAAGAGGTTGTAACAAATTTAGGCTGATTTGAGTGAGTTTTAATGGTAGGAATAATTTGGGGAAGAAGCCTCTAAATTAGGGTTAGGTTTTGGAATGAAATGAAGAGGAAGAAGAATTTCTTATTCTTATATGCGAGGGGGAGTGGTGTGGGTGGCCAAGTAGGTCTAGGTTTAGGGTTTGGCTAGTATGAAATAGTCCACAAGGTCCCTCCTCATGTGTAATGATAAGTTTAGGAGAGACTTTTCTTCTTAATTAGGTGTTTAGCCTAATCTTCTAATTAAACTCACTAGCTAACTAGAGACTAACTAAACTTAATATAATGGGTATGATGATTGTCTAATCTCTCTAATTAGGTCCACTAGGGTCATGACTAATCATCTAGTCCATCTAATTAAAATAGCACTATAGTTTACATATAATGTATCACTAGCATATTTCTTTAAATAAAAAATGATATAAATGCATGTGAAACACAAAATCTAAAATACCCCTATTTCTAGAATGTGGCAGTAACAATTCTACCCTCCTTAGAAAAATTTTGTCCTCGAAATTTGAGTTGTTCGTACACTTATTTAGGTCATGCCCCCAACAATCGTGGTCCAAGAAAGCCCTATCTAAACCATACAATTCTATTGAAGGAACAACACGCATGGTTATGAACCGTAATGATACGAAATCTCAATTAGGGATCTCAACTAACTACACTGACCATATTATAGCACAAGGTAATTCGTATGGTACTAAAGAAATGTACTATCAATAAGAAAAGAAAGGATCAGAATAAAACAACATCCTAACCCATGACATGTAGCATTGGCCTTCCCGTTATCACACCTAATTATCAGCTTGTCTAATTAGTACTAGGTTACATCATATATACAAGGGCTACAATCTATTCATGCATCATCAACTCATCTCAAAAGATATACTGGAATCTAGGTTAACTACTCACCTCTAACTAGGTCTAGTGACTGGAACTCCCTCCTTGGGCCAGGACTTCGGCTAAGAGAGGTGTACTAGGACAGTCTCGTATCAGGTGTGTAGTTGATCCACAAAACAGGCACAACCCCTTCGTCTTCCTACAGTCGGTCTATATATGCCTAAGCTTCTTACAGTAGGCACAGGTAGGCAAAACTGGAAAGTATGGCATATGCTGAAGGTTTAGGCACTCCTGAGGCCCAGGGTTGATACTGCTCCCCACTCTCTTAAGACTAAGCTCTCCTCGAGAATGCACTAGGTCCCCACAGCTGCTGGATCCTCTGGCCCTGCTTCCTCAGGAACTCAGTCTGAACTCTTTGTGTCTCTAACACGTCCCAGAGAAGTCCAACTATCTGAGCCCCTCCGGCGGGTAAGCCTCCTGAAAATATAGTATAGGGTACCTGTAGTGCCCCGCTCCGCGAAGGCACTAGATAAACAGAAAGATCGGATTGCTGAATCTGCAACAGAAGACGATTAATCTGGGTGAGTGGACAAAGACTCATTTTATGATTCGCTTGCGCCCTAAGAATCAGAGTTTTCGATTGAATGCTTTTGTTAATAACAAGACTGTAATCTTGAGTATGCTTAAAAGAGAACCTGCCCCTTGTCTGCTAAGAAAAGAGATCTGTATCCTGCCTGAAAAGAAGATGGAATTGTTTATGACTTGCTCGATTTATGCATGATTCATTTGATATCGCATGCACATTGGGGATTCCACTTAGTGACGAGCTGAACCCTAGAGAGTCACAGCGGCTAGCGACAAGCTGAACCCATGAGAGTCACAGCGGTTAGCGACGAGCTGAACCCAAGAGCGTCACAGCGGCTAGCGACGAGCTGAACCCATGCGAGTCACAGCGGTTAGCGACGAGCTGAACCCGTGGGAGGCACAGCGGCTAAGATGGAAATGATTGTGGCTTTTCAAAGATGTGTTTTCAAAGGAATGTAAACTGACTAATGCATTCATGAAATGAATCTAGGTAAAGAGTAGCAAGATCACATCACAAGAAAATGTTTTCTCACTAAATGAACAGTGATCGTTTCAGAAAAATGTAGCTCCTTTGTTCACACATTCACCAGTATGCTGATATACTGACCCATCATCAGTCTGCATGCAGGTGCACCATGCATCGAAAAGGATAGCCCGAAGCGATAGCCCGAGCCTCATCCTCAGGAGCCAGAAATCAGAAGAGATGCCAAGAGATGACATCTGTGCAAGAGTTTGGTTTTGTATATAAAAGGATGTAATGTATGGGAACGAGATCATTGTAATCTGTATTATTTCTGAGAGAATGTAATATTGTATAAGAGAGAATCGAGAGCTTGTAATCTGTTCAAATGAAATCAATAAAGAGAAATGTTCTTGTTACCATTGTGTTCAATACTTGTATTCTAAAATATGTCCGCTGCTGCTTCAATTATCTGCGATACGTTCCGCTGCGTATTGTCAAACTTGTCTATCTTGTCTTGTTTCAGGTCTTGGCCTTGTGCAAGCACAACTTAGGCTTGCACGGCATCACGCCTTAGCGAGGACGAACGGTCCCAAAGAGCCCGAAGCGAGGACGAAAAGGACTCTGCGGGATCGGGGCGTGACAGAATGGTATCAGAGCAACACGATCCTCTGGCCAATTTTGATTCAATTAAATTTGTACATGTCTTCTGATTTAAATTCCGTTGCCTACTCGATATCAATAATAAGATGAACGTTCCATACAAAAAGTCTGTAAATATTTTATGATGGTGAAGGATGAGGACTATCGCTGCTAAGGATATCGTAAGTTTCTCCTTAAGTTTCGCGGACGAAACTTCTTTTCGGTGGGTAATTATGTAGTGCCCCGCTCCGCGAAGGCACTAGATAAACAGAAAGATCGGATTGCTGACTCTGCAACAGAAGACGATTAATCTGGGTGAGTGGACAAAGACTCATTTTATGATTCGCTTGCGCCCTAAGAATCAGAGTTTTCGATTGAATGCTTTTGTTAATAACAAGACTGTAATCTTGAGTATGCTTAAAAGAGAACCTGCCCCTTGTCTGCTAAGAAAAGAGATCTGTATCCTACCTGAAAAGAAGATGGAATTGTTTATGACTTGCTCGATTTATGCATGATTCATTTGATATCGTATGCGCATTGGGGATTCCACTTAGTGACGAGCTAAACCCTAGAGAGTCACAGCGGCTAGCGACAAGCTGAACCCATGAGAGTCACAGCGGTTAGCGACGAGCTGAACCCAAGAGCGTCACAGCGGCTAGCGACGAGCTGAACCCATGCGAGTCACAGCGGTTAGCGACGAGCTGAACCCGTGGGAGGCACAGCGGCTAAGATGGAAATGATTGTGGCTTTTCAAAGATGTGTTTTCAAAGGAATGTAAACTGACTAATGCATTCATGAAATGAATCTAGGTAAAGAGTAGCAAGATCACATCACAAGAAAATGTTTTCTCACTAAATGAACAGTGATCGTTTCAGAAAAATGTAGCTCCTTTGTTCACACATTCACCAGTATGCTGATATACTGACCCATCATCAGTCTGCATGCAGGTGCACCATGCATCGAAAAGGATAGCCCGAAGCGATAGCCCGAGCCTCATCCTCAGGAGCCAAAAATCAGAAGAGATGCCAAGAGATGACATCTGTGCAAGAGTTTGGTTTTGTATATAAAAGGATGTAATGTATGGGAACGAGATCATTGTAATCTGTATTATTTCTGAGAGAATGTAATATTGTATAAGAGAGAATCGAGAGCTTGTAATCTGTTCAAATGAAATCAATAAAGAGAAATGTTCTTGTTACCATTGTGTTCAATACTTGTATTCTGAAATATGTCCGCTGCTGCTTCAATTATCTGCGATACGTTCCGCTGCGTATTGTCAAACTTGTCTATCTTGTCTTGTTTCAGGTCTTGGCCTTGTGCAAGCACAACTTAGGCTTGCACGGCATCACGCCTTAGCGAGGACGAACGATCCCAAAGAGCCCGAAGCGAGGACGAAAAGGACTCTGCGGGATCGGGGCGTGACAGTACCACTCCAGGAGGCAGAGGAAGACTCTCGGTCTTAGACAAAACTGCAGAAATCTTTTGAATGGCAGGAGGTGGAGAAGGACTCTCTGGTAAGGCTTCTACCACCTTCTCAATCGCAGGAGGGGCAACTAGCCCCTGGTCAGCGGGAAGGATCACTAACTCCTGAGAAATAGGAGGTGGAAGTACGCCCTCAGTCATGTCCAGAACTGCAGCTGCTCCCAGATGATAGGCTCTGGTCATGGGTGCCTTACTGGAAAGATAAATAGAAACAAGAATCATCAAAGGATTATAAGACAGATTATCATTCAACATAATTATGAAAACTAGTAATTATCATAATAAACAGAAGAATTATCTACAATGGGTTACCACTTCTAAATACTACAGGTATATTATAGTTCCAGGCCATGGGCATACTTAACTCATTGGCACAAACTATCCAGGATACTATACTACACCTTATAGGATACTATCTTCTATTATATGCCTCAGTCCCTCAATCACCTAACATTGCTTAACCATTCTTCTTGCGATGAATACTGGTATACACCGCAACCATGCACTCTATTGATACACCCTTATCTATCTAGAATACTCTCTCTAGGGTGTCTACCCAAGTCTTGACAATGTTTACATATGGTACTAACTCCTTAATACTCATAATAGCTCATCACAACACTACTATCCTTCTGGACACTAGTTTTCTCATTAGACCACCGACGATTGTCCTCGACTTATGCACTTACCCATCACAGGTCCTACTACTTTAGCACTATACATTCTAATACTGTCACATTCTCCTATATATTTGGGTACCATACTACTATGGCACGCTTACTGACCCATTCATGAATATACATTCGCCTTCTCATGACACAGCTGAGTGTCAAGCACAAATAGAATAGTAAGGCTCAAACAATTTTTATGATGCTTCCTAGCTACTTAGCTCACTCAACATCCATCTAAAATATGCATGATGACACCGATACCAACTCCGAGAATAACAACTGATATTCTACTCTCCCATCTACCACTGGTACCTATTCTAACTATACTGACACTTATCATAGAACTATTGCTAGAAAGGTATTGCATTACGAGTTATCTCTAATTGATGCCTATAGCTCACCTACCCAATTAGGAACCACTCACAGGCTCACAAACTATACTCTAAAAGATTAACACTAATACTCAAAGACACAGACCTATTTGTAAGTCACCAAACCATCACACTATCAAGGAACTCTAATGAAATAAAACTCTACAAGGAACTGGACTAAAGAAACTGAGGGTATCTCTATTCCTAAGCTAATTGATGATGGAACATAATCCTATAATAACAGAAGTAAAATGATAGAAATGATACATTAAGAACCCTTTTTAAGATACAATCTGATAATCATACACGTTTGTCCCAAAATCGTGATACTCAGAATCCTCGCCACGCCAGTAAGCATAGCTGCGATAAACGATAGATTCCACAACTAAGATATGCACCTCTATAATAATGTCGTCTAGAATTTTCGCTGTGCTTACTAATATAGCTATGAGAAATTCTAAATTTTATAACTAAGATATATACATCCGAAGTCAGGTCCTTACGTTTCTGCCATGCCGGCTGATATGGCTGCGATAAACTCTAGGCTCCGCAACCAAAGCAGACATTTTACCTTTCTTGTTGTGCTAGTCAACATATATCATCAGAAGATACCGTAATTCAGTCCATAAAATTTATCTCGGTATGAAAATCAAAATCAATCAACGAATCATTAAGAATCAAACTCAATAACAACAAGCAAGGGTAAACTGAAACGAGAGGAAAGGATTTCGAATTGGAGTTCAAAATAAGATTCTCAAGGGTCATCACAGGAATCTTTCAAGAAGTCCTAATTGTGATTGAGTATCGTCTCATCCTAATATCTTATTTCCTATAACCTATCGCAGGCTTGCAGTAGTACAACTAAGTCAGTGTACTACTACGACATCGCATTAATAGCAAAGTCTGACTTGCATGGGCAACCACTAAAAATGTGTCACGACCCGCACCCGAAAAAAGGGCACGAGACCGTAGGTATGTCCAGCCTGCGCCACAGTATTGACGGTAGAATGCTGTCCTAGGTTGCACAACTAACTATAACACAATATAAATGTGCCTGTCGATGCTAACTCTCCATACGGAGGACAATCAAAGAATAATACAATCTTAATCACAATAAGTAAGGTAGAAATAGTAGCACAATAATGATTTAGATAGATGTCAAAGTGCATACAACCAAATAGAAATAAGTCTAAGAGTCGGCAACAGATCTAAAAGTCTAGATAGTTTAATATGACATCTCAGATATGATAACTGGAAACAAATTCAGGCAAATATCCTAGCTATCTAACTAGGCACTACTGGTGTCTCCTCTAAGCTACCAGGATTCTCCTGGTGATCCGGGTCACAAGTGTCATCGACGCCCGCTCCGTAATAGGTCGAGCAAAAGTCTTCCAGATCCTCTGAAAAATTTATCCAGTCAGGATTGTAATGAAGTACATAACTTTGAAAACAGTTCCATTACATGGTAAAAAATATATAACTCACAATAGAATAATATACATGATGTATTGGAATAGAAATATAGAGAAATAACATCATGAAGATATAAGGAACTGAGCCATGAATAAGATAGAGAACATATTGACTTGAATTGAACATAAGTGATTTAGAGCACAAGATAGTTATGTGATTGGTTTAGGTTGCACATGATTATTTTATGGTAACTCAGTTATACATGAAAGGTATAATTGACATGTACATGCTTATACTAAGGGATGTAATCACATAACTAGTTCTACTTCCCCGCCCCATTCAATACACATGGATCAGATCACGACATGTTACATATATGATTGTTATTTGCACATGAAGCACATGAAGTACATAATGTACATGAGAGAATAATACGAATACAAGTAGTACATAATTCACATAATAAAGTACATGAACATGGAATATCCGATGTACTCGATAAGGGATGACATCTCCTGACAAGATCCATTTAGCATCAATCTGTGTAACAGTGTGTCAACATCAAGTAAAGTAGTCTAGAGCAGGTAATATAGATGCTACCATGATAAGAACAATCAGAGGTAGGTACTCGCCTGATATCCTAAGTAACGACTGAGTATCGATATCTGAACCGGCGTCACAAAGACCTATTATGAATTTATAGAGTGACAAGGTGTTCTAGAGTAAACAATATATTTAAATATATTAATTACATGCTTCTAGGTATCTTCTAGGTCATGAAAGTCAAACTAGGTCAACGCTAGTCAACTGGTCAACTCTAGGTCAAAGTTGGTTAAATTAGTCCAACTTGATTGTCTATTATCTATATCACATAGGTAATTCTGTTTTATCTATTTACCCCATATCCTTTTATATAGGAATATTCAATTCCTAACTTAAATCCCAATTACCAAACCCAACGATCCTATTCCACTCTATACATTATCTATTGTCTATATTAAGATATTAACATATCCTATATAGCTATTATAGTTTCCCTATATACGGATACATGAAAGTATCAAGACTCTCTCAAACAAGCCTGCTGCTATTCCAAGCTCTTCCTATATGTTGCTGCTAAAGGCAACACCTCCCTCACATTTGTTACAAAAGTCATATAATCAAGGACTGATAAAAAATATAGAAACCCTCTAACTGTACATTAATAATCAAGTGACTAATACATCCATGGAAACACGGACTCTTACAGAATATACAACAGGGACTGAAACATATAGACTGATACCATTGTTTCCCTTAAGGACTGATGCCTAAGTCTTCCCTCCTATATACTGCTGCTCTTAATCTATTAAGTAGCTGACTGCTACTGAAAATAACATCATTCTTCCCTCATCTCTCTACACTAGCATTGATACAATTAAACATGATGTACTAATACTATAGGATTCCATTTAACTGCCATATGCATTGCTCTTAAAATGGCCTAAGCCCGACTTTCCCCAAGATTGATACAATAAAGTGAGGACTGAAGCAACGTCTCTCAATACTGACACAAGGATATCCCTTAATAGTCCCTTATATCCACATGACTGATACAAAAAAGAAGAAGACATGAATGTTACTTATGCCTACAGGATTAAAGAAATGTTCCTAGGACTGATACAACGTAAAATCAGATAACTGCTACTAAATATCATATTTATAACTGATATATATACATATATATCCTATCTAAATGCTGTCATAGGCCTTTATGCTTAGAAGCTCAACCCCTTCTCATTTCTAGCTAATACATTTAACCATTTAGGATTGAACATCATAGCCAACCAAGGGTTGAACAAATATCTAGAGGCTGATACATAATACTGATCATGCATAGGGGTGATACAAGAATGTGTAGGACTGGTACTAAGGGCCTCCCCTATCTCAACTGATACATGATGCTAGGCAAGTAGAAATTGCTAAACAACAAAGCAAAACAAGCAATACCAAGCAAAAGCAAAGCAACAACGCCAAGCAAAGGAAAAGCCTGTTATTCTGTTGCTTTGCCCTGTTACTACAAATGGAAAGGTAGCTACTGCTACA
>JANAVB010043219.1:5635469-5640469 GCA_029216955.1 Iris pallida
CTAGCCGCTGCCTCGACTCTCCGGCGCCGTACTCCTGCCGCCCCTCCCCCGTCGGCCCCATCCCCCGCCCTCCTCTCCTTTGCCCCCCGCGCTGGAAGCCCCGAGTTCCCACCCCCAGCTGCTCCCCCACGGATCCCGGCGAGTCGTTCCTCGGGCTGCCTCCCCTCCTCGGGACCCGCGCGTGGATCAGACCCTCGGGACGCGCACTTGACCGCCACGTGCCCCCTTTTCCCCTATCGTTTGTTTTTTAATTTTGCTTCGGACCCGTGCCCGTTTGTTTTGGGTTTGGGTTCTCTCCGGGTGTGGAGACCCGACCCTGTAATGTTGCTGTATCCTTGAATAAAATCTGCTTTTTGATTAATATATATATATATATATATATATATATATATAATAAATCACAATATATATATGTATATATATATTGTGATTTATTATATATATATATATATATATATATATATATATATATATATATATATATATATATATATATATATTGTGTGTGTTGTTGGATGCTAATCTAGATAGCGTTCTACAGTCGATTTTGTGACATAGCCTGGACGTACCTACGACTCATGTCCGTAGTTCTAGGTGCGGGTCGTGACACCTACTCTCGTGTTGCCGTCTGTGCAATCAATCAAGTAATGAACCATTTCTTGGTGGACGTAGATTATTCTGTATCGTAAAATAAAACATACATAAGCAATTAGATGAAATTATATGGACATTCTAAATGCATTTTAATTAGTACTTCGTGTATTAAACCAGAATAAAAAGTAGAGCAAAAGGTGAAGCAGAGTTTCACATTGTGGAGATCAGACGAATTTTTTCCATTGGAGCTGGATCAAGCCAGAATCCTGTCGATAGGATTTATATCGATAGGAATCTGGGTTGACCAGCACCAATCGAAAACTTTTTTCCTTTGGTCTCTTCAATTTAAAGCTATGTGTCACCTTTTGGCGAGTACTTCATGTATTCTCCACTCCACCACCTCCATGAAAGTTACAACATCGACATTCGATGCCTTTTCGCATAGTATCAGCACAAGTACTTTAGGTTTCATTTTCACGTTCTAAGTACATGTTATAAGTGCGATTTTAAAACCCCATTAAATGGGTGGCTTAGAATAAATATCAAACATCTACAAGCATAGGTTTAGCAAGACGGATACCTATTTAACAAAGAGTTGGAGGCAATTTGATCTTAATGACTTGCAAGAAAGAGGTAAGTAGATCGTCTAGCCAAAGAATATAGGAATATTATCATATTAGTTAAAATTCTTGAAATACGAAAGCAATCCAATAATATTGTGGTGGTAAATGCATTTTTTTTTCTTAATTTTGTGAAACTTTTGTGGCATATCAATAACTTTAAGGATTTGTGGATCATTTCATATACGATTTATCAGAGGAATCACACATCCTTAAATTGCTAATATACAACAAGAGTTGCACAAATTTAAGGACAAAAATTACATTTATCCACATAAATAATATTGAGTTGCTTTCGTCTTCCAAAAACTCTAATTGTATGATAACATTATTATTTTCTCTAGCACGAAGACCTACTTGTCTCATTCTTGCAAGTCATTGGTACGAAAGAACTATTGTCAACACCTTCTTAATTAGGTATTTGTTTGAGTAAAATTATGCAGTTAGAAGTGCACACTATAAAAGAATGCTGGATCCATGCAACATCATTGCTAAGTATGGGGAGGGACATAAATAAAGAAGTAGTATATGTATTTGACTCTTGGATCATGTCAATACATACATGATAGGCGGCTCAGATCACTCCTATAATTTATTCTAGTATACATTAGGGACGATTATTTAAGTTCTGTTCATAAGTGTGGTATATGTTCTTATCAAATGTAGTATATGAAGGATATAACAAAAAATATGAACCCACATAATGTAAATGCTAAAACATCATCTCACACTACAAAATACATTGATGGTTTGTGGTATCATCATTGCCGAAAGGTGAGGGCCGGAGGGATAGTCAATGTTATCTACGGCTGTACGGTCTCTACCTCGTCTGTCAAATGGCTGCATAGGCTATGCCTCACCGTTATTTAGAGTAGCCATGCTTCCTAGAGAAGTACTATTCAGAAATAAAACAACTAAAATCTACATACTTGGTTTCATACTAATAGCTTGTAACCAAAGTGTCCAACATGGACACGATTATAGTCACAACAACTCTAGACTTTGGAATGCGAATGATTTTTTACTTATTTGTTCTGAGAAACACTTCCACATGTTAGTTTAATTTTTCATCTAAATCCCTTTAAAATTGTTAGCATTATACAGGGACGAGATTGTGGCTATTGAAGCTTCCGTCCTCAGCACTTAAGCAGGCAAATATGTATTTCATATATGTATAGTTAGCAAAATATATGAATTAATAACCCAGGATAGAACTTATTCTTCATGCCCTTAGCCATGGTTAGTGACAATTTTTTGTCATATTTTGTCACTAAGGCAAAAGGTCCCTTATGGGAACTACTACTCCCAAGTCACTACCAAAATACATGGATTTACCGACGGCCTTATCCGTCGGTATTCCGTCGCCAAAAATAAATATCGACGGATATTTTGGTAAAACAGCCGTCGGGAATAACCTCGTCGCTAAAACATATCCGTCGCTACTTCCGTCGCTCAGCGACGACTTAGCGACGGAATACCGTCGGCTCATTTAAATATATATAGCGACGGATTACCGACTAGCTTTCGTCAAAACATGTATCAAGATATAGGTTTAGCGACGGAATACTCCGTCGCTAAAGAGTCGGCAAAACCGTATCAGTGATTTTCTGATACGCAATATCCGTCGCTAATCCGTCGTAAATTTGTCGGTAAAAGCGTATTAGCGACAAAACATCCGTCGCTAACAGCAAAATTTATGGACATCAAACAGAACTAGGTCGACGGACGTTCCGTCGCTAAACCGTCGCTCAATGTAAAATTCTCCAGGTAGCGACGGATATTACGTCGCCAATTCGTCGATACATTAAACTCCTACAGATAGCGACGGATGGTCCGTCGCCAATCCATCGCTTTATTGAAATGCTCCAGGTAGCGACGGTTTTTCTGTCGCCACTCCGTCGCTAAACTCAGTTTCTCCAGTTAGCGACGGACTATCCGTCGCTGAGTGGTCGCCAGTCCGTCGCTAACTTCTAATTTTTAAAAAAAAAAATACTGCAAACAGACTCTTTCATGTTTGTACAACACATCCAACACAATATCAAACATGCAAAATATCCATATACAACACCATATATCCATATCCAACACGAATATCCAACGTATCCAATATCCAACACCATATATCCATATGCAAAATATCCATATCCGACACCAATATCCAACGTATCCAATATCCAACAAAATATTACCAACACAATATATCCAATATCCAACATTAAATTATCCAAACATAAAAAAAATATCCGAACATACAATGTATCCAAATGTCTACAAAAATTTTGGCAGCACCTCCTTTGTATATCAGATCATCGCTTATAACCCAGCGTAGGTATATATCCAAAAATCACATAGACGAAATATGCACATACGAATTTAATGCACACCAATTATCCAAGAAAAGACATCAATTATACTGAAGAGTAACCTAATATCCGTCGTTATACTGAAAATTTATCTTCAAGTGTGAGAACGGATGGCTCAGAATACACAACCCAAAATTCATTCTAGCATACATTAGTGTGAATCATCTATGTTCTGTACATATGGTGTAGTATATGATCTTATCGTATATAGTATTTGAAGAACGTAACAGAATCAAGATGAACTCACATAATGTAATACTAAGACATCATCTACTACTATATAAGATATAGTGATAGGTTGTCGTATCATCATTGCCGAGGGATGAGGGTCGGAGGACAGTCAACTTATCTACGGCTACATAGTTTCTGCCTCGCCAGTCGAATGGCTGCATGGACTATATATGTCCTGATCACCATGTCGTACCGTAGATTAATGCAAATGGAGCTGGAAACAAAATACAGAATCCAATCCCTGGGTTCGCCGAAAATACAAAACACAGAATCCAATCCCTATATTTTAAGTGTGAGAACGGATGGCTCAGAAGACAACCAAACCGGAGAGGATACTCCAAGAGATACATCTGAGTAGGACGTATACTCTGAGAGATCACCCTTACAGAAATGATATCAGTAGTGGTATCGAATGTTGGAGAAGATATTATCACAGTATACGTCCTCTCCTCCACGATGGCTCTAGACCCATCTGCTCATCCCTGCTTCCATTCTTCTTGTTTGACTCTCTCAGCCACACATGATATCCAGCTCAAGTGTAGAGTAGGCGGAAAAGAAGGGGACAGGAATAGGAGGGGGAAGCAGCATACCGGCGGCATGACCAGGAGGAAGTACAGAGGTTTTCTTCAACATACGTAGGAGAACTATAAGGATATATGTAAACACAACATATCACCTTGTCAAAGACCCTAAATGTGACAACCATGTTACCGCGGTGTCGGAAGACTAACATGTCATAATTTTATAAGCCGTGTGTTTTGACATAATCCTCCCAACCGGATTTCAGTTCTATGTAATAATGCGAGATTACGACACAGGAGGAAAGAGTTGGGATGATTATGTCAAAACACACGGCTTAGAAAATTATGACATGTTAGTCTTCCGACACCGCGGTAACATGGTTGTCACATTAAGGGTCTTTGACAAGATGACATATTGTGAAAAGATATATCCTTATAGTTCTCCTACGTATGTTGAAGAAAACCTCTGTACTTCCTCCGAGTCATGCTGCCGGTGTGCTGCTTCCCCCTCCTATTCCTGTCCCCTTCTTTTCCGCCTACTCTACATTTGAGCTGGATATCATGTGTGGCTGAGAGAGTCAAATAAGAAGAATGGAAGCAGGGATGAGCAGATGGGTCTAGAGCCATCGTGGAGGAGAGGACGTATACTGTGATAATATCTTCTCCAACAT
>JANAVB010043219.1:5645469-5762408 GCA_029216955.1 Iris pallida
CCCGACCAGCTTCGGCTCGTCACTACCAAAGGAAAGTCTCCAATCGGTAGTGCCCTGAAGGTATCGTAGAACATACTTGACCGCACTCCAATGTACCCTTCCAAGATTGGAAAGATACCTGCTAACTGTGCCAACTGCATGAGCGATGTCTGACCTCGTATACACCATAGCATAAAGAAGGCTTCCCACAGTTGAAGCATATGGAACCTGCTCTATATCTTCCTTCTCATCCTCGATAAATGGACACTGCTCCTTAGTGAACTTAAAATGAGCTGCAAGGGGTTACTCACTTTCTTCGATCCGTCCATCCTAAAATGCTGAAGTACCCGATAAAAATACTTCTTTTGGAACAAATGTAGCAACTTAGACTCCCTTTCTCGGCTGATCTCCATCCCAAAAATAGTCTTTGTTGTGCCCAAATCCTTCATAGAGAAGGCCGCCCTAGTTGGCACTTCAACACCGCTATCCTAGTGGCATTCCGACCTACCAGTAGCACATCATCAATATAGAGCAGTAAAATGATGACATTATCATCGACGAAGTACCTCACAAAAACAAAGTGGTCCGACGTTGTCCGTTCATAGCCATGCTCTCCCGTAAACGACTTGAACTTCCTGTATCACTGCCTCAGAGCCTACTTCAGACCATACAAGCTATTCCTCAACCGACAGACCAAGTGTGACTTGTCCTTCCTACAGAATCCCTCTGGCTGCTCCATGTACAACTTCTCCTCAATATCACCGTAGAAGAATGTTATCTGCACGTCCATCTACTCGACCTCCAAGTCGAAACTGGCTGTATTGCTAGCACCACCCGAATAGACGACTGTTTGATGACTAGCGAAAAGATCTCATCATAATCTATGCATTTTTGCTGACCATAGCCTTTAACTACCAGTCCTGCTTTGTATTGAGGGCAAGTAGCATCATCTATCTCCTTTACTTTGAGCACCTATCAATTTTTCAAAGCCTTCTTGCCCTTTGGCAACCATACTAGATCAAAAGTAGAGTTGGCCTGTAAGGAACGCATCTCCTCCTACATAGCCTTCATCCTCTCCTCCCTATGTTCGTCGTCTATAGCCTCTGCCAAACTTTTGGGCTCTCTCCTGTCAGTCAGTAGAACATACTCATTTGGTGAGTATCTTGTAGATGGTCAACGTACTCTGTCTCTCCTCCTCAACGGAACCACTGGTGTTGGCTGTATATCAATAGTCTCCTCCCCTTCAAGAATTACCTCCTCAGCATGCTCATCCTACGGAGGGTTACCCTGATCACCATCAGCAGGCTGATGATCAAGGTTGGGGGCAACTCTATGTACTGGCTCCGCCATAACTGGATCCTCTGCGATATTCTCTAGAAACTACTCGAAGCAAAATGACTCTAACTCAGGCAATTCCTCAACCACAGAAGGCATCTTGGAATCCTGGGTGTTGGTCATGGTCTGATTCTCAATGAATACCACATCCCTGCTTCTGTAGAGCTTTTTTTCCAAGGGGACGTAGAGTCTATAACCAAACTCATTCCGACCGTAGCCGACAAAGATGCACCTCCTCGTCTTCGGCTCAAACTTGGATCTCTCATCCTTTGGTAAATGCACAAAGACCTTACAACCGAACACTCACATGTGGTTGTATGACGGCTCTTTGTAGTACCATACTTTGTCATGCACATCACCCTTCATAGGACCGCAGACATCCGATGAATCAACTCGAGCAACGCCGGCTTTCTTGAACTTGGATGACTTTGAAAAGATGCCATATTTTGCTTTTTCGTCAAAAAGTGCGTACATCTCTCCAATTTTGTAGACTTTAGCCCTGGAATCACCTTTCTGTTCACCAAGTAGCTCATTCCCTCTTTGCTGATATGGCTGAGCTGCATGTGCCACACCTCGATAGATGCATCACTGAGTGCGTTCACCTCCTGTGTCCCCTGTGCACACCCCTACATATAGCAGAGTTCGAAGTTCTTGCTTCCTCTGGCAATCACCATCGAACCTCTGGAAAGATTCTACTGACCGTTTCCGTAGAGATTGAAGAAACCCTCGTCATCCAACCTTCCAACCAAAATCCGGTTGAAACGGATATCAGGGACATAACAGACATCTTTGAGAATAAGAACTGCACCCATCTTCGTCCTCACATGCACATCTCCAATAGCAACCGCCTTCGGCACTCTTTGTTACCTATCTTCAATACTCCACAATCGCCTGTTGTGTAAGTGGCAAATAGTGCCCTATTGTAAGATACATGCGTTGAAACATCCGAGTCCACCAGCTAAGAATTGTCATCGCAGGCGAGGTTCATAACAACCTCATCACCTACGACGATCACATCACCTTCATGTGCCAAAGTTGTTGTTGTAGTATTCTCACTTTGCTTTCCTTTATCGCCCTTCTTCTCTCTCTTCCAAGCGAAACAGTTTTGCTTGATGTGGCCCATCTTGCCACAATGGTAACACTTCGAGTCCTTATACCGACCCTTGGACTTGCCCTTGCTATTGTCTCTGCCACCATCTGGACCCCTAATTTTGTCCCTTCTCCGGGGCTCTTTGAAACTAGTGCCTCTGAGTGGTGGAATGTGGATGAAGTTTTCTGAGAACGTCTTCGCATCTCTTCATTCAGTACCCCGCTCTTGGCAAACTACAGACTGACCACACCTTCCAGAGCAGAAGCGATCATAGATACTTGTACGGTCTCCCACGAGTCTGACAATGTACATAGCAGCCAAAGTCCCTGAACCTCATCGTCGAACTTGACTTTCATCGAGGATAGTTGGTCAACCACGCCCTGGAACTCACTCAAGTGATCCGTAATGGACGCACCATCTTTGTACCATAGACCCATCATTATCCGGATCAGGAACAATTTATTTATCCTGGTCTTCTTCGCATAAAAAGATTTCAGCTTATCCCACAGTGTCCTTGCATGCACAATATTGGAAACGTGATTGTACATGTTCTCGTCAACGAACTGTCTTATGTACCCACACACCTATATATGTTCAAAATTCCAGTCCTCTTTGAATTTACCACTGGGCCTCTCGGAAGCAAATACCGCCAGATGCAACTTCTTGACAAATAGCAAATTCTTCATCTTGCTCCTCCAATAGTGATAGTTGGTACCGTTCAGGTTTACCATACGCATCGACTTCGCGTTCATGTCTGTTTCCTGGTTTGACGGTCAACTCCTGACACTTATGTAAACCCAAAGCTCTGAAACCACTCTGTTGGGAACGAAGTGCAAAAACTGTTCCTCCCAAACCAGAGAGTCCTGCAGGAGAACCGAACAAAAGCACACAAACCAAAAATGCCAAACACAAATCGCAGAAACAGATATTTTTGACGTGGAAAATCCAAATGAAAAAAACTATGGGACGATCGGAGTCCAACCCAACCTCCACTAGTGGAATAAAGAGAATACACCCGCTACAAGCTCCTTCTGATCCGAACGGATCACCACAACTCACTTGAAAGAAGAAATTTTGATTGTAGACTCCGAAGAACAAGAGATGTCAAAAAATTATTCGAAGTGATCTCTCCTTCACAATAGTCTTCAATCCTTTCTCTCTCTCAAAAGTTGTAAAGCACTATTACTCCTCTCTTTTTCTGAGATATATTTTGAGGAAACACCTAGTATATACAGCCTCAAACCAATAACTAATTGAGGTATTCTACTATATGTAGGTATACTCAATATAAACCACTAATATGTTTCTTTTATATATAGGAATAGCTAATCCAACTCCATTGAGATATCCCTACTATATATAGAAATACCCAACCCTAATCCATTGGAATATTTCTATTATATATAGGAATACCCAATCCGACTCCGGAGTATTTTCCACATAGTTTGGGAACCCCCACTCACTCTAACATAATTGACTGACCTTAACTAAACTTGGCGATCCACACAGATGTGCACACACACAAACACATGAACATATGAATCGAAGGGTCAGAAACACAATTATTTGTGTCGTGTCATGTCTTCAATGTGCACCTATTTAGCACGTGTATTATGGGATCTTAATATCTACAAATAATAACCTAATTTTGACAACAAATCCAATCTCCGTCGTCCTGTCCGGATTTGACCCCAGAGTGTCCACAACAAATCAACAAACCCAATCTTCAAATCATCACATCGAAGAGGGGGGAAAGTCGATTGAGAACTTATAGTGGGAGGATGAGGAGGGGGAACCTTGAAGGCGAGAGGGGAGCACATTGGAGGCGAGAGATGGGCACGTCAGAGGCGAGAGGGGGATATGTCGGAGAGAGGCGAGCACGAGATGAGCACGTCGGAGAGAGTGGAGCACGTTCTGCCGATCAAAAGGTCATACGTTAAGAGGATATAGAGAGAGACGAGTGAAATTTAACATTTCGATCATGGTCCTAGTCCTGGTCGCGTCCTCTCTCCACTATGCATCTATTTAGCACGTGTATTATAGGATCTTGATATCTACAAATAATAACGTAATCTCCACAGCAAATCCGATCTCCGTCGTCCTGTTCGGATCTGGCCCCATAGTGACCACAACAAATCAACAAACCCAATCTTCAAATCTTCACATCGTAGAGGGAAGGTCGAACGAGAACTTACAGTGGGAGGATGAGGAGGGGGAACCTTGAAGGCGAGAGGAGAGCATCTCGGAGACAAGAGAGGGGCACGTCGGAGGCAAGAGGGAGATATGTCGGAGAGAGGCGAGCACGAGAGGAGCACGTCGGAGAGAGTGGTGCACGTTCGGCCGATCGAAAGGTCAGACGTTGAGAGGGCACAGAGAGAGTCGAGTGAAATTTAACATTTTGACTAGCCGCCTTTTCTTATAAATTGGACACGATACTGGACGATGGATCAGCGATGCCTATGTTCGTCGCCAAGTAAAATATAATAGAGACATGGCGTAGCAGAGGTTTCCCGCCTTGCACCCGATGTTTGCCGCGGGAACGGGTGACGACCCGACGACGACCCGGCAACACATATTTGGTTAATTGGTAAATGGCTACTATTGGTCGTTCAGTCGTTGCTTTTACATTGCTGCCTGACAATGGATGTAAACCGTCGCCAACAAGCTGTCGCTATTTTGCAGTATTTCAGAAGAGGTCCTTCTAAGTCTTGGCTTCAATTTGGGCTAACAACAAAACTGTTGCATGTTGAACCTACTTACAATCAAAGAAACAGTTCCTCACCCACAACACGGAGACAAAATCGAGCGCGTTTAGTTTTGGCAGTTTGGGACTCAATTCTAGAACTACATGAGATGCATATGGTATGCTTCGATTACATGACTACCAACTCTACCAAACACAGACCACAGAAAGAAGCGTTAGCTATAGTGTTATAATCATCACCAGATTACTTAGCTTTTGGTTCAGGAGGCAATGTCCCAATCCCTAAAATTCTGCTTGATGTCCACATTCCATCTGATCGAAAACCTGCCCGGCCCCTATCGAATTTTATTGGTAATCGACAGTCACAACCTAGCTAATCATCTCCTCGCTAGCTGCTGTTGTACGTAGTACTTTCAGGAAATATAATGTGTTTGAAAAATTTCTTAACCAAATGAAGGGCAATTAATCATGAGAAATATTATTTACTGAAAATTGAAATGTGATCTTCTCCCATTACTCTAACCTTTTTTATTCTTCTTCTTTTCTATATGACAACCTCAAGAACTGAAGCAGAGCAAGTACTCTACACTACATATCTAAGGCTATGAATAAAATCATGCCATCATGGAATAGGTGGTGGTATAGGCCTTCTTCCCGTTATATTTTATATGGTTCCTAGTCCCCCAATACTGGAAAGCTATGTTCGCGTAACGGTATATTTTACACAATCCAGAAAATGATGGGAGAAAAATCCGAAGTACGGTAAAATATTTATATTATTTGTTAGGAAAGAAACACGGAAACAATTTTCCAAACTAGAGAGTACCTGCGAGAGAACCGAGCAATACAACGCACGAACCAAAACACCAAAACAAACCACGCAGACACAGAGAATTTTTGATGTGGAAAACTCTTGCGGGAAAAACCACGGGACGATCGGAGTCCAACCCTGAGAAGCCTCCACTAATGAAATAGAAGAATTACAACCTCTACAAACTTCTCCCAATCCAAATCGGATCTCCACAACACTTGGAAGCAAGAACAATGATTACAAGGCTACGAAGAACAAGAACGACGAGTAGAGATTACCGAATCCAATTCTCCTCCGAAAAAAATCTTCAATCCTCCGTCTTCTCTCCCAAAGTTGCAATGGCACTCTTGCCTCTTTTCTCTCTTGTTTCTTGTGTTGTCTACAATGATTAGGGCTGGAAATAACATAATATTAACTCCCCTAATCCGCAGCAAAATCTGGACCTTCAGATATGATCCAACGGTGAAAATCATCCCAGAAATTCGTCCAGCCCGAAGACACAGAGTTCAGACAGAACTCTGTGTCGGACATCCAGCACTATTCGGGAATGGGAAGGCAGAGTTCGGCCAGAACTCTGCCTGGGGCAGAGTTCGGTCCGAACTCGTCCCCCTTGCTCCCAGCAGCTCCAGTAGCAGCCTCCGCCTTCTCATCGAGCTTCTTCGACATACGAACGGCGCTCGTCGCACTCCGGAGTCTTCTCCACATAGGTTGGGAACCCCACCCACTCCAACAAATCTTCCCTTTCACAACTAGGTGGAGGAGGTCGTCATCCCGACGATCTGCCTGCAGTACTCAAACTTTTCCCTTGGTAGAACCTTCGTGAGCATGTCCGCTCCATTGTCATCAGTATGAACCTTCTCAAGCGTCGCGTCCTTCTTCTCAACCACATCCCGTATCCAATGATACCGAGTCTCGATGTGCTTGGACCGACTATGAAATGTCTGGTTCTTCACAAGGTGAATAGCACTGATCTGACTGTCGCAAAGCAAAGTATACTGCTCTTGCTTCAGCCCCAATTCATGCAACAGCTTCTTCATCCACAGTAGCTCCTTGCAAGCCTCCGTCGTCGCAATGTATTCCGCCTCTGTCGTCGACAAGGCAACACACTTCTGCAACCGCGACTGCCACGATACCGCTCCTCCGGCAAACATCATCACATAGCCCGAAGTCGTTCGTCTCGTGTCTACATCTCCAGCCATATCAGCGTAGGTATACCCAACCAGCTTCGGCTCGTCACCACCAAAAGAAAGTCTTCAATCAGTAGTGCCCTGAAGGTATCGTAGAATCCACTTGACCGCACTCCAATGTACCCATCCAGGATTTGAAAGGTACCTGCTAACTGTGCCAACAGCATGAGCGATGTCTGGCCTCATACACACTATAGCATACATAAGGCTCCCCACAGCTGAAGCATATGGAACCCGCTCCATATCTTCTTTTTCATCCTCGGTAGATGGACACTGCTCCTCAGTGAACTTAAAGTGGGCCGCAAGGGGGCAACTCACTTTCTTCGACCCGTCCATCCCCGAAACGCTGAAGTACCCGATGAATATACTTCTTTTGGGACAAATATAGCAGCTTGGACTCTCTCTTTCGACTGATCTCCATCCCAAGAATAGTCTTCGCTGCGTCCAAATCCTTCATAGAGAAGGTCGCGCCCAGTTGGCGCTTCAACTCCGCTATCCTAGTGGCATTCCGACCCACTAATAGCATGTCATCTACATAGAGCAATAAAACAATAAAATCATCATCGGCAAAATAACTCACAAATACACAGTGATCCGACGTCGTCCGTGCATAGCCATGCTCCCCCATAAGTGACTCGAACTTCCTGTACCACTGCCTCGGAGCCTGCTTCAGACCATACAAGCTCTTTCTCAACCGACAGACCAAATGTGATTTGCCCTTCTCACAGAATCCCTCTGGCTGCTCCATGTATAACTCCTCCTCAAGTTCACCGCGGAGGAATGTCGTCTTCACGTCCATTTGCTCGACCTCCAAGTCGAGACTGGCTGCCAATGCTAGCACCACCCGAATAGACGAATGCTTAACGACAGGCAAAAAGATCTCATCATAATTCACACATTTCTGCTGACCGTAGCCTTTAACTACCAGTCTCGTTTTGTATCGAAGGCGAGTAGCATCATCCGTCTGCTTCACTCTAAACACCCATCGATTCTTCAAAGCCTTCTTGCCCTTTGGCAACCGTACCAGCTCATAAGTAGAATTGGCGTGTAAGGAACTCATCTCCTCCTGCATAGCCTCCATCCACTCCTGCCTGTGTTCGTCTTCCATAGCCTCTCCAAGCTTTCGGGCTCTCCCCTATCAGTCAGTAGTACATACTCGCCCGGTGAGTATCTCGTAGATGGTCGACGCTCTCTATCGCTCATTCTCAGTAGAGCTACTGGTGCTGGCTGTATATCAACAGCCTCCTCCTCTTCAGAAATTGTCTCCCCGGCATGCTCATCCTCCTGAGGGACACCCTGACCACCATCAGCAGGTTGATGATCAAGGTTGAAAGCAACTCCATGTACTGGCTCCCCCATAATTGGATCTTCTGCGATGTCCTGTGGAAACTGCTCGAAGCAAAATGACTCTAACTCAGGCAATTCCTGAGCCTCAGAAGGCGTCTCGAAATCTTGAGTGTTGGTCATGGTCTGATCCTCGACGAATACCACGTCCCTGCATCTGTAGAGCTTTCTTCCCACCGGGTCGTAGAAACTATAGCCAAACTCATCCCGATCGTAGCCGACAAAGACGCATCGTCTCGTCTTCGGCTCAAGTTTGGTCCTCTCGTCCTTCGGTACATGCACGAAGGCCTTACAGCCAAACACTCGCAGGTGATTGTATGACAGCTCTTTGCCGTACCATACTTTGTCAGGCACATCATCCTGCAAAGAAGCACTAGGAGATAAATTAATAACATAAGCAGCTGTGAGAAGAGCCTCACCCCAATAACTGCTCAGTTAGTTTACTTCTGACAGCAAACACCGCACCCTCTCCATCAGTGTCCTGTTCATGCGCTCCGCTATACCATTGAGCTGAGGTGTCTTGGGCGGAGTCTTCTGGTGTCGTATCCCTTGCTCTCTGCAATAAGCATCAAAGGGACCAATGTATTCGCCACTGTTGTCGGACTGAACACATAATAACTTCTTGCCCGTCTCTCTTTCAACAGAGGCCTGAAACTCTTTGAAAGTAGGCAGCACCTGATCTTTGGTCTTTAAGACATAGACCCAAACCTTTCTGGAACAGTCATCAATAAAAGTTATAAAGTAAGAAGCATCATCAATAGATTTTACCTTCATAGGAACGCAGACATCCGAGTGAATCAACTCGAGCAACGCCGGCTTCCTTGAACTTGGGTAACTTTGGAAAGACACCATATTTTGCTTCCCAGCTAAACAATGCGTGAACTTCTCCAACTTTATAGACTTGAGCCTTGGAATCACCTTCCTGTTCACCAAGTAGCTCATCCCATTCTCGCTGATATGGCCGAGCCGCCTGTGCCACAACTCGGTAGACGCATCATTGACTGTGTTCACCTCATGTGCCCCCTGTGCGCTCCCCTCCATATAGTAGAGACCGGACTTCTTGCTTCCTCTGGCAATCACCATCGAACCTCTGGAAAGCTTCCAATGACTATTCCTGAAGAGACCGAAGAATCCCTCGTCATCCAACCTTCCAACCGACACTAGGTTGAAACGGATATCAGGGACATGACGAACATCTTTGAGAACAAGAACCGCACCCGTCTTCGTTCTCAAATGCACATATCCAACGGCAACTGCCTTCGACACATCTCCATTGCCCATCTTCAACACTCCACAGTCGTCTGTTGTGTAAGTGGCAAATAGTGCCCTGTTGTGAGATACATGTGCTGAAGCTCCTGAGTCCACCAGCCAAGAATTGTCATCGCAGGCGAGGTTTGTGATAACCTCATCACCTACGACGATCACATCGCCTCCATGTATCGAGACCGCCGCTGTAGTGTTCTTATCTTGCTTTTCCTTGTCACCCTTCTTCTCTCTCTTCCAAGTGAAACAGTTCCGCTTGACGTGGCCCTTCTTGCCACAGTGGTAACACTCTGAGTCCTCCTAACGACCCTTGGACTTCCTTCTGCTCCTATCTTTACCACCACCTGAACCCCTGCTTTTGCCCCTTCTGTGGCTCTCTGAAACCAATGCCTCTGAGTGGTGGGATGTGGATGAAGTACCCTTAGAACGTCTTCGCATCTCTTCATTCAGTACCCCGATCTTGGCAAACTCCAGACTGACCATGCTCTCTGGAGCAGAAGCGATCATAGATACTCGTACTGTCTCCCACGAGTCTGGCAATGTACACAACAGCCATAGTCCCTGAACTTAGTCGTCGAACTTGACTCCCATTTAAGACAGCTGGTTAACCACACCCTGGAAATCACTCAAGAGATCCGTAATAGACGCCCCATCTTTGTACCGCAGACACATCATCGTCCGGATCAGGAACAACTTGTTTACCCCGGTCTTCTTTGCATACAAAAATTCTAGCTTATCCCATAACGTCTTCGCGTGCTCAATATTGGCAACGTGGTTGTACAAGTTCTCGTCAACGAACTGCCTGATATATCCACACACCTGTATATGCTCGAATTTCCAGTCCTCCTCAGATTTATCACTGGGCTTCTCGGATGCAAATACGGGCAGATGCAGCTTCTTGACAAACAGCAAATATTTCATCTTGCTCCGCCAATAATGATAGTTAGTCTCGTTCAGGTTCACCATGCGCACCGGCTTTACGTCCATCTCTCCTCTCTAGTTTTCCTGTCAACTCCAGACACCCTTCTGAATTCCAGAACCTGGCTCTGATACCACTTTGTTGGGAAAGAAACGCGAAATTTTTTTCCCAAACTAGAGAGTACCTGCGTGATAACCGAGCAATACAATGCACGAACCAAAACAACAAAACAAACCACGCAGAAACAGAGAATTTTTGACGTAGAAAACCTTTACGGGAAAAACCAAGGGACGATCGGAGTCCAACCCTGAGAAGCCTCCACTAATGAAATAGAAGAATTACACCCTCTACAAACTTCTTCCGATCCAAATCGGATCCCCACAACACTTGGAAGCAAGAACAATGATTACAAGGCTACGAAGAACAAGAACGACGAGTAAAGATTACCCGAATCCGATTCTCCTCCGAAAAAGACCTTCAACCCTCCGTCTCTCTCCCAAAGTTACAATGGCACTCTTGCCTCTTTTCTCTCTTATTTCTTGTGTTGTCTACAATGATTAGGGTTGGAAATAACATAATATTAACTCCCCTAATCCGCAGCAAAATCTGGACCATCAGATATGATCCAACGGTGAGAAATCACCCCAGAAATTTGCCCAGCCCGACGACACAGACTTCGGACAGAACTCTGTGTCGGGCATCCAGTACTATTCTGGAATGGGAAGGCAGAGTTCGGCCAGAACTCTGCATGGGGCAGAGTTCGGCCCGAACTCGGCCCCCTTGCTTCCAGCAGCTCCAGCAGCTCCAGTAGCAGCCTCCGCCTTCTCATCGAGCTTCTTCGACATACGAACGGTGCTAGTCGCACTCCGGGATCTTCTCCACATAGGTTAGAAACCCCACCCACTCCAACATTATTTTATAGGATGCATCAAAATTTTTTGGCATTAAACATTTTTTTTATAAAATTATAAAACAAGAACTAAAATGTCCTACGTCATTTTAAAACAAACTTCCTATGCTATAGCAATTTTCTTGATACTGAAAATTAGTTTCCCATTTACTATGATTAATAACATGAACAACTAACTAAGTTACACTAATAAAATAAAAATTATATATATATATATATATATATATATATATATATATATATATATATATATATATATATATATATATATATATATATATATATATATATATATATATATATATATAAAAGAAAAATATTGAATGGTATAACATTTTATACATGATTTGCCATCTGGTAAGAAAAACGTTGATTGCAAATAGAGGTCACTCATCCTTCGGTAGGCCAGCGACGACTTAAAGATGGAAAATTTGTCGATAATCTTCTGAAAAATTTGTAAAAATTGGGCTCACAGAGTCCGTCGCGTGTCCGTCGCTATGTCGTCACTAGACCTACCGACGGAAAATAGACGTCATTAATCCGTCGCTATGTCGTCATTAGGCCTACAGACGGAAAATAGACGTCACTAATCCGTCGCTGTGTATGGCACTAAATCCATTGCTAATCAGTCACTGTAGCGACGGATTAGCGACAAATATTTGGCAGTAATACATTTTCTAATGACGTCAAGAATCCATCGATGTTTTGTCGCTAGTTGTAAATAGCGATGGATATTTTCGCCTCTGATCTGCCGTATTTGTAGTGTTGGTTGGACTTTGTTTACAACTATTGGACTTTTTTGTCCAAAAAAACGTCAAACCAATGAATGTTTTCATTGATTATAGGTCTAAAAAGTTAGGGGTAATTTTGTCATATTTTTAATTTTGGATATCAACTTAAAAAAATTTAAATAGTTTAAAGTATAAAGTTGTCGAGTAAAAAAATTTAGGATATCAAGTTGAAAAAATAGAATAGTTACGAGTATAAAGTTGTAATTAAGCCAAAATTTTGGTATCCACGGATGTATTAAAATAAACGAAAATGTGTGGTGGCTTGCACAGTACTCGTTTTTTCGTGCAAGCCACTACCCACCGCCACATCCCTCTCCCGCTCCGCCGTCCACCGTCCACCGTCCACCGCCGCATCCCACTCTTCCACTCTCGTGCTCCGTCGTTATCTGTCGGACTTCGCTACCTCCCCACCTCCTCTTATGGTCCGTCGTGCTCAGTCGACTCTCACGAGTAGTGGACGAGTAACGTACGAACCAAGAGTTAAAGTTGTAAAATAACTTCTAAATCCAAATGCAATACCTAAACTCAACAGTGACCATCATAAAAATGTATAGCACCACCTCCTCCACTATTAAATGAACAACTATTAGTGTGAGCGCGAATATAGGAAAGATCTAAAGTTACAACCACCACCACCACCTTTTCTTTCTCCTCTATTTCTACCCCCTCTTCCCTCCTCCCTCTCTCACTGCAGCTGAAGGAGAGGAGCAGAAGGAAAGAAAAGGAAAAAAAAAAAAAAAAAAATGAAAACAAACACCATCAACAACACCAACAACAACACAAAGTTGATACTCTTCCACCCCACAACTAATCCCCTCTGCAAGCAGCAATCCGGCTCGTTCTCCTCCCTCCTCGCTTCCGGCTCCGGCTCCCACCACCACCGCCTCCTCGTCGTTGCTGTGGTCTCCTTCTTCACCTTCGCCTCCCTCTTCACTTTCCTCACCACCACTACCACCACCACCACCACTACCACCTCCTCCACCTCCCCATCAATCTCCCTCTCACTCTCCACCCCCAGCTACACCATCACCACCACCCCGCCGGTCCTCGCCGACGCCCTCCTCCACTACGCGGCCTCCGCCTCCTCCACCGGAAACGGCCGCATGCCCGAGCCCGAGCTCCGTGCCATCTCCCAGGCCATACGCCGCCGCGCCCCGTGCAACCTCCTCGTCTTTGGCCTCACCCCGGAGACCCTCCTCTGGCGCTCCCTCAACCACGGCGGACGCACCGTCTTCCTCGACGAGAACGAGTACTACGTCGCCCACTACGAGAGCAAGCACCCCAACGCCCTCGAGGCCTACGATGTCTCCTACACCACCAAGGTCGCCGAGCTAGAAAATCTCATCCGGTCCTCCCGCGAACGCGTTGGCGACGAGTGCAGGCCGGTGCAGAACCTGCTGTTCTCGGACTGCCGCCTCGCGATCAACGACATGCCGAACCAGCTGTACGACGTCTCGTGGGATGTTATCCTGGTGGACGGGCCGAGCGGGTACGCACCGACGGCCCCCGGGAGGATGTCGGCGATATTCACAGCCGCGGTGATGGCGAGGACGACGGGGAAGGGGAGGACGGACGTGCTGGTGCACGACTACGAGAGGGAGGTGGAGAAGGTGTGCAGCGAGGAGTTCTTGTGTGGGGAAAACTTGGTGTCGGTTAACGGCCAGCTCGCACATTACATCATACGTGGCGGTAGCGGTGGCGGTGGAGGTGGCGATAGGACGATGGATGGGTTCTGCAAGGACAGGAACAGTACACTGCCGTCGGCCGGAGAGACGATGACGGAGGGAACAGTGTAAATGTGGTAAACATGTTAAGTATAAACAAATGGTTCGCGTTTTAGGGCATGTAATAAGTGTAATTTTGTGGAAACATAATAATTTGGTTTGGTTTTAATTTGTTTTAATGAAACTTTTTAATTTTTATTAAGCAACAAAATCGCTTTATTCTCGATAGTTTTCAAAGCATCTTATGGAGTCCTGATGTAGGGGGAGAGAGGACTAAAAACATAAACGCTATTTAGTTTAACGATCAAGTATAATATTTAAATTTTCCGTTCTATATGTTCCATAAAAGAATTTAGGTCACGTCATAACAGTTGCTTGACTTTCCGTCCGAGCTCTCTAGCCTAATGGTATTAGAGCGGACATCCGGAGGGGCCGGCAAGGTTCGAGCCCTCCAATCGTGTGTGTGCGTGGGATTTCAAAAAAAAAAAATGGAGATATAAACGTAAAATTTGAATATTATACGATACTCTATAACTAAACAGAAATATGTGAGGGCCGTGTGACTTTAGTTATTTAGTTTTGCACGGTAGGGGTTGTGTGATTTGGATTTTTTAGTTTTGTCATATGACAAATCGAGAATGAGACTCGTGACACTATCTTTTGCTTTTAGCATTATCTTAGTAGTCACACAATCCTTTGGGGCTCTTGAGTTGCAAGCATTCAACGATGCGACCAAGACGAGAGACATCTGTCGATAAACGATGTCTCGTCTCCATCGAAACTGCCGCCACGAGGGTTGTGTGACTACTGAGATAAGGATAGAAGCAAACAATAATATTATGTTAGTCCCGGGGCTTGACCAAAGATGGAAAAACTGATGCAATCGAGATCTGAGAGTCACACAAAAATTTTGCAGTGATCAAACTCAAGATCTACGATGATACAAAAAGCCAAATAGCCAGATTACAATATGAAGGAGGAAAATAGAGAAGAGAAGATCTCTCGTTCTTCCTTGCAAACGTGTTGCAATTGGGACAGAAAGAGTTACAATAATATAGAGAAAGATGAGATGAAAAAAAGTTGCTGGGGTCAAAACACCGTTGCTCAAAGCAAGATTCGCCCCACACGAATTACTTCCATGAACCAGCAAGTTGAAGAACTTGTGGAACGCTCGAAGTCACCTCTGTTCTGACTCCTCGGATGGACTTGCAATGGCGGCAGCAGCCCCTCCCCCCCTCCTCCTCTCTCTCTCTCTCTCTTTCTGACTTATAAAATTCATAGTTATTCACAAAGGAGGCCAGAAGATAGTATATATAGAGAGAGGGTGGAAACCCTAGCCGCCTCTTCAGTTATGGAAAGATTGAATCAAATCCCACAAAGATAGCAACGAACTTAATTCAAATCCCACAAAGATGGAAACGAAATTAATTCAAATCCCACAAAGATGAAAACGAAATTAATTCAAATCCCACAAATATGGAAACGAAATTAATTCATTAAATCAATCTTTCCATAACTGACTTGTAGCCTGCACAGTCAGCGGAGCCCTCCATGCGACAGCAGCAGCAGTAGCCTGGCCGCATGAGCCATATGGCCTCATGGACCGCATGAGCCGCATGAGCCGTATGGACCGCATGACTGCTGACGTGCTAAGTGCAAAGTGCGCCAACAAAATGCCACATTACACCTCATGAGCCCATGAGCCCGAGCCCGAGTCCGAGCCCGAGCCCGAGTCCGAGTCCGAGTCCGAGTCGCTAAGCCCCTTTGGGGCTTAGCTCCAAATGGAATTAATCCAAGAGAATGACAAAAGCATTAATACTTAATCCTTGGAGCCTTATTCTTACCTCCTAGTAAAATCACCCACATGGTTCCCTCCTTAGGGTCACCATCCCATGTGCATCTCTCAACAATACAACCAAGTATATATGTTGAGATAACTTATGGTGCATTTCCGATGTGGGACTAAACTTTTACAAGGCATGTTGAGAGCAAGCTCTCTCCATGTAAAGAAAGCACCAACAATTCCCCACATATCATAACATATATATGTATCCAGGGTTGAGCGTTCCCCACAGTAACTGTCCATTTTACATTAGGATAGATGTCGCTGACGACTTGAATCTTCCCGTATGGGTTAAATAGTAATGTGATACAAGAATGGACTATGCCTTGAATTCTGCACCACAATTATAATTCTTTCCACTCATAAAGTGTAGTTACGTGTGCTTCTGGCTGCACATTAAAGGCCCCGTGCCAGCCTGGTTTCAGTGTATAATTTTGGGCATCTACAAGTTTACCCTCAAGAGACGGCCTGATATCTCTTTCCATACACTATAGGTGAGTTCTTTATTAAAAAGACATGGCATGAAGCCTTGCGCTTCCTTGCGGTGCTACTCCGCTATGACATGGCCTGAAGCCGAGGCATTACCCCTACCTGGGAACCTCATCGTAGTGTCATACTACTGTAGCATGAGGTCTCAGCCTCTTTGTAGTGCCAATCTACTCAGCATGAAGCCTAAGGCTTCCATGCGGTGTTACGCCGCAACGACATGGCTTGCAAGACCGAGGCTTTACCCCTACCTGGGTACCTCATCGTGGTGTCGTGCCACTGTAACATGGAGCCATCCTCCCCTTTGTAGTGCTGTCTACAACTCTTTAATTACGTCATACAGTATTAGGCTATCTGCCTATTTGTGGTGCTACGCCGCTATGACTTGGCTTGTAAAGCCGAGGCATTACCCCAGACCTAGGAACCTCATGGTGGAGTCATCCCACTGTAGCATGGAGTTTCAAACCTTGTAGTGCTGCTCTACCGTGCTTCCTGTAAAGCACACCAGGCATTCACTCTGCCTGAGAACTCATTAAGGCGTTTAAGCCAACCTTCCACAGGATCTGTTTTTCTGCAGAAAATACATAGTAGACAACAGTGGTTATGGATCTGTATCCCTTCCATGTTCCAGAGAACAAGTACCCACTGTTACCTGATAGTTTCCCAGTCAGTGATCCTCCTTTGAACCAAAAGTTGGATGCCTAGTAGATTTTTCTTTGAACTAATAGCATAAAACTTTATGGTAAGATTACAAAGACACACTATCAAAATGCCTTCAAGCCCATTTTACAAACTGTGTCATCGACCAACTAGCGCTTGAGGCCCTTTGTGAACGGATCTGCCAGGTTCTCCTGACTCCGAACATCAATCACTGCAATTACACCTCTTTTGATAAGATCGTATACTGCCCTGTGCTTCAACCGCACAGTCCTCTTCTTCCCATTGAAGAGGTCATTTGATGCCACCGCCACAGTCGCCTGGTTGTCACAGTATATCGGTATCGCCGGTATCTGAGCCCCAACCACTGGAAGATCATACATGAGCTTCCGAAGCCATTCTGCTTCATCTGCTGCAGTTTCAAGTGCATAAAATTCAGATTCCATGGAGGAACGAGAGAGTATAGTCTGCTTCTTCGACTTCCACGATATAGCAGCTCCACCTAAGGAAAAGACATATCCACCTGTGGATCTCTCGCTTTCCACCACTGAATACCAGCTAGCATCACTGAAGCCTTCCACTACTGTCGGATATCCGTTGTAGTGTAGTGCATATGTCTGAGTCTTCTTAAGATATCTCATCACCCGCTTCACAGCTTTCCAGTACTCAATCCCTGGGTTGCTTGTGAACCGACTCAGCATTCCCACGGTGAAAGCTATGTCAGGCCTTGTGGCAGTGGTTGTGTACATCAAACTTCCGATAATGCTAGAATACTCCAGCTTCCTGACGCTTTCCTTCGAGTTTGGCTTCAGCTTCTGATCACACCTGTATGGCGTATCGATCCCTGGAAGATCCTTATACCCATAGCGTGTGAGCATCTTTTCAATGTAGTGAGATTGTGACAGCGCTACTCCAGTGTCTGTCCGGATGATCTTTATGCCTAAGATGACATCTGTATCCCCCAAGTCCTTCATACTGAACTTGATTGAGAGGAACTTCTTTGTTTCCATGACACAGCCTATATCCGTCCCTAGGATTAGTATGTCGTCCACGTACAGACAAACGATGACTCCTCTTCCATCAGCGAACTTTGTGTAAACACATTTGTCCGTCTCGCTGACTCTGTAGCCGTTTGACCTAATAACTTTGTCAAACTTCTCATGCCACATCTTGGGAGCTTGCTTCAAACCATACAATGATTTTACCAACTTGCAGACTTTGTCTTCAAGACCTTTGACGACGAATCCATCTGGCTGTTATATGTAAATCTCTTCGGTCAGCTCCCCATTCAGGAATGCTGTCTTTACATCCATCTGATGTATCACCAACTTATGTATAGATGCTAGAGCGATTAACATCCTGATGGAGGTCATCCAAGCTACTGGAGCGTCCGTGTCAAAGTAGTCTATCCCCTGTTTCTGAGAAAATCCCTTGGCTACCAGCCTGGCCTTGAACTTGTCAATAGTTCCATCTGCCTTCATCTTCTTCTTGAAGATCCATTTACATCCGATGGACTTTTTTCCTTCAGGTAGATCTACCAACACCCACGTGTTATTGGAGGTGATAGAGTCAAACTCGCCATTTACTGCCTCCTTCCAGAAGATAGCATCTCTGGTCTTCATCGCCTCATCATAGGTAAGCGGATCTGCTTCCACAAGATAGGTGACAAAGTCATCTCCGAAGTCTTTAGGTCTCCTCGCTCGCTTTGCTGACGGCTCTGCGAGTTCTGGTACAAGAGTTGTTTCATCAACAACAGCTTCTTCTTGGACTACTGGCCCATATGAGATTTCAGTCTCATTTGCACCTACATCATTTTCCGGAATGTCCGAAAGAATAATGTTTTTGTCTTTTACAAACTTGTCTTCAAAGTATTCAGCATCGCGAGATTCGATGATATAATTTGACTCAATATCATAAAATCTCCGAGCATCACTCTTCTCGGCATACCCCAAGAAGATCGCCTTCGTAGTCCTTGTCCCCAGCTTCTGAATCTTCAGATCTTGGAGCTTCACATAGGCTAGACACCCCCACACTCGAATGACATTCAAGTTTGGTCTGACTTTGAACCAGAGTTCATGAGGAGTTACGTCCGAAGTTGCATACGGCACTCTATTTAGAATAAAAGTAGCCGTCAATGCAGCTTCTCTCCAGTAGCATTTAGGAAGACCCGCGGTTAGCAGTATTGAGTTTATCATTTCTGTTAATGTTCGGTTCTTCCTCTCTGCTACTCCGTTGGATTGAGGAGAATATGGAGCAGTAGTCTCGCATATGATTCCATATTCTTTGCAGAACGATGCGAAGTCATGAGACCTGTGCTCCCTACCTCGATTACTTCTCAACCTCTTGAGTTGTCTGGTCTGCCGTTCAGCTTCGACCCTGAACTCTCTGAACTTCTCGAAAGTTTCATTTTTAGTCTTGAGCAAGTAGACGAACGCGTATTTTGAGAAGTCGTCGATGAAGGTTATGAAATACTTCATCCCGGCCTTCGTGGAGAAATGTTTGAAGTCACAGATATCAGAGTGCACCAACTCCAGAAGATCTGTGCTTCGATTGACCCTATGAAAGGGTTTCCTTGTGATCTTCATCTGAGCACACACTTCACTCTTCTCCACCTTACCCCCACATTTGGAGATAAGTCCTAAACTGGACATTTTGTTAATTCTCTTACAGTGAACATGTCCTAGCCTATAATGCCACAACTCAAGAGAATAATCAGAAAATACAACTGTATTAATGTCATTAAACTGGTTGACAAGCTGAATTTTAAACATTCCTTCGGTTTGATAAGCCTTCCCGAAGTATGTTCCCTTCTTGGACATCACCATCTGACCAGCATTGATGTCCATCCTCAAGCCTGCATTACAGAGCAGGCTCCCAGAGATCAAGTTTTTAGCAATCATCGGAACATGCTTCACACATTGAAGCGTCAGAGTGTTCCCAGAAGTGAGTTTCAGCTCCACAGTCCCGATCCCCAGAACTTCAGCTTGGGCCTGGTTTGCCATGACAACCTTCTCAGATATCGGCTGGTACGTGGCGAACCATTCCTTGCCAGAATAGACATGACAAGTCTCACCAGTGTCTATCCACCAGTCAGAGTCAACCCCCACAGTTGTGACCTGTGCGATCATAGCAACAATGTTAGAAACCAATGAAACCTTACTAGGCTCACCTTTCTCTGATTGTTTAGGCTTGGATCTGCATCCACTCTTGTAGTGGCCTTTCTTGCCACAATTGAAACAAGTCACGTGGGACTTGGACTTCTGTTGCTTGAATGAAGGACCCTTCACTTTTAGATTAGTGAAGTCCTTCTTCTTGGGATGAGAAGCCGCCTGCTTTCCCTTGGGATCTCTCGTCTGCACTAGATTGGCTTTAGCCAACTGATTGGACAGAGTGTCCACCTTCTGTTGGGAACGTATCTCGTCCTCAACATGGATCTCTTGAAGTAGATCTCCCAAGCTAATGTCTAGCTTCTTTCTGAGCATCCTTGCATAGAAGGTACTCCATCCAGCAGGAAGTTTTGAGACGATCCCTCCAACGACAAACTTATCGGAAAGTGGCATCTCTTCGTCTTCCAGTTTTTGATGCAGCTTCAGAAATTCCTTCACCTGTGGCAACATGAACTTCTCGTCCTCAAAGAGCAATTTGTGATATTTTTCAACCATAAACATCTTGCTCCTGTTCCTGTCTTCTTCATACAGTTTTTCCACAGACTCCCATATGTCTCTGGCAAATTCCTTCTTCGAGTAGGATTCTGCCAGGGAATCCTCCATAGCATTCAGGATGAGAAGCCTGCAGATGCTATTTTCTCTTCTCTATTTGGCCTGGAGTTTGGTAGCCGCATTGATTGCGACAGTAGACTCAGTGTCTGGAGCAGAAGGTTCTTCCTCCAACAGTACATGATCAACGTCTTTGAGTTGAAGAGTTAGATAAATCTTCCTCTTCCAGACTTGATAATGCTCTCCATTGAACTTTTCCAACTTGCAGTAGTCCGATTGGACGAGCGAAGCATTAATGTTTTCCATCTACAAGGATCTTGCTTTGAGATTGTTAGTCCCGGAGCTTGACCAAATATGGAAAAACTGATGCAATCGAGATCTGAGAGTCACACAAAAACTTTGCAGTGATCAAACTCAAGATCTATGATGATACGAAAAGCCAAATAGCCAGATTACAATATAAAGGAGGAAAATAGAGAAGAGAAGATCTCCCGTTCTTTCTTGCAAACGTGTTGCAATTGGAACAGAACGAGTTACAATAATCTAGAGAAAGATGAGATGAAAAAAAGTTGCTTGGGTGTCAAAATACCGTTGCTCAAAGCAAGATTCGCCCTACACGAATTGCTTCTAGGAACCAGCAAGTTGAAGAACTTGTGGAACGCTCAAAGTCACCTCTGTTCTGACTCCTCGGATGGACTTGCAATGGCGGTAGCAGCTCTCTCTCTCTCTCTCTCTCTCTTTCTCCCTCTTTTTTGACTTATAAAATTCGTAGTTATTCACAAAGGAAGCCAGAAGAGAGTATATATAGAGAGAGGGTGGAAACCCTAGCCGCCTCTTCAGTTATGGAAAGACTGAATCAAATCCCACAAAGATAGCAACAAACTTAAATATGGAAACAAAATTAATTCATTGAATCAGTCTTTCCATAACTGACTTGTAGCCTATACAGTCAGCGGAGCCCTCCATGCGACAGCAGTAGCCTGGCCGCAAGAGCCATATGGCCTCATGGACCGCGTATGACTGCCAAAATGCCACATTACGCCACATTACGCCTCATGAGCCCATGAGCCCGAGTCCGAGTCCGAGTCGCTAAGCCCCTTTGGGGCTTAGCTCCAAATGGAATTAATCCAAGAGAATGACAAAAGCATTAATGCTTAATCCTTGGAGCCTTATTCTTACCTCCTAGTAAAATCACCCACATGGTTCCCTCCTTAGGGTCACCACCCCATATGCATCTCTCAACAACACAACCAAGTATATATGTTGAGATAACTCATGGTGCATTTTCGATGTGGGACTAAACTTTTACAAGGCATGTTGACAGCAAGCTCTCTCCATGTAAAGAAAGCACCAACATATTACAAGTCTCATTTTCGATTGGTCTTAACAAAACTAAATAACCTAAGTCACACAATCCTTAACTAAATGACCTAAGTCACACAATCCTTACATATTTTTTTGGTTGTAGAGTCGTATAATATCAAAATTTACGTTTAGATCTCCATTTTAGACGGTCAGCCAAGTCAAATAGATAATCTAACCCCTCCACTTCCTTTCAAATAGATTAATTTAATTCGCATTGTACGAGTCATAAATCGAGTCCCAAAATAAAATAAATTCAAATTTTGGAACGCAGAAAATTGTCCCAAATCCCGGTTTTGGAAGCCAATTTATGGACATAATATTGGAAAATTTCAAAACCTAATTGAACGAAGTTGTAGCCAACATGAACCGCTTCACGACGACCTAATATTTGTAATTTTCTCTTTAGTATTTTCTATTAAAGCTAGTTCCAAAAATTGAGAAAAAATATTTTAAAAATAATAATAAAATTTCGATACAAGGTTCGTCCAGACAAACCGGACGACTTCGTAGAGAACCAATTGCAAATTTGACCCGCACGCGTAAGGGAACAATAACAAGTAGTTTTTAATCCCTTCTCTTTAGAAAAATAGTTTTTAATAATTCTAAATAAAATTCCTTAAACTCTAAAAAATATTCTAAAAAGAAAATCAATAATATTTATAAATAAAAGTTTAAAATTACATATATATAACATCTACAAATATTTTTATACTTTATATTTATTTATTAATAAATATTCTATAAATGACATTCTAACTGTACATAAATATATTTATACTCAAATTTATCAAATATAAATGTTTTCTAAATATAAAAATCTATATATATATATATATATATATATATATATATATATATATATATATATATATATATATATATATATATATATATATATATATATATATATATATATTCTATGCATAAATATAAATGGGATGTATTATTAGTAATACTTCAAAATATATATTTTATATATATAAATATATATATATATATATATATATATATATATATATATATATATATATATATATATATATATATATATATATATATATATATATATATATATTATATATATATATATATATATATATATATATATATATATATATATATATATATATATTAAAAATATATATATAAATATATATATGTATAATATATATATATATATATATATATATATATATATATATATATATATATATATATATATATATATATATATATATATATATTCTATGCATAAAAAAAAAAAAAAAAAAATATTCTATGCATAAATATAAATGGGATGTATTATTAGTAATACTTCAAAATATATATGTACTTAGTACCTAGATTTTATAAATAGATAAGAATACGTACTATATATATTGTAAAACCCCTAAATTTTAGATATATTTTTTAATATATTTTATTGTATTGGGAATTTTTGGAATTTTTTAAGAATTTTTATTTATTGTATTATTATAGATGACCTTAGCCATGGTTTAGTTTTGGAGTACAAGACGGTTAAGAATCGTGGCACGGAGAGTATAGCCGAGTGCCCTGACTAGCGTGTTAGCCATGATAAGAAAGGCCGAGCTAAAAGTGAGTCCTAACTAGAAAAATTAGGCCAAGTTGCGATTTAAACCCCACCGACGATTTATTTAAATATTAGTTAGAATAATTACTTTTAGGTGACCCAGTTGTACCAATTTAGTCCAAACTGGGCCCAAACCAAATCCAAGCCCATGTAGGCATGTAGTGAGACCAAATACGATCATGTAGACATATTTTGGTAGAAGCAAGTACTTTGTATCTATTTTTAGAAATTTGTAAATAATTTCTAAATATTTATTGCATGTACATTATAAGTATTATTAGTGCTAAGCAGCGTTTACAATGTTGATACGATTTCCTAGAGCCAGATAAAGAGTGTGAAGGATTTGTTTACCAAAACTATTATTTGGGCTATTTTAGTTATTTAGTTGAATTATTATTATTACTAAAGTTAGTGCTGCGGTTACTAGTATGATCATTTATTGTTATTATTAATTTCTTATTATTTATATATTTAAATATGGCTATGAATAAAACCTAGACTAGATAAGTAAATTGGAGTCATAATTAGATTTTCGAGGATATTATATAAATATAAAAAAAGTATAAAGTTGTATGTATATAAAGATAGATAGGTATATATCTATATATAGCTAAAGTGTTAATAGAAAAAAAACTATTCATTAACTCATGAGATGTGAAAATCTCGTGTGTCAATTAACCCCCTAAAACCCGATCCCTTGGCAACAGAACCCGTAAGAAGGAAAGGGAGAAAATCTGTAATTAAATCTTCCTCAAATCAAAATCAATTCGATACAGATTTAAATCCTAGTCTATCAACTCGGGATTATATCTGGGATTTGGATTAGAACAATAGGAATTTAAATCCAAACCTATCACGAATAGAGTTCAGAAACAACTCGAGTAGTTATAGCAGACATTCAACTTCCCGATGATGTTCCGCACACACCCAATTTTCTCCAGCCTCGAGCCCCTCCGACCTTCCTGCGACCCCAGTCGAACACCTGCGCCGGCAATACATCGTCGGAGCGCTGCCCTACCGACAACCAACAGAGGACTCACTGTGTAGTCGACAATGAGGTACCCACTTTCCCACTTCGATTTCTTTGTCAGTTTTAGATTGTTTTCGTTCCCGCAAAGTACTGTAGAAACCTTACATGACCCTCTCAAATTCCTACCAAAGAGATTTGAATGAGATAGCACGACCACCCCGTGAACTCGACCCAAAGTCGAGACAATTCTGTTCTAAAAACAGAACCTAAGAACAGTCGATACCCTATTCACTACTACAAAAAGACCTATTAACAACGCTCGACGAGGCGTTTTAATGACGGCTGATACCTAAGCGTTATCAATGTTTAGAATCCATTCTTTCAATGACGGTCTGAACTAATTATGGACTTTTCATAACGTTTAGAAAATAAAACGTTATTAATATTTAAAAGCGGTGGCAAACTTGTAAGTAATAAACTTCCAACAAAACCCTTCACACCCGATCTTTTTTAGAGCTTCCCTCCTCCCCCTCTTCCCTCCTCTCCCTGAACCCTAAAATTTTCCAAAGCCCTTTCAGTTTCTTATTCATTTCCATCTCTCTTTTACTCCACCTCTTACGTAAACTCTAATCTTCTCCTTCTCCTCTTTCTTTCAACCTCCTACAAACCCTAACCTTAGCCCCAACGCCCCCTCCCACAAACCCTAACCCTAGCCCTGACTTCATTTTCGGAGAGGAGGAACTCGAGGCGCCAAAGGGAGCAAAATCAAAGTCTTCTCCAAATGTGAGCCCTAACTCCCAAATTTTATGTTATCGGGAACTCTCCAATTTCTGATCTTATTTTTCTCGACGGATTTTGCAGCGGAAAGCGTCGGGAAAGATGAGCTTCGTGTTCCGTGGAAGTCGCGGCGACATCGAGACTGGCTTTCATGGATTCATCCCGGAGAGGCTAGCTTTGGTTTGTTTCTTCCTCATTTTTTTGGATTTTTCTGTTTTTCTATAGTTTTTTTTATGAATTTGTTGTAATTTATTGATCTAGAGAATGCATCCTGGTGGTCGGCTTGTCAATTCCAACTCGATGGTGTTTCTCATTACCGGTATAATGTTTCTTCTTAATTTCGATAGATTTTGGAATCTAGAAAATTGGTTTATGTTGGGGAAAGAAATTTTATACGTACATTGCTGTTTTCTTCAGTGCTTTTGTTGTTCATGATCCTGAACTCGCAAATGTCCCCTAGCTTTCTGGTATGGATGCATGTTGTTATTTGTTGATGATTGAGATGGTGAAGATGAGATTGATATGGTATTTGTTTGTAGCTTTGGCTGGTTTTGGGAGTGTTTCTGAGGCCACCGGGCTTAGGATGTACGGCATATGCCAACAACTCCAGGCTCAAGCACAGGCTCATGCTGTTGCGGCAAATGGATTGTTCGGGCACACGGACCTGAGGCTGCATATGCCGCAGTCTATTGCACTTGCGACGAGAGGGCGGTTGCAGAGCCTCAGGCTCCAACTTGCTCTCCTCGACCGTGAGTTTGACGATCTCGGTATGGGATAGATGTTGCATGATAATCTTAACTAGTAGATAATGATGGATGATAAAAGAGAAGGGAAGGAGAGGTCAAGCCAGAATCAGTGAATAGAGACTACTGTAAAATAGCTAGTAAGGAGAGGGGAGAAGGACTTTCCAGGTTTGTTCTTCCAATCCCATTCTTTATTTTTGTTTTGACCGATTGTAAGGTGTTCGATAAAATATCCCTGAGAAGTTTTGCTTCACTTGCAGCAAACTCTAACGGTTTCGACAATTTTTGTTCTTGGCTTCTATTCAAGAGTTCTAGTTTCGACAATTTTTGGTGATCTTTGTTTGTAATTCCGGAAAGGATTAAAGATAAAACAAATAATTGTAAAATAAAGAAGCTTTAATCATCATCGTTTCTCTCTTCATCTCTTATATTGTCCTATCACCATTCTCTTGTATTATCTATTTCCATGCAATAGAAATGTCTAGTGGACTTTTCATTGTTCCATACCAGAACAAGATAAAATTGTGGATAGAAATGAGTTCATCAACGCATGCTGATTGATAATGTACAGATCCATCTCCCACCACCCTTAGCATAAACAACCCTTTAAGAGGAATCTCTTTGCGTTAATACCGACTCCATGTCTTCAGATTCAATTGTTTAAGGCCTTTCTAAATTGGGTGGAACAGTGGGAGTGCACATCGGATTACAGACACACACACACACACAATTTTATTTCCAGAGTCAGATTCATTCCTGATGTATTAATAAATGAGGGCATCATTTTCATGGTCCTGGAGGGATCTTTTAGCTTATGCATATGTGACCTGGTGTATCCTTCCTGGTATTTGTGTAATCTTCTCCATTTTTTTCCTTTCTATTTTTTGTTTCTCAAGTTAACTTTAATATGCACTAAAAAAATTACTAGCGATATTTTTGGGTGTTCAAGTAATGAATCACTAAATGAATCACTCAATGAATCACTCAAACTTTAATATGCATTAAAATTTGATTGAATAGAGGTGGCTTCTCAAAATAGATCTATGTTCTATGGCTGACCCATTTTTGACGGGCAAAGGTTTACAAGGTGATGATGATTAATAAATATGCGTTATTTGTGATACTTGTAGGTAAAAGGAAGGAGTTTAGCCTCCTACCGATTCAAAATAATGCTGCTTGTAACTAAGCACTTGGAGCAAGATAAACCTTAAGGTTTTATACATCTACATTTTTTTTAAAGAAGCATATGCATTATAAATGAACCGTTCATATATGTTTGCCAAATATATATGGTAAATGTGGTGTTACATATACTTTCTATGCTTTCTTTTATGAAGCCGACAATTGAATGTCGTCTCTTTACTCCTCTCTGCTGATGCTTTCCAGGAAACAACCCTTTTATTAAGTTGGATCTGTTTTTAGTTTTAAAATGAAACCTTTCTATTTTTATGCGTCCATGAAACGTCTGGTTTGTGTGGTCTATGTTTTGTCATTTACATTGATGCTACACAATGTTGTACTGGATCAATAATGCCTGTAGGTTCATTACAGTCTGTTCGTGTAGATGTGCTTTGTAACTAGTGCAGTCTGATCGTGTAGACGTGCTATGTAACTAGTGCAGTGCAATGCCAATCCTTTTAGTGCAGTACACGCAATGCCAACTCTTTCATAATGCCCATAAAACTGCATATATTTATTAGTTTTTAGTATGCAAACTGATATCATAATGCCCAGAAAACTGCTGACTTAAATTTTGAATATATTCTTTGCTTAGTTATATTTGGAAATGGTAAGAAGTTGCATTCTGAATATAATCTTTGCTCAGTTACATTTTGAATATATTCCTGGCTTTATCAAATTCTCTACTGCTAAATTGGATTGTTCAGGTTGTACAACTTGATGCCCAAAATGTTGCTGCTACAATCTGTACTTTGGAAAATGCTGCCATTGTAATCTGTTGTTTGCAAACTGATATCAAAGTGCATATATTTTTTTTCCTGATATCAAAGTGCATATATAGAAATGGTAAGAAGCATATAAATGGTAACATAGAAATGGTTGGCTCTTATTGCAAACTGATATCAAAGTGCACATAGAAATGGTAAGAAATTGCATTTGAATATATTCTTTGCTCAGTTACATTTTGCAAAGTTGATAATTGTTTCATAGATGGTGGTTATTTTGGCACAAACATGATACTACACCAACATACTAGTGTAGTATACTCTGAGGATGTAAATTTAGATAAATTTGTTTTCTTATCCAATGCATATACGGTATTACTTGATCAAGCAAAACTAAATAGAGAAAATCTATTGGTACATACACTATTATCCCGAATAAGGGAACAAAACTCAAGTAGAGATTACCACCAATCTTCTCCATCGTCACCTTGTAAACTTTGTGAGATATTTGTACTTAATGAATCACTCATCGTCTAATGTGACAATTGTAGGAATCTGTCCATGATCCACAAAATCAATCTTGTTGAGCCTCAAGCATACTGGATCGAGTTGGCAAAGTATGATTTTGGAATTACTACATGCCATTTGGTCGCTTCAATACCTGGGATGCACGTACAGAGTTATTGTTATGCCAAAACTAACCATTTCCTATCTATAAGTGGTTGTATGTTCCCTTAATATCATAATTTTTTGTCTTTCAAGTATTTGCTATAAGTGACCAATTATTCCTGCATAAGAAATTTTTAGCTCTTCCTATACATTATGCAGCTCATGGGAGTCTGCTCAACCTGGATGAAGGTCCCCCAAACAACCACCTAAATTCTCTTATGTTTATGTCTATTTATATAATATTCTGAAGCTATTTCAATTTTTCTATAAAATTCTAAAGATGCATTTTTGGCCTTCTTTATATTTTTTTTCCATTCTTGCGTAGAAAGGAAATAATAAGATGTAATGAAGTGAAAGTTGTTGAACCTTGTTATATGGGGCACCAATGTAAAGTTTTATTTTTCACATTATATTACAAAGTATATTGAACCTTGCTTTTATATTTTTCAGGGTTTTGCTACATGTTATGTGGACAGTTTTGATGTGGCCAAGTTTTGATGTGGATAATTTTGGTAGTTGTAAATATATATATGTATTTGGATATTCTATTTTGAGAATGTAATGAAGATGTTGATATGTACTCTATTTTGAGAAATGTAATAAAGATGGTGATATCTAATGTTAAGTTTTTGGAATGTAATATATAATGTGCAGTATAGAGCATTATAAATATGCTAATTTGAATAGTATAAAGTGTTATAAATATGCTGGATTGAGCCTATACATATTATCTATTCATAACGTTTTAAAAATGTCCTAAATTATGCATATATATTAACTATCCATAACGCTTTTATAGAAACTATCCATAATGCTTTTTTTATAACGCTTTTAAAAAATAATTATAATACCCGTTTTTATAACGCTTGCTTTGAAAAAAAAGCGTCATGGTTTGTCATTAATGACGCTTTTTAGCCGTCATTAAAAGGATTTTTTGTTGTAGTGATTTTAGAAGAGAAATTTTGAACCATATATTAGAAATTTACAAAAACTAATTGGAGACAATTGTAGACAACCTATACATGAATAAAACCTAATTTGTGGATTATGATTTCATGAAGTATACGCAATGATATTCAATGTTAAAATTTGAGAAAAAACCGTTTTAAAAAGCTTTAAATTTAGAAAAGTAACCGATACGGCGCGCGCCCCGACAAACCGGGCGACGTGGTTGTGCAATATATGCATCGAAAGGCGCGTATGGATGTTGCCGACGTGTGAGAACTGACAAAACTCGATTTTGTTGCGTGTGCACGAGGAAATCAGTGCGTATCCGTCAAGATACCCCCGCATCGACACTTTGCAAACTAGCCCATAACTTTGTGCACGTTCGTCGGATCCACACGAATCATGCGCCATCAGGACCATATCATTTTTTTGGTCCTGTGTGCCAAGTTTGGTCCGATTCTGTGAAGGTCGATCGGAACGCCTATTTAGCGGGCCCGCGACTCGCTCCAATGGGCGAATTTGTGCACGGTCCGCCGGAATCCAACTTTGGACATATGGTTCGGTTCATCTCCTCAAATCGGACCTGTAGATATAGTTTGACGACTTTAGATATCGTAAGTACTGGCACACTTTTCGGTGCAAAGTGGGTCCAACGGCGGACATCATTTTGACCCAAAATTATGATTTTGCCCTATTCCAGAATTGGAATTTTGGACAGGCATTTTCTAGACATATCTTTTACACCGGGAACATTCTTGATATTTGTTTCAGCATCCAGAGCCGTTCGTGGATTCTGAGTTTCTTGCTTCGACGATTTGCTGGTTCGAGCTACTGGATCCTGCTCTTTTGCACACAAGCTCAGGCAAGATACCTTGCCACCTTACTCTGATTTAATTATTATTATGTTTAGTTATTTATATTCAACATTACTTTTTTTAGTATTATATTACTGTGCGTCCAAGTCACAATTGGGTGCAAGCGACTCTATCGGTCGTTTTTTTTGCTTTTGTTTTATTCTCTTACATTGACTTAGTCTAGTGACCACCCATTTGATGATGAGGTATTGATATATCTCATACGTCATTGACACCTACTTTACCATGTATTGTGAGTCATATATAGGATAAGTACTCACGTAGTCGGCCGGCCACCGATACGTATGAGGCGTGCGACGGTTAGGAGTAACTGCCAATAGAATTGCATGCTAGTAGACTTGGCAGTTACTAGAGGTTCATATGAGTCATGGATATGACTCCACTAGGCATAGGGTGGACAGAACAGTTCCTTGATGTATGGGCCACATATGCATCGCTATTGTACCTGAAGCTCCACTGGAGACGCAGGTTCACCTTACTATTACTGATTCCCTCTGACATTCATGGAGCGTTAAGGACGTTTTCTTACAGATTCCCTCCGACGTTCACCGAGCGTTATGGTTGGAGACGACTGGTTCCCGAAAGAAGGGACGATGCCACTGCTATACAGCCCGAGCGTCCATATGTGAAGGATTGTTCTTTATTGCATATTTACTATAGTACGGTTAGGCACCCTATTGCATGCATCCCTTTATTTTCTATATATCACAGTTTATATGGTATGGTGTTTTCTTGTATCTTGTTACGTCCCTCTGAGGACCTGGTTATATCTCCAGGTGTGCACTATTGTCATTCACAAGTATTCGAGTAATGGCCGTGATCATCTCTATTTCTTCGAGGATGATTACACTTGTATCGTCTTTGCTTCGTTCGCCAAACTCTTTCTTTTGTTATGTATTCTTACTTTTTTAAAATAGTTGGTAGTGGATTTGTCTCCGCCAACATCTTGTATAAAGACAATTCTTTGTGGATTATATGATATTATTTATTCTCTTATATTTCTGTGGATGAGATTAGTTATCATGGTTACTGTATTTTACAGCTTATGTATACATACTTGATTTCCATATATTGGAGTATACTTCGTATGTATGCAGCTGGCATGTCTACGTACTTAGTCCTAAGTATTTTGGGACTGGGGTATTACATGTTTTTGTGGTGGCCCATGTAGGTCAAAATAAATTGTTTGGTTACTTTACCATACCAAGCAAGCCTGCGTATAGGATTAGAGTCTAGGATCTCATCCACATACTTGACCTCCTACCTCGATTCCATTTTCGAACTCTCACTTGACTCATTGATTACATCTTGCTTGATCCCTTCTATCGTAAATATTATCTTTCTTTCGTGCTTGATAGGAGTTAGAAGAATGACTTATAGGCCTCATTGGTTCAATTACACCACTAGTCTAATTCTTATAAGTTGGGTAGAGTGTCTCACAACCTAATATTTCCTTCGTCCTTATGACCCATTGTAGAGGATACAACTTGGATTATCTAGATTATAAATCCTTAGAGGACCATACCCATTGTATAGACCAAAGCCTTGGACAAGAAGACAATATGACAACTACATAGGCACGAACATCGGACAAGACTTAGTTTCTTAAGTAACTTGAAGTATTCATATTTCTTTCAAACATCATCTTCTGTGCTTATAATTTTGAACCGTCTCAACTAATGCTGCTAGTATAGCCTATTTTTGCAAGCTTACCCTTTCATCGAGCTTGTTTCAAGACATCTGTTATTTGGGCACATCCACTAACATATTGTCTAATCAGAACCGGTGCATGATGGTCTGATCAACCTAGTGCACTTTGGTTCACTCTTCATATGATTACTTTGCATGGATTGAGATATAGTTAAACTTGTCCTATAGGATCTTATCCGCAACGGTCTTGACAAACTTCCTTGTTGAACTATTCAATCGCCCTTGAAACCCACATTGGCAATTCGATCTAATCTCCCTTGAACTCATATTGTTTTTCGTTACCTACTTCGAAAAACAAACACTCGTAGACACGAAGTATTCTTCTATAGCCATGAAGGCTATATATACACAATCGTTTCCAGCTATTCAAAAATCGGAGAACTAACTCCAAACTTGATTCATATCTACCGAATCATAATTTTGATCACATCATGTAGTATCCTTTTATAATCAAGAGTCGAGGTGCAATGTTGCGACTTTAAAATTTTTTCAACCTCATTAATCCTTAACCCTTGTCTTAGTTCTATAGAGTATAGATTGCAAGCCTCCTAAATTTTAGGATTTATTAGGACTACCGATGGATTAGGATAAATTGGTTTCCCTTAGGATGATAAATCAGTACCTCATGATCACCCACTTTCTAACTAGATCATTTGGTGTCCTTGACCGCGACATTACTATTCGGAGCACGAGACCAGCTGTTACCTTCCAACAAATTCCATATACAAGACCTAGACGAGTCCACCTTCTTGTAGACATATCATGTTCAACTAAAACACGTCCCCTTGTACTCTATTTTCATGATACGATTTCGAGTAAAAAGGGCTAATTATAAACCGTACCGTAATACCGACGAACCTTTCGGCTTCAATTTGAGAACCAAACTCAACTCAAAACATTTGACCCGGTATATGGTTGTGATCTACTCGAATTCCACTATGCACCTGCCCAAGTATGCCATTAAATTCAGCTCCCTTGTGCCTACTTATACACAAAAGTCATAGAAGGCACATCCTCAGACTTACGGTACATATCTAACCAAAATCGACTCGAAACTAACCAACTTCAATAAGTTGGGTAGAGCTTTGAACCAAGATCACCATCTCTTATAAGATATAAAGCCAATGTGTTTATATAATCCACCGCCCCATTGCCCGAAAACCAAGGTACGACCCTCATAAGTTAGTCCCCACTTCTTTCGCATTGTATTGCATACACCCCTCCGTTAGAATTAATTTTGAGGACAAATTTTTTTTTAAGTTGGGTAGGATGTATAACCCCTAAATTTTAGATATATATTTTTTTATATATTTTATTGTATTGGAAATTTTTGGAATTTCCTAAGTATTTTTATTTGTTGTATTATTATAGATGACCTTAGCCATGGTTGAGTTTTGGAGTACAAGACGGTTAAGAATAGTGGCACGGAGAGTATAGCCGAGTGCCTTGACAAGCGTATTAGCCATGATAAGAAAGGTCGAGCTAAAAGTGAGTCATAAATAGGAAAACTAGGCCAAGTTGCGACTTGAACCCCACCGACGATTTATTTAAATATTAGTTAGAATAATTGCTTTTAGGTGACCCGGTTGTACCAATTTAGTCCAAACTGGGCCCAAACCAAATCCAAGCCCATGTAGGCATGTAGTGAGACCAAATACGACCATGTAGACATATTTTAGTAGAAGCAAGTACTTTGTATCTATTTTTAAAAATTTGTAAATAATTTCTAAATATTTCTTGCATGTACATTATAAGTATCATTAGTGCTAAGAAGCGTTTACAATGTTGGTACGATTTTCTAGAGCCAGATAAAGAGTATGAAGGATTTGTTTACCAAAACAATTATTTGGGCTATTTTAGTTATTTATTTGAATTATTATTATTATTAAAGTTAGTGTTGTGGTTACTAGTATGATCATTTATTGTTGTTATTAATTTCTTATTATTTATATATTTAAATATGGCTATGAATAAATCCTAGACTAGATAAGGAAATTGGAGTCATAATTAGATGTTCGAGGATATTATATAAATATAATAAAAGTATAAAGTTGTATGTATATAAAGATAGATAGGTATATATTTATATATAGCTAAAGTATTAATAGAAAAAAAAACTATTCATTAACTCACGAGATGTGAAAATCTCGTGAGTCAATTAACCCCCTGAAACCCGATCCCTTGGCTATAGAACCCGCAAGATGGAAAGGGAGCAAATCTGTAATCAAATCTTGCTCAAATCAAAATCAATTCGATATAGATTTAAATCCTAGTCTATCAACACGGGATTATATCTGGGATTTGAATTAGAACAATAGGAATTTAAATCCAAACCTATCACGAATAGAGTTTGGAAACAACTCGAGTAGTTATAGCAGACATTCAACTTCCCGATGATGTTCCGCACACACAAACCCAATTTTCTCTAGCCTCGAGCCCCTCTGACCTTCCCGCGACCCCAGTCGACCGCCTACGCCGACCATACATCGCTGGAACGTCGCCCCACCGACAGCCAACAGAGGACTCATTGTGTAGTCGACAACGAGGTACCCACTTTCCCGCTTCGATTTCTTCGTCAATTTTAGATCGTTTTTGTTCCCGCAAAGTACTGTAGAAACCCTACATGACTCTCTCAAATTCCCATCAAAGGGATTTGAATGAGACAGCACGACCACCCTGCAAACTCGGCCCAAAGTCGAGACAATTCTGTTCTAAAAACAGAACCTAAGAACAGCCGATACCCTATTTTAGAAGAGAAATTTTGAACCATATGTTAGAAATTTTCAAAAAGTAATTAGAGACAACTGTAGAAAACCTATACATGAGTAAAACCTAATTTGTGGATTGTGATTTTATGAAGTATACGCAACGATATTCAATGTTAAAATTTGAGAAAAAACCGTTTTCAAAAAGCTTTAAATTTAGAAAAGTAACCGATACGGCGTGCGCCCCGACAAATCGAGCGACGTGGTTGCGTACTATACACATCGAAAGGCACGTATAGATGTTGCCGACGTGTGGGAAATGACGAAACTTGATTTCGTTGCGTGTGCGCGACGAAATTAGTGCGTATCCGTCAAGAAAACCCCGGATCGACGCTTTGTAAACTAGTCCATAACTTTGTGTACGTTCGTTGGATCCACACGAATCTTGCGCCATCAGTACCATATCATTTTTTTGGTCCTGTGTGCCAAGTTTGGCCTAATGAAGGTCGATCGGAATGCCTATTTGGCGGGCCCGTGACCCGCTCCAACGAACGAATTTGTGCACGGCCCGCCGGAATCCAACTTTGGACATATGGTTGGGTTTGTCACCTCAAACCGGACCTGTAGACATGTAGTTTGACGAATTTAGAGACCTAGGTACTGGCACACTTTTCGGTGCAAAGTGGGTCCAACGACAGGCATCATTTTGACCTAAAATTATGATTTTGCCCTGTTCCAGAATTGGACTTATGGACATGTGCTTCCTAGACATATCTTTTACACCGGGAACATTCTTGATGTTTGTTTCAGCATCCGGAGTCGTTCTTGGATTCTGAGTTTCTTGCTTCGACGATTTGCTTGTTCGAGCTACTGGATCCTGCTCTTTTGCACACAACCTCAGGCAAGATACCTTGCCACCTTACTCTGTGATTTAATTATTCTTATTTTCAGTTATTTATATTCAGAATTATTTTTTTTAGTATTATATCACTGTGCGTCCAAGTCACAATTGGGTGCAAGCGACTCTATCGGTCGTTTTCTTGCTTTTGTTTTATTGTCTTGCATTGACTTAGTCTAGTGACCACCCATTTGATGATGAGGTATTGGTATATCTCATACGGCCTTGACACCTACTTTACTACGTATTGTGAGTCACATATAGGACACGTACTCGCATAGTCGGCCGACCACCGATACGTATGAGGCATGCGACGGTTAGGAGTAACTGCCAATAGAATTGTATGCTAGTGGACATGGCAGTTACTAGAGGTTCATATGAGTCATAGATGTGACTCCACTAGACATGGGGTGGAAAGGATAGTTCCTTGATGTATGGGCTACATATGCATTGCTATTGTACCTGAAGCTCCGCTGGAGACACAGGTTCACCTTACTATTACTGATTTCCTCTGACGTTCATGGAGCGTTAAGGACATTTTCTTACTGGTTCCCTCTGACATTCACCGAGCGTTATGGACGGAGACAACTGGTTCCCGAAAGAAGGGATGATGCCACTTTTATACAGCCCGAGCGCCCATATGTGAAGGATTGTTCTTTACTGCATATTCACTATAGTACAGTTAGGCACCCTATTGTATGCATCCGTTATTTTATATATGTCATAGTTTATATGGCATGGTATTTTTTGTATCTTATTACGTCCCTCTGAGGACCTGGTTATCTCTCTAGGTGTGCGCTATTGTCATTCACAGGTATTCGTGCCATGGCCATGATCATCTCTGTTTCTTCGAGGATGATTGCATTTGGATCATCTTCGCTTCGCTCGCAACTCTTTCTTTTGTTATGTATTCTCTCTCTTTTAAAATAGTTGGTAGTGGATTTGTCTCCGCCAACATCTTGTATAAAGATAATTCTTTGTAGATTATATGATATCATTTATTCTCTTATATTTTTGTGGATGAGATTAGTTATCATGGTTACTGTATTTTAGAGCTTATGTATACGTACTTGGTTTCCATATATTGGAGTATACTTCGTATGTATGCAGCTGACACATCTACGTACTTAGTCCTAAGTATTTTAGGACTGGGGCATTATATATATATATATATATATATATATATATATATATATATATATATATATATATATATATATATATATATATATATATATGACTAAAAACCCCCACTTTATTCATAACAAGGCGCAAAATGCCAAAGTCATTACAAGGAAGCGCAAAAATCAGACAAGAGTAAAAAACCAAAAAGAAAAGTATGAAAAGGTCTCCTCCCACTCATCGACCCTGGAAAAGTCAGGAGCGCAGGGATTGCCAGAAATCTTCCTGGCCATATTTGCAGTGTTTGCTGACTTTGTTAGTCTGACAAAGTACCTCCCGGATTAGTTGGTTAGACGTGTATTGATGTCCCTCGTATCTGAATTTGTTACGGTTATTCCAAATGACCCATGTGATGGCGACTGCAACGATTTGGTCACCGTGTGAGGAATTTCTCCAAGTGGTTAGAAGATCGTTGAAGCTCCCACCAATCTGATCCCGATGATGGAGCACGGTACGATGTGATAGTGCTGTCCACACTTGCGCGGCCAATTCTTCGGAGTTAAGGGTGTGGTCCGTTGTTTTTGATTCTCTCTCTGTACAACAATGACACGCAGAAGCTAAACTGAAGCCGATGTTCTTGAGTGCGTCATCAGTGGGAAGCTTCTAACGTACTGCTCTCCAAATAAGAACAGACCATTTTTTGCGTATGCAATGCTGCCAGAATGGGCCTGTGATGGGAGAGGTCGCTCCTGTGCCGCACACGACACTTCTAGCCGATGATAGTGAGAAGGATCCATTGGCTAAGATAGACCACAGGGAGTCTGGAACCGTCATGATTCTTAGCCCCACGGTGAGCAGCGCGTCTGTTGCCGCCTCCCCAATCCATTCCCTAGCTCGTTCTCTATTCCAGTCGCCCGAGTAATCCTGCAAATCTTTAATCCGCTGTTTGGGGGGGGGCGCCAATGAGCTATGGTAGTAGGTCATCCCGGAGTTCGTGGAATAGAGATGCGTCGCCAGACCCAAACTGTACACGGATCAGAGGTTCCGCGAGACGTCGACCGTGTATATATAAAATATATATATATATATATATATATATATATATATATATATATCAAAAAAAAAAATATATATATATATATATATATACATTTATTTACATAAAAAATATATATACCAAAAAAAAATATGTAACGCCCCAGTTTCAAAATATGTAGGACTAGGAATGCGTATACATGCCATCTACGTATCAAGTGGACTCCAGCCCAGTTCGAATACTTATAAGTTTTCTTGGTTTTCTAGATCTATCTATCAAATCAACCAACATCTATCTCAATCCACATGATAAATAAATATCAAGATAAATAATGTGTCATGGTCTGCAGTCCAACAACATATATGTTTGAGTAGACCCGAAAATAATATAGGTCTATAAAACTAGGCTAAAGAGCAGAATGCAAATAAAAGATAAAATATGAAATAACGATAAATGCCTGAATTCAAAATCGCAACACCTCCATGCTCAGCGACCTATCTTGCACAACCAATAACCTGGAGAGATCACCAGTCCTCAAGGGACACAACAAGATACAGAAAAATATGCCAATATAATAGTAAAGAAAATACATGAACTAAAGGGTAACTACTAACCACTCTAAGTGATATGCACGTGAGAACACATTCTGTATATCAGGCTTCAGGTCAGTGAGGCTCACAAGCTCCTTAGTAGGCAAACACCCACGGTACGATGTCGTAGGACAAAGGACAAAATAGAACAATAAACACCAAAGCTCTGCTATAGAGACAGCAACAAACTTGAATAAAACAACCAGGTTCCAGGTATAAAGACGAGGCCAAACTAGAAAAATAGCCTGATATGATAATTACATTCTCCTCACTCACCCCATGTCTAGATCTAGCGAGTGTAGTCAAGTACAATACAACAAGTCACAAGTGCAAGTAACGATCTAGTATCCTATCACGAAGTCCATACCACGAATACTCATGTATACTCTCTATCATGAATCGTGTCGATGTTTTGAGTCTATTGTGTCAATGAACAGAGTAAAATGCACTGCTATGCCTTGTGTTGATACCGAATATCTATATAACGACATCGGCATCCGAATACAATTCGGACGCTAAGTATCAACCATCATACATCATAACAATAATGAATGAGAAATAATACAATAGTGAAAAGAAAAATACAGTAAACCGTAACATTGACAAGATACACTTGTCTGTAGCCTCCAAGCGTGCGTACTACGGTCCGACTCCGATACCCTCGAAAACACCTTCTCGTGTTCTTAGAATAAATTTAAACTTCCATTTAATGACATTATATTTACAACCATACTATATATAGCCTTGACTCAACATATTCTAACTAGACTAGTACCATACCATATATAGCTACATCTAATATAATTAGTATCAAGTCAACATGATAAAAATAATATTTTTATAAAATAAAAATCTTATATTTAATTTTTGAAATTTATTTAAAATATTTAAAAAATAATTCTAGACTAATATATACAAGAAAAATAAAATCTAGTACTATATCAAACTAGTATCAACATGGCAAAATAATATTTTTAAAAAATAAATAATATAATATTTAATTTTGAAGTATTTTCTAAAAATATTAATAATCATTATTTAACCGACCAATCATGAACGATGGATGGCATACCAGCACATAAGAAGTCACTCCAACCCATGATAAGTCACTGTCCCATGATACGTACACGAACTAACCATTCTATGTGAATGAATGTTGAAGGCGACTTTTGAGCGTATGGGTAGGTGAATAAGGATTTGCTTCAAAACACGGGCCGACGTCGGATCATGAGCCGATTAATGTACACATTCTAGCGTACCTCTAGACCATACCTAGCGCCCAGCTAGTGGTCGCTGCCGGATATACAAACTAGTAAGTACATATACCCCTACCCAGGCCACTTGAGGCTGAAAAATATATCTAGTTATCCCATACGCCTACTCATAGTCTTTCCCACCCATGAACTCTGCAAGTTGTATCAACGACTCAAACAATCCGTATCAATGCAAGTCTCTAACCTAAACACCATCTAACTTTATATGAACCTGTAGAAGCATAGAATTTCAGGCGCATCTATAGGCCAGAATCCTATGTGCTCAACCCAACCATGCGACCAACTCAAATGCGCCAGAAAACTCAAACAGATACATGGCACAGCAAAAGAAAAATACAAATTTAAAGACATTCGAAAGAGGACTTTTATTTCATATGAAAGTTTATTACATGTCTAAAAAAAGGCCTTACAAAAGAAAACTTCTACAAAAAAGGAAGATCCTAAAGCTACAGCCAGACGCAGCAAACTGCCATGCGCGTCCTGCCTGGCGCATCATTTGTCAGGCACATCATTCTGCTGTCTCTTCCAGGCGCATCATTCTGATGTCTCATCTAGGTGCATCATTCTAGCATCTCAACGTATGCGCATCTCCGTGCTTAGTCAGAGCGAATCGTTCTCTCTCATTAGCACCAATCAGCCCTTGTGTAGCAGGAGGAGGAGCTCTCCTAATTCGACAAGGATCGCGGCACGACGCCCCGATCTTCGGAAGCAACAGGCACACTCGGCAACCTGTGGCTTCACAAGCATAACAAAAGACGGAGCGCGGCCGCCCCGATCTTTGGATGCAACAGGCACCATCGGCCTGCATCGGGACTCGAAGATCCCAATATTTGGATGCAACAGATACCATCACAGAAGCTCAGAACGACGGGAAGACTGGGGCAGCGCATCTTCACCCTCGGGAAGAGCTCGAGTTCGACAGTTCGCCAAGGCAGAGCTCTGGCCAAGTTCATTTTTTAAAGAATGAAAGCAAAGCTTTCCCTCATATGGCTATTTATAAGCATGGGCAGCCTACACCCGAGTGCCAAATGGCCAACGTTCTAAATTTCATGCAATAAATTTACATTAATAGCAAATACATCCGTCGCCTCGTATTCGGCTAAGTCAAGGTAACCATTAACCCCTCGAAGAACCAACAGGTAGGCCAAAGAGGATGCGACACATTGGCAGATGCACCGTCAAATCATATGCTCCCCATGGATGCGCCCAGCGGGCCATAGCCATACGCCCAGATTGGCATTAACCAATTGAACCCTCTCCATCAAACATTTAATGCTGAATGACAAAAGACGACAACACGTCTCCCGAAGATGTCCAATCAGCAGCCCATAAAGAAAGCGAAGTGTCGATGATGTCAACACTATCATTACACCTTGGATCGGCAATAATTGTCATGTGGCAGACCGATCATTTGTATGCGCCTCATGGCCATACGCCCAGAAGACTGCATGTGCCCCAGTGGTCATATGCCCCCGACTTACTTCTGATCCCAAGCAACAAAAGACTAGGCCATGCGTGCACCTAAAAAGCCATGCGTCTGGACTTACTCATGGTTCCTAAAGATCATGAGACCAAGTCGCCTCCCCTGTGCCTGATCTTAGGCGCACTCTGATGCGAAGCTCTGTATGTGCCTCAAATTCCATGTGCCCAGACTCGTCTATGATGCCTAAAGCTCATAGACTAAGTTGCCTCTATGCGCCAGATCATAGGCGCACCCCGATAAATCACTCTCCTCCAAAACTGAGGTCTCTGAGCCACAGGCATAGGCCACGCGTCCCATGACTCAGTTCTATTCGAAGAATGGGTGCTAACCACCCAAGATCTCAACAACAACCAAATTTTCGTGACTGTCACGTGTCAGCTCCATCGCAGCCCTGCACATCAGTCCAGCAGATTCAGCTTCAATTCAGGACGTATCAACCATGCACCCCCGCCAACATCTGCCATGTGGTGTTCCCACGTCCGGGCACATCCGACATATGCACGTATCAGCAGCCAGCCTGCTATCTATAAATAGAAGGATCATTCCTTCATGACACACACACAGAGAGGAAAAAGAAACAAAGGCAGACAATGACTGTTATATCCACATACAGAGGCCAGAAGAGATACTTAACGTCCTCTTCTTCTCGCAACACTCCGGTATCCAGAGCAACCCAGACCTTTAGAGAGTTCAAGATCGTCGTCAGGTCGTCAACGGAGTCAACACATTACCACTCGCTCCACCGATACTGTTCCCCGATAAAAAAAGTGTACTCCTAGGACTACATCTCAGTCCTACATTGTATACTATTTTGTTTGCAATTGAAATACCGAAGGTTTAATCAACAAAACCTTATCGCATTTTCGATGGTAAACAAGCTAGCGACTCTGCTGGGGACTTCTTTCTCCTCCAACAAGAAAGCTGTGTTGCAATCTGACGACATCAAACTCGCTCCTTCCACAAAACACTTGTGGTATGCCTCAATCAACATGCGTATAAGGAGTTCATCTCTGAAGGCAGTACGAGTCCTTCGAAGCTGCAACTAAAGCCGAAGAAGACTCGCCAAGTCTAGGTGCGCAAGGCCGATGCACCTGGCACTATCACTAAAGGAGATACGCCACCGCAGATGGCCCTTCCTGATGATGCTCTCAGCAACAAGGATGCGCCCACTAGTGCCGCGCATCTGTCTGGAAAGTGCAATGTCGACAGTATTCCCTAACCATCTTTTTTCCAGTCGAAGAAGATGTGCTAAAGGAGCAGAGGTGCAACCAATCTCCAGCGCATGAGCTCTGGTGCACAGGAAAGAATGTCTGTCTTCAACAGACTCACTCGCTATCATGGCGAGACACAATTAGATTCTGAGTACTATATGCCTTCGCGGGCTAGTAGAAAGAAATCCATGGTAGCACAGGCCATGCGCTACGAACGTGATGCGCCAATAGGAAACCAGAAGCATGTGCTCAAAATCATGCACGCTGCTGATGGTAAGCTGTACAGAATCGACTTGGGCACATCTGTGCCAGAAACGAGTCGGCTCTCAAAGTCTCTGTCCTGCTTGGGTACATCTACTGCATTTCGAACTAAGTCTGGCTGTGCAACGGCGATATTGAGTCCATGCGCCCACCTGGGTGACGCGCATGAAGTGGACTCAAATTGCCATAAATTTTATTCCTCTACCAATAATCTGGGCGTATTTCATGCACGTGAACCAGATCAGGGGGTACAATATTCACATGACCACCCCGGTGCTTGGCCTTGCCATGCGCCTGATGGGGGTGTTAAAGTGAAACTCTTCCAACATGATATGCGTAATGTGATCAGTCACAAACGCAAATCAGAAGAGCTGACCAATGAGCACAATGTGTCCCTCGCAGGGCACACCTGTGCTATGGTCACCATCAACTGCTGTTGTTGCAAAATAGTGGCTCCGTCGCAAAGGCAGTCCGTATTTGAGCGACTACAATCTACGGCACCTATCCGACGTCGTCTCGGAAAGAAAGTGCCAATTGAAGACAAAGTGGAGCCCAAGATCGCTTCTTGTCATATTGTCTCCAATTTCCACTCATCCGGAAGAAAGACAACCACCAACTCCTCAGCTTTTGTATCCAAGACTCAACTAAGGAAGAGAAAAACAGTGGTCCCATCCCCAGGAGTGTACGAACGGACCCGAGCAAGGATCAAGGCCCTGACAGAAGCCACAGCCGGGGGTAGTCAAACCTCTGATAACCCTAATCTCGAGGACGAAGAAGCGCTTCGACAAAGTGACCCCGACGTAGCTGGGGGTGGCCAACACGATGTTGGCCCATTCCATGGTCACACCCGATTTTAATAATCGACATTAACTTAAGTCAATACACAAAATATACGAACTACTGCTAATCATTTCAAGTCTTGTGAAATCAATATCAAAAAGCGTACTACTACATCAGCAAGCACGTAAATCATCATTCTGAAGCTTATTTTCATTGGAATCAGTCCGAGTCATTTTATAATTTATTATGTATTTTATCTTTATTGAGTCTAGGATATAAATAGTAAGATCGATTGGATAATACTGGCTTAGGTTAATCATAGTCAACTTTTTATACATCCTACCCATCCATAGTCCATCTACCAAAAATTTTATTTCCCTTCTGCAACAAAATTTGACAAATGTCTTACATTTTTACTGAGACAGAACTCAAGCCGAGTTCAGCCCAAGTTCGGTCCGAACTCTAACCGAGTTCGGTCAGTTTAAATTTAAATATTTGTTGCCTCTAAATCTGCATGCAACGTTCATTTGCAAAATCTTTGCATCAGAACTCTGTCCGAATTCTGCCCGAGTTTGGTCCTCGAAAATACCTATAAATAGAAGAGAATTTTTCATTCCAAATAACTCAATCAATTCATCTTCTCTTCTCTCTTCAATAAGTATTTTCATCTGATCAAAAGCTTTCATATTTTACCTACACATCTCTTAGCCAAAAGCCAGTAATATCTGTTTGATCTAGAGTCTTTTGGTTCTCAAGAGTTGTAAAGAGGTTGTTCAAAGTTCAGAAACTATCTCTGTTGTGGAGCCGGTTGTGCGCTCATTACCAAGCACGGTGTTGTGAAGTCGGTCGTATACTTGTCACCAAGCACGGTATTGTAAGAGACTGCATGCTCTCAATTAGCTTATGCCTTAGTAGATTAACATCGAGCAAGAGTACTCGAGACTGGATTAGTCCTCTCAGAGGGATACCAGTATACATCGATGCGTCACTGAGTTTGATCTCTCTATATCTTGCTATATTTATCTATTGTCTCTTATTCACTGCCATAGTTATCTGTTGTTAATTTTTAAATTGGTAATTATTTTTTGCTACACTCGCACTCACTATATTCACCCCCCTCTAGAGGTGCTCAACGGTCCTACAATTGGTATCAGAGTAGGTTATATTCTAATATAACAAACCTCAGAGAGTATATATGGCAGCCGTGAAATCAATATTCAACGGTGAAGGGCAATCCACAAATAGACCCCTACTATTTGATGGTACAAACTATACCTACTGGAAAACACGAATGACATTCTTTTTAAAGTCTCTTGACTTTGATCTTTGGTCTATAGTAGTTGACAGTTATAAGAAACCGACACCTACAGTAGTTGATGGCGTGCTTGTAGACAAGACTCATGACAAATATACAGAGGCTGAAAAAGTAAAGGCTAGTCTAGATGCTCGTGCCATCAACGCACTGTTCTGTGTAATTGACAAAACGGAGTTCAATAGAGTTTCAACCTGTAAGACTTCTCATGAAATTTGGAAACTTCTTGAGGTAACTCATGAAGGTACTTTCCAAGTAAAAGAATCCAAAATCAATAGACTAACACAGGAATATGAATCTTTTAAAATAAAATTCGATGAGTCAAATACACAGATGTTCACTCATTTCCTTGATATTACTAATCCTTTGCAATCTCTTGGTAAGGATTACAGTAATCACGAGAAGATCAGAAAAGTGCTACGGGCTCTAAGTAAGAACTGGAACCCAAAGGCAACAACAATCATTGAAGGAAACGATCTCACCACCATGTCTCTGGAAACACTGATGGGCAAGCTCATGACCCATGAGCTTGATCTGCAAGAGTTTTAAGAAGCAACCCCAAAGGAAAAATCTATCGCCTTTAAAGCTCAAGCCAGAAAATCAACATGCAATAATTCTGATGAAGAATCATCAAGTGGTGATGAACAAGCCCTACTAGTAAAGAACTTCAAACAATTCCTAAAGTTTAAAAAATCAAACAGAAGGAAGAGAGATATCCAAGAAAGTAATAAAGATGAAACAATCTGCTTTGGATGCAAGAAATCAGGGCATATGAAGAAGGACCGCCCTACTTCAAAGAAAAGCAGTCCATACGATAGATCAAGATCAAGCAGAAAAGCAACAACTAGTCGAAAGTATACAAATACAAGTATCTTGTATGAAAGCGATGCCAGTGATACAGAGGAAGAAGACAAACCCTGCGAAAATGCCAATGTCTATCTTATGGCTTTTGATAAGGTATCCTCAAACCCTTTGTATGACGATTTTACTTTCGATGAATTAGAAAATGCCTTCAGTGAACTACTTGAAGAACATAGAAATGTGCTTGACAAGTATAAGCAATCTTGAAAAGAGATTAAGGCATACACAACCAAAGTAGCTAGACTATCCAGTCTCATTGAAGATATTAAAGAGACGTCTACTACCGGTAACATGGAAGAGATAGCCAAGCTTAAAGTAGACTATCATAAGGCTATCCTCAAAACTGAAAAGAAAGATACTATGTCAAAATACAAGAGTTATATGACATAGAGAAGAAGCACTTAGTCACAGAACAAAGACTCATAGACATGACTGCTAAATATGAAGAGTCTTTTGCGATTTCTAAAAAGTTAGAAATCAAGTTTGGCAAACAGGCAATACCTGTGACACAGCCTAAGTTTAGTCCTAATGCTAAGCATACACCTAAGAGGACTAAAACACAGAAAGCACGAAAGAAACAAGAATATCACCATGCTTTCACTTACAGGTTTTCAAAGAAACCACATAAGCATGTCAACACAGATTCTACTAACACATTTTCAAAACTCACTTGCACGTATTGTGGTACTCATAGACACTTATCATAGTATTGTTTAGCAAGAAAACTTGTGACAATCACACATTACTTTGAAGACCTAAGACTAATCAATATGGACCCTTCAGTAAATGGGTACGAAAGGATTCATCTACTTGTTTTGTAGGTAGACCCTCAACCCTCTCATGCTTAAAACAAGTAGATCCTCGATAGCGGATGTTCGCGGCACATGAATGGTGATGCATCTTTGTTCGCCACGCTATCGATGAAGAAGGAAGGATACGTCTCCTTCGAAAATAACTTGAGAGGTGATATCATTAGAAATGGCACTGTTGGTATATCTCCTTATCATGTAATAAAAGACGTTTGCCTAGTTACAAAATTAAAACATAACCTATTAAGCATAAGTCACTTGGCTGATAATGGTTATGGTATCAACTTTGTAAAAGACAAATGTACCATATATGATATGTCATCTGGTAATCCCGTATATGAAGGGATTATAGAAGACAATATTTATGTTTTCTTTTTAGAGAGTACTAATAATACAGGAAGATGCCTAGTAGCTAACCTAGATGAAAGCTGGCTATGGCATATGAGACTAGGACATGCTAATATGGACACTATCTCACGACTGTGCACTAAGAAGTTGGTAAAAGGACTCCCTGAGATTCCGTTCAAGAGAGATATGGTATGTGTTGACTGTAAAAAGAACAAAGCACATAGGTCTACATTTAAATCCATCAACGCTGTAAGTACTTCTAGACCTTTGCAGTTGATACATATAGATTAATTTGGTCCTAGTAGAGTCGCTAGTCTTGGCGGTAATCTCTACGCATTTGTTATTGTTGATGATTTTTCTTATTTTACTTGGGTTTACTTTTTATCAAACAAAAGTGATGCTATTTTTGAATTTCAGTTATTTTATAAAAAGGTACAAAACGAAAAAGGCTTTATGATTACTCGTATCCGAAGTGATCATGGTGGCGAATTCGTAAATACTGATTTCAAAAAGTTTTGTGATGATAGTGGATACTACCATAAATTTTCTTGTCCTAGAACTCCTCAACAGAATGGTGTTGTGGAGCGGAAGAACCGTACTCTAAGCGAGATGGCTAGAGTCATGTTAAATCAGCATAATCTTTCTAAATATTTTTGGACAGAAGCTGTTAGCACAGCCTGTCATATTTTAAATAGGGTGTTAATTGACCCATCTCGAAGAAAATATCTTATGAACTTTGGTTCGGAAGGATTCCAAACATTTCTTATTTCAAAGTTTTTGGATGTCGTTGTTTTATCTGAACACCAAGGACAACTTGGGTAAGTTCGACTCTAAAGCAGATGAAGGAATATTTCTCGGATATGCTGCTAAGAGTAAGGTATATAGAATTTTCAATAAAAGATCTATGATTGTTGAAGAATCTATTAACGTTACTTTTGATGAGCTCAATAGTCACAGATCTAACGACAGTGATGAAGAAGGTGTACAAGCAAAAATCGATAAGAGTCCTGTGGAAGATCTAACTCATAAATTTGAATCATTAAAATTCTTACCAGATCATCCAGAGACACTCATTATAGGTGATGTATCAAAAGGTGTAAGTACAAGCTCCTCTCTTAGAGATTCTGAAATAGCAGCAAATGTAGCTTTCATTTCTCAAATAGAACCTAAGAATATAGAAGATGCTTTTAATAATGAGTTTTGGATTAATGCCATGCAAGAGAAACTTAATCAATTTGAGAGAAACCAAGTTTGGAAACTCGTTCCTAAACCTATTGGTCAATCGATAATTGGTACCAAATGGGTGTTCCGAAATAAACTAAGTGAAGATGGACAAGTTCTACGCAACAAAGCACGTCTAGTGGCATAAGATTATAATCAAGAAGAAGGTATTGATTATGACGAGACATATGCTCCTGTTGCTAGATTAGAAGCTATCCGCATGTTTTATGTATTTGTATGTTTTAATGATTTTAAATTATTTCAAATGGACGTGAAAAGTGTATTTTTGAACGAATTTCTAAAAGAAGAAGTTTTTGTGAAACAACCCCCTGGCTTTGAAGATTTTTAAAAATATGATCACGTCTTCAAGCTTAAGAAAGCACTCTATAGACTCAAACAAGCACCTCGTGCTTGGTATGAACGCCTAAGTGCTTTCTTACTTGATAATAGTTTTTCGGAAGGAAGAGTTGATACAACTTTGTTTATCAAATCTTTAGATGATGATATTCTTCTTGTGCAAATATACGTTGATGACATCATATTCAATTCTACTAATGAAAAACTTTGTCAAGAGTTTGTTAAGTGTATACAGTGTGAATTTGAGATGAGTGTGATGGGAGAGCTGAATTCTTCCTAGGACTCCAGATCAAACAACACTCAAAAGGAACATTCATCAATCAAGCCAAATATACGAAGAACATACTGAAAAAGTACGACTTCGAAAATGTAAAGCCTATCGGAACCCTAATGGCTACATCTATAAAGCTTGACACTAATAAAAGTGGCAAACCTGTTGACCAGCGTATGTATCGAGGTATGATTGGTAGCTTATTATATTTAACTGCTAGTCGCCCTGATATTATGTTCAGTGTTTGTATTTGTACACGATATCAGGCAAATCCTAAGGAATCATACCTAAGTGCCGTTAAGCGTATCTTCAGATACCTTAAGAGAACTTCTACAGTCGGTTTGTGGTATCCTAAAACCAAATCCTTTGACCTGATAGGTTACTCGAATACGGATTTTGTAGGATGCAAAGTAGAACGTAAAAGTACCAGCGGTACGTGTTATTTCCTAGAAAAGGCCTTAGTCTCATGGTTTGGCAAAAACAAAATTTTGTAGCATTATCAACTACTGAGGCTGAGTATATCGCCGCAGGACATTGCTGTGCTCAAATTTTTTGGATGAAGCAAACCCTAGAGGACTACAATCTGCACTACACTAAGATTCCAATTTACTGTGATAACACTAACACTATTAACTTGACTAAGAACCTTGTATGTCACTCACGCACAAATCACATTAAAATTTGTCATCACTTTTTACGTGATCACCAACAACACGGGGACATCTGTCTAGAGTTTATTGACACAGATCATCAACTAGCAGACATTTTCACAAAACTACTGGCTGAAGACCGATTTAACATTATGCGGTGAGAGCTCGGCATACTTGAATTTTTAGATTCATAATGTAGTATATTTATTAAATTTATTTTATAACTCGAAACTTTGTAATTTATTAACGGAAATTATTTTTGGTACAAGCCGAAAGGGTCCTTCTGTCATATAGGTGTAAATAGCTTGAAGCGACACGGTGCACTAGTCTTCGGACTACCGCTAGTTGGGATTCGGCCCCTACAGCTAATCCAAAGTAATAGAAGTTATTAAATAAAGAAGTATAACAGTTATAAATTCAAAATTTGAACAAATACTGCATTTATGACATTAGAAATACAAGCAGCCGAACTTGGACTGAACTCTGACCGAGTTCGGATCGAGTTCGGTCGACGCTGTGCGGATTTCCAGAACCGAATAACCGGCCCTAGCTCTATAAATTCTTTATCCTCCTTTCACTTTTTCTCATCCTTCTACCGAAATTAATCCACAAAAACCCTATAGAGCTTCTCCTCCTCCTTCCTTTCGAGCTTTCTCGGAGTCGAGTGGGCCGTCCTCTCCGCCATCTTTATTCCTTCTTTAAGGTATTCTACTTCCTTCCTTCTCGTCCTTGGCACGTAAACACCAAAAGAGAAATGTTGAGTCCTCTCAAGCAGGATCCTCCTCCTCTGACTATGTTCCCACAAATGTCTTCAGTCCAGCCCGTCCTACTGGATCTGATGATTACGACTCCAGACTCTTTTCCGATAGGAAATTTTCTGATCTTTGGTTTGACTCATTTTCGGGTCATAAAATTTGTGCTGGAGCACGTGTTAACTTTAACATCTTTTCTGAATATGCTCCAACTTTCAACCGTCTCAGTTTTCGTAATTTTTTCAAAGTTGCTGAGAGCATTTATGATAATGCTGTTCGTATATTTTACTGCAATCTGCAAGTAAAAGATAACGACTACTTCTATTTATGTGTAGCTGGACAGGAACTAGAGTTCAATGCCACCGACATCAGTGAATATTTTCATTTTCCTGATGTAGGTGAAGCTTTAGTAGACATTTATCATATTCAATTCCCTGAAGGTGTCACCCTTGATTCCTTTCAAAGAACTTTTGTGTCATCCTAAACCTGTTCCTAGAAGAGTTTATTCCAAGCATCTAAATCAAAACTTTTATGAACTCCATAGGTTTATATTCTCTGTTCTTCTTCCAAACAAGGGATCTTCTGATGAGATTACCTTCATGGAATTTTCAGCCATCTACCACATTCACTTTGGTATTCCATTTTCTGTTCCGAAGACTGTTATGGCATGGATGCTTAACTGCAGAAATGCAGGACACAACCGTGTCTACCCTATGCATTTGGCTTCTATCTTTAGGCAGTTTGAAATTGATCTTCAAACCTGTCCTTACTCCTCCACTGCCATTGAACTGTAGGTCTAGGTTATATCCTACTCCTCCTTTGCCTCCTGGTGCTGAGCCTGTTCGCAATGATGATTCCGAGGCTCCTCCTGCTGCTGTTGCTCCAGCCCCTGCTCCGGGTTTTGACCCTAGCTTCTATCATCGCTTTGATGATTTCGTTGCCTTCTCAGCGCAACGACATCAAGGCTATCTTGATTCGGAGTTCCGCCATATCACCCAGGCTCAGGTGTTGCGGAACAGCATTGCTGATCATCACTGGAGTCTCTCTCATGACCCTACACATCCCGTTACCATACTTCATCACCCTAGCTCCCTGGACCCTGGTTCGATGATGAGACAATATTTTCTTACTTCGATCCTACTGTTGCATATTTTCCATCGGATGCTCCTGGAGGTGACGACACTCTGATGTGATGAGGACTTGGGCTAGTGGATTTTGGGTGGAGTCTGATAGATGATGATCTTATGTAGTTTTTTTATGTCTAAAATTTACAGTTAGACATTTATTAGCAGATTGTGATGGTTGTATCTTTCATTTAGTATGACATTTCAGTATTCCACTACTAGTTATTTCTTTTATGCACTTATTATTTGTGGCAATGTTGTTATTTGTGGTTATCTCTCTAGTATTACTTTTTCTGTTTGATGAACATTGTTGGCTTCACACATTACGGGGGAGCCAAATCCATGTTTTCATTGACAAAGGGGGAGAAAGAGCGCAATACCAAAACCAAAAATCAACAATCAAAGAAAGAACACCACCATACCACCATCATCATTTATTCATTTTTAGGTATTTTAATTTTGTTCTATTTAGATATATTTTGGTATAGACTCAAGTTTATCAATTATCAAAATAGGGGAGATTGTTGGCCCATTCCATGGTCACACCCGATTTTAATAATCGACATTAACTTAAGTCAGTACACAAAATATACGAACTGCTGTGAATCATTTCAGGTCTTGTGAAATCAATATCAAGCAGCGTACTACTACATCAGCAAGCACGTAAATCATCATTCTGAAGCTTATTTTCATTGAAATCAGTCCGAGTCATTTTACAATTTATTATGTATTTTATCTTTATTGAGTCTAGGATATAAATTGTAAGATCGACTGGATAATACTGGCTTAGGTTAATCATATTCCACTTTCCTATACAACCTACCCATCCATAGTCCATCAACCAAAAATTTCATTTCCCTTCTGCAACAAAATTTGACAAATGTCTTACATTTTTACTGAGGAAGAACTCAAGCCGAGTTCGGCCCGAGTTCGGTCCGAACTCTGACTGAATTCGGTTAGTTTGAATTTAAATATTTGTTGCCTCCAAATCAGCATACAACGTTCATTTGCAAAATCTTTGCATCAGAACTCTGCCCGAATTCTGCCCGAGTTCGGTCCTCGAAACACCTATAAATAGAAGAGAATTTCTCATTCCAAATAACTCAATCAATTCATCTTCTCTTCTCTCTTCAATAAGTGTTTTTATCTGATCAAAAGCTATCATATTTCACCTACACATCTTTTAGCCAAAAGCTAGTAATATTTATTTGATCTAGAGTCTTTTGGTTCTCAAGAGTTGTAAAGAGGTTGTTCAAAGTTCTGAAACTATATCTGTTGCGGAGCCGGTCGTGCGTTTGTCACCACGCACGGTGTTGTGAAGTCGGTCGTGCACTTGTCACCAAGCACGGTGTTGTAAGAGACTGCAAGCTCTCAATTAGCTTGTGCCTTAGTGGATTAACATCGAACACGAGTACTCGAGACTGGATTAGTCCTCTCAGAGGGATACCAGTATACATCGCTGTGTCACTGAGTTTGATCTCTCTATCTCTTGCTATATTTATTTACTTTCTCTTATTCACTGCCATAGTTATCGGTTTTTAATTTTTAAATTGGTGATTATTTTCTGCTGCACTCGTACTTACTCTATTCACACCCCCTCTAGAGGTGCTCAATGGTCCTGCACACGAGGCCTCAGAAGAAGAGGCCCCTCTACAGAAAAGTGAGGTCGAAAGTGAAATCTCGATCGATCCATCCACTTCCACCCTTGTCATGAAAGCTTACATGGCAGGGGGTGGTGATGAAGGAGAATCAGATGCTCCAGTGCTGGACATCATGCAGCGCATAGACACCCTTGAGGGGAGTCTAAAAACTCTCTCTGCCTCCATGCAGATCCTGACCCAGGCGGTGTTCGACATTAGAACCACTCTGGCAAGGGCACATGTCTCCACCATCCCCGATCCAGGGGCCAACAGAGATTCAACTATACCCCCTCAATGGGTATCTTTTGGGGCAAAGCACCACACTGCACCGCGAGCGTCAGCTCTTTCCAACATCCAACTTCAGACCGTACTGCCTCACATGCTCCCAGCTCGACAAAGGACTTGGCCGAGATGATCAGGGACCTGCGTGAATGCTTTGAGGCCCAAAACAGGCAGGAAGAACGTCAGAAGTTGGGGCTTCCTCAACCCTACCCTCTTGAGTGGAACAAGGTGGTTTATCCTCCCAAGTATAAATTACATACACTGACGCCATACGACAGAAAGGACTCTCCTCGTCGGTACTTGACCTACTTGTAGTCTCAGACGGTGCATCTCATAAAAGAAGATGCCTTGCTCACGAGCCTGTTTGTCGAGGCTTTGAAGGGAGTCGCCTACGACTGGTACTGCAGTCTCCCTGACAACTCCATATCATCCTTCGATGATTTGACTCGCCTCTTCCTCGATTGGTTCTATGACGGAGAGAGAGACATGACCATGTCGTTTCTAATAGAAGTGCGGCAGACTGAGAAGGAGACTGTTCGAGAATTCATCAAGCTTTTCAGACAAGCATGCCTAAGGTTACCTCCAGGCATGCCGAAACATGCACTCATTGACTCCTACAGCATGAACATGATCCCCGCAATCAAACTCTGGCTCAACTCCACTCCCCCGCCTGATTTGAGTTCGTTGATTATCGAAGACGAAGCTGCTAAGAAGAAGGCGCATAACGCTCGCCTTCTGGGGGTTAACTTCCTCACCTTTGACGACAAAGGGAAACGGCCTGCGACCAGCAGTAGCAGCCGCAAAGCGAAAGGGAAGCATGCATTGACTATCAATGTGTCTAATAGCACGCAGGGTCCTGCCCATAGGCCTCCTACCGTGCCACGACCGAAGATGGTCTATTTCTTCCACGATGAGGATACTTTACAGCTCTTCGAAATGCTGAAGCTGGGCGACAAAATCAAATTACCTGATCCCAAGCGTCCTAACGAAGTAGGCAGAGTCGGCGACCCAAGGTATTGTCACTACTATCGATTTATTGGACATCCAACTAAAGATTGCTACATCCTCAAAGACTACATACAGTACATGATCAATACGAACGTCATCTCAGTCGATTACGAGGAGAAGACAGTCTCAGCAAATATGGTGTCACTCCAGTTCGGTACCTTACCGTCTACCACAGCTCAAGATGGCGTCGTTCCCATCCCAAAGGCGACAATGGAAGTAGTCAAACTTCTACCAACCCAGGACAACGTGGGTGGGCTCACACCACTCACAACATTCAAGTGAGAGATCATGTAGGTTCACCCGGATCTCGTTCCAGACCTGAGTCAACCGGGGGTACCTCTACCTCCAAAAGCAACGGAAGAAGACCAAGTCTAGCCGAATGGTGACTTCCTCCCTTGACGAAGCACTGCCCGTATAAACGCGTTCACAGCAGAATGCCCAGTCAGAGGAGGCTCCGTCCGAAGTGACACCTCCTATCATCACCATAGCTGTCCAAGGAGAGGGTTCATCCCAACCTCCTGTAGCTGATAAACAAAGACAGAAGGAGGCCTGCTTCGATAGGCCTCTTCGTAAAGACAATACTCTGGGGATAGCCAAGCCCCACAACTTTGACATACTGTCACAACTGGCCAGTACTCCAGTACGGCTCTCCCTATTTGAGCTCCTCCGCCTATCCAAAGATACTCGGAAAGCTCTCTGTGAAGCCCTGAAGGACGCCGAGTCTTCCATCAGTCAGGTCAAGCAGCCTGACGATGATCCTATAGCATGTTCATACTGCCATAATATGGGGGAGATCATCCCCAACATCACATTCACTCAACAGGATATGCTGCTCAAGAACAACAGGCACAACAGACCCCTGTATTACACAGGGTTTGTCGATACCATCAAGGTGGATCGAATGCAGATCGACCCTTGGTATTCTCTCAGCATCATTCCTCGAACTCTACTTCAGACGTTGGGGATCCCAATGCATCGCCTGACAGTATCTTATACTACCATAAGTGGCTTCAACGCCAGTAAGAGTGAGTCCCTGGGGAAGATCCGATTGAAGTGTCACATCGGCGATCTCCAGATCGAGGTAACTTGCTACGTTGTAGATGCAGACGTCAACTACAACATCCGGTTAGGACGGCCATGGATACATGAATACATGGTGGTGCCATCCACCCTCCATCAATGTATGAAATACGTATCCACCACCGGCATCATCCGAAAAGAGTTTGCTGATATCGATCCCTTCAGAGGGATTGAAGCCTTCTTCACCGACGCTGATATGTACAAATCAATTCATCTCGAAGATGAAGCCAATGACGCTGATGATGAGGCAGAAGCTGAGGTCGAAGCTGATTCAGAGGCAAACATGATAATTAACACTCCCGTAAAAGTGCGACTCAAAGGGAAGCCACATCAAACGTCGACCCCTATGGTGGTCAAACTCCGCGGGAAGGCGCCAGCTTCTCCGGGCTCTACACCCAATGAAGCTCCATTGAAGATACGCCTCAAATGCAAGCCCCCTCAAGTGGCGGCTTCCCTCGTAGCTAAGCTACGAGAAAAGACTCCAGCTCCTGGCACACCAATCGAGTCTTCCCTCAAGGTGCGGCTCAAAGGCAAGCCTCCTCAGTTGTCAGCGCCCATCAGGCCACAAGAGAAGACCTCAGCGTCCTTCTCAGCATAGTCCCAGGAGCCAGCACGGGCCAAGCTCCCGAAAAACTTTCCTGAACCTCCCAAGGTTGCTCTAGTTTTCACTGATGAAGAGCTTAGAGAGTACATATCGGCTAATGTCGATGCCCCATCCCTCGATGATGTAATCCCTTGGGACAAGATCCCATATTTTATCAATAATAGAGTGTCTTTCAATTATTCTTGTCTTCCATATTAGAATACCATGTACACTGTAGATAATGCTCTACAGTCGTTGCAAACACAAATAACGACTGTGAGTCATGCAAATCGAGTCATCCTGTACCAAGGAGTCTATTACATAGTCCCACCTTAAAATAAGGACGAGAAGCCTATTATCTTTGGCAAAGTCGAGCGTCACCAAGACCTCCCACCAACAGAGCCAGAATTCGACACCAGCAGAATACAAATCTGTCGGTATAATAATCGAGCTAAGTATCTCATCCAAAAGATGGGTTACAACTTGAAGACGACCAAGGTCTGAACTACGGCAAAGGTCGACACCTTCCCCTACGACTTTCGGTGCCAAAAGGGAAGCCAAAAGACTACTATCACCGTACCCGACGGGGGGTAGGCTACATCACGACTCCAACATCTCCAGAAGAATCAGAAGCAGAGGACGTCATACATTCTCACTCATCTGAAACTTAAACTTGGGACTCCGACACCAGTATCGGCTCAATCTTTAGGAAGGTGATGTCAGCCAACATGACATCCGTACATCCTTCAGAAGATAAAGACAAGGATCAAACGGAAGAGTTCTTCGAAGAAGAACCCTGGGCTCAATGCCTAGGCACGCAATGGGAGTCTCGCTTTGAATTACGAGAACCCCTACCGAAGACGAAGTCGAACAGATCGACCTTGGGGATGGATCTTCATCCAAACCCATCTTCATCAGCAAGAACTAGGTGGGAGAGGACCGAGAATCCTTGATCCGCCTGGTTAAAGAATATATTGACATCTTCGCTTGGAGCTACAAAGACATGCCGGGACTCGACCCACAAGTCGTAATACACAAGCTTAACATCTTGCCTGACGCTAAACCCGTTAAGCAGCAACAGCGTCATTTCCGTCCTAATATTATGGACGCTATTGACAAAGAGATCGACAAGCTATTGAACAGTGGGTTCATTCGTGAAGAGCAACACCCCGACTGGGTTGCCAACATCGTCCCCGTCACCAAGAAGGACGAGAAGATCCAAGTCTGCATCGATTTTCAGGATCTCAACTATGTATACCCAAAGGATGAGTTTCCACTCCCGATCACCAACGTAATGATCGACAACACATGTGGCTTCGAGCCTATGTCCTTCATGGACGGCTACTCAGGCTACAATCAAATAAAGATGTTCCCAGACGACGAGAAGCACACGTCGTTCAGAACTCCAAAAGGGGTTTACTGATAGACAGTAATGCCCTTTGGCTTGAAGAATACTGGTGCCACATACCAACGAGCTATGAGCACCATCTTCTGTCAACACCTCCGCAAGACAGTCAAATGCTATGTTGATGATATCGCCATCAAGAGCCGTCTTAAGGGTGATCACCTACGAGACATGAAGACAGTCTTTGACCTTATGCGGGCGAATCAGCTTAAAATGAACCCCGCTAAATCCTTCTTTAGGGTCTCTAGTGGAAAGTTCTTGGGCTTCATCATCACTGCAAAAGGCATTCATGTCGACCCCGAGAAGACTAAAGCCATCCTTGACATGGACCCTCCGAAGAACATCAGAGAACTTCAAGGCCTACAAGGATGACTCACCTATATCCGAAGGTTTATTGTGAAACTTTTCAAAAAATGTCAACCCTTCACCAAGCTTATGAAGAAGGGAGTTTCTTACGTCTGGATGGAAGAATATCAGAAAGCTTTTGACGACATCAAAGCTTATCTAACAAGTCCCCCAGTTCTAGTGGCACCCGTCGCAAGCAAACCAGTGTTTACCATCCAGAAGACTCGCCATTATGTCTCGGGACAAACAATCCATGTCATCTCCCGAGTCAATCCACTCAGAATTCTCAAGACAAAATCAGGAGCGCTAAACTCTCGGTTGGCAATGTGGGCGATATTATTGACACCATATGACATGGTATTCGTACCACAAAAGGCTGTCAAGGGCCAAGCATTGGCCGACTTCCTAGTCGCGCACCCAATCCCAGAATCATCCAGGCTCTACGAAGGTATACCCGATGAGGTGCAAGAAGCAAACATTATCGAAGAAAGCCCAGTCTGGCAGATGTTCTTCGACGGTGCTTCCAGAACAGGCCCCAAAGGCTAAATTATCGCAGGAGTGGGGGTGGTCCTAATCTTTCCGACAAACTGGTCATCCAGCGCGCCTATTCTCTTTCAGAGTCGTGCTCCAACAATGTCGCAGAGTACAACGCCCTCATCATGGGGCTTCAGTTAGCAAGACAGCTGGGGTGGACTACCTTGAATCTTACGGTGACTCAAAGCTCATCATCAATCAAATCCAGGGATAATATGAGGTCCACCATGAAGACCTCATTCCCTACTACAAAGCAGCGTTGGACATTATCTCAACCTTCACGGAATTCTTCATAGAGCATGTACCTCGACTATAAAACTTGGAAGCCGATGCTCTGGCCGGCCTCGCAGTCTCGTTGGCTGCACCTGTCGGGACTCAAAACTTTGTCATGGTGACAGGTCGGGACTTAGCTTGCCCAGAAATAATCTGTGTATGTGGACAACTCATGCCATGACCGCGGACCCTGGCATCAATGTCAGAGACTGGAGGTTCCCATTCATCGACTTTGTTGTCTACAAAATCCTCCCGAAAGACCCAAAGGAGGCAGTCTCAGTCAGAAGGCGCTCCCTCCGCTTCTATTACGATACAGCCTCCAAAATGTTGTACCGGCGCTCCTACGATGGACTTCTCCTCCGATGTCTATCTAACGAAGAAGCTGCCGAAGCTCGTCGGGAAGCTCATGACGGAACGTACGGAGCTCATCAACCAGGTCCTAAGCTACAGGACCGACTCCGACGTATGGGCTATTACTGGCCCACCATGATGGCCAATGCTGTCAAGTATACAAAGAAGTGTCGTGCTTGTCAGCTTCACGTCGACTTCATCCACAGACCGTTAGAGCCTCTACACTCGACGGTTGCCTCTTGGCCATTCGAAGCCTGGGCATGGATATAGTGTGGCCTATCACTCCTCCTTCGTCAAGGGGAGACTGCTTTATCCTGGCAATCACTGACTATTTCTCTAAATAGGCGGAAACAGTACCTCTCACATAGGTAAAAAACTCAAAAGTGATCAGCTTCATCAAGCATCACGTCATCTACCGTTTTGGGTTACCTGAAGGATTATCCATGACAATGGCCCGTAATTTAGCAGCCATGCGTTCAGATGGTTCTACGACAAGAACCATATTCAGAACGTACCATCAACCACTTATAATCTGACAGCGAACGGATTGGCCGAAACTTTTAATAAGACCGTCGTCAAGCTACTCAAAAAGTTTGTGTCATCCAACAAGCACGACTAGGATGAGAAGTTCGGCGAATGCCTATGGGCCTATCGCACAACGGTACAGACGTCGACGGGCAACACACCATTCTTCCTGGTTTACGGAGGCAAAGCAGTGCTACCGCTGGAAATCCAAAAACCCTCACTCCGAGTGGCGATCATAAATCAGCTGACGGAAGAGGACAATCAACGTCGCCGTCTGCAAGAGTTGGAAGCATTGGACGAAAAATGCCTCTTGGCTCAATATCGCATCGAACTTTATCAAGCCCGCTTATCATAGACTTTCAATAAAAGAGTCCGACAGAGGGCTTTCCAAGTGGGCGACCTAGTTCTGGCAGTCAGGAGACCGATGGTGATGACGCACAAAATAACAGGAAAGTTCGAACCCAAATGGGAATGACCCTTCATCATAGAGACGGTATACTCAAACGGTGCTTATCGTCTCGCTCAAGTTAATGGGGACTATTTATGATGCCCATCAATGGCAAGTTCCTAAAAAAATATTATTCTTGACCTCCATCAAAAATGTACTGCCTCTCCCCAGAGAGAGGATTGGTGAACTTGAATAAACCTAGTTTACACCCCTTCTTTGACAAATCATATGCTTCTAGAACCCAGCCGTTTTGTTGCATTCTATCCCCCATAGAGGGACAACCATGTCTACATCACCTCTGAATTGCCTCTCTACACCTCATCAAGCAAGATCTTGTACCATGTAAGATTATGCTTAAAGTAACGTTTACCACGTCCACATTACCTCTGAGTAAACATTCCATACAACAATCTCTGTTGTTGCACCATAGAACATCCACGTCCATATCACTTCTGAGTTGTTCTATAAACACCCACAGAGTTCACTCCTACCATGTCTATATAACCTCTGAGTAGGATAACTCCACCATTTTAGTCCATATTTACCATGTCCATATTACCTCTGAGAAATATGTTGGTCCTTTTTCTCAACTTATTATCCATACCTAACACCAAGGTACGCCAAGGGTGATAAATCTACACAAAAATTACCCCCATATTTACCACGTCCATACTACCTCTGAGTGAATGTGTCGGTTTCCCCGTGAGTAACTTATTATCTGCACCCAGCTAAGGTGCGCAATAGATAATAGGTCCACAAAAATCACAGGAAATGAACAAAACAGAAAACTCTTTCATTTTTTCTTCAGCTAAACAGAAAATAAAAGATTACATCGATATCAAAAATAAATAAAATACATCTTCAGGTTTCTTCAAATCTCAGAGACACAAAGACAAAATAGGGACATTGACTTTGTTCGTATTCCCGAAAACGGCGGTTGCAAAGCAACCTATGAATCCTCACAACCAGGGATCATAGTTGCGTTGAGGCATATACCATTCCTTCAGCCACTTTGCATACGAAAGCTCAATCATGTTGAGGTCTTCTACAGAGATAGGTGGGTCAATCCCGATGCTGCTACTCTTTGATGGTGGCTCCTCCTTAACTTTAACCTTGGGAGCAATCTCTTCCTTGATGGTCATCTGTTCTTCCTCAACTACGTCCTTTGGTAACGCCTCCCCTTTATTGACGAGAGGAGGCGGTATCTCTTCCTTTACGAGAGCCTCCACCTTCGACATGGATACTACAACAGAGTCAAAAAAATGTTAGCAAAAAGACTTAGAAGCTCAAAACAAGTATCTAAGACACATCAACAAATCGGGCACGTCAAATTGGGTCAAAACCTATGCGCACAGATAGAACCTCATCAACGGTGCATCATCAGGAATTAAGTCAATGCGCGTTAGCGAGTGAAGCTTCGGCACATCATCAGGACTTAAGTCCAGACGTGTCGGCTGAGAGGGCTTCGGCGCATCATAAGGAAAAAAGTCCATGCACGTCAGCCTAAGCACATCCCCATAAGACGGCTCATCTACAATTGGGACACCCCAACATCGCTACAACATAGACCAAGGCAAGAGAATACCTATCGAGCACTTCCGGGCGAACGTCGGCGTGGGTCACCCTGACGACGGGGACTTCCTCCGTGTCGACCTCCAAGGGTTCCTTGCCTCGACCCCTTCCTTGGCTAGAAGCACCGCCTCGGGGAGTCTTGGGAGCCATCTCTCTAACAAAGAAACAAAGAAAGAAAAGAGTTCTGAGAAAGAAGAAAACTTTTACAGAAAAGTAGAAGACTCTCTCTCCTTATAAGCCACCTATTTATAGGCTTGGCCTCGCGCGTAAACCGATAAGGCGTGACATTAGCAATCGGTCGCTTCGGGTCTCAAGAAATCAACGGCTGCTTATCTTCAAAAGATCATCTTTAATCTTTCCTAAGATCGAGGCGTTATCTCTTCAGAAGAAGCATGCGCCTAAACAACAAGCGTTCCCCACAGCGACGCGCAGAGTGACTATACGCCGAAAAGAGCCATGCGCCTAGACGAAGGGAATGCGCCCAGAGTCACTAATCCCCATGCTTCTTATTCAAAGTATTCCAAAACTTGCACATAAAGTTTTGAAAACTTTGAAGGGGGTCTTGTAGAAGCATGGAATTTTAGGAGCATCTATAGGCCAAAATCCTATACGCTCAACCCAACTATGCGACCAACTCAAATGCGCCAGGAAACTCAAACAGATACTTGGCACACAAAAAAATACAAATTTAAAGACATTCAAAAGAGGACTTTTATTTCATATGAAAGTTTATTACATGTCTAAAAAAAGGCTTTATAAAGGAGAACTTCTACAAAAAAGAAGATCCTAAATCTACAGCCAGACACAGCAAACTACCATACGCCCCCTGCCAGACGTATCATCTGTTAAGCGCATCATTCTGATGTCTCATTCAGGCGCATCATTCTAGCATCTCAACATATGCGTATCTCTGTGCATAGTCAGAGCAAATCATTCTCTCTCATCAGCACCAATCAGCCCTTGTGCAGCAGGAGGAGGAGCTCTCCTAGCTCAACAAGGATCGCGGTACAATGTCCTGATCTTCGGAAGCAACAGGCACACTCGACAACTTGTGGCTTTGCCAGCATAATAAAAGATGAAGCGCGGCCGCCACGATCTTTGGATGCAACAGGCACCATTGGCTTGCATTGGGACTCGACGATCCCAATATTTGGATGCAACAGACACCATCACAGAAGCTCAGAATGACGAGAAGACTGGGGCAACGCATCTTCACCCTTGGGAAGAGCTCGAGTCCGATAGTTCTCCAAGGCAGAACTCCGGCCAAGTTCATCTTTTGAAGAATAAAAGCAAAGATTTCCCTCATACAGCTATTTATAAGCACGGACAGCCTACACCCGAGTGCCAAATGGCCAATGTTCCAAATTTTATGCAATGAATTTGCATTAATAGCAAATACATCCGTCGCCTCATATTCGGCTAAGTCAAGGCAACCATTAACGCCTCAAAGAACCCAACAGGCGGGCTAAAGTGGATGCGACACGTTGGCAGATGCGCCGTCAAATCATGTGCTCCCCATGGATGCGCCCAAATTGGCATTAACCAATGCAACCCTCTACATCAAACATTTAATGCTGAATGACAAAAGACGATAATACGTCTCTCGAAGATGTCCAATCAGCAGCCCATGCAAAAAGTGAAGCGCCGCTGATGTCAGTACTATTATTACACCTTGGGTCGACAATAATTGCCACACGGCAGACCGATCACTTGTATGCGCCTCGTGGCCATGCGCCTCCAGGCTTACTTCTGATCCCAAGCAACAGAAGACTAGGCCATGCATGCGCCTCAAAAGCCATGCGCTTAGACTTACTCATGGTTCCTAAAGATCATGAGACCAAGTCGCCTCCCCTGTGTCTGATCTTAGGCTCACCCGGATGCGAAGCTCTGCATGCACCTCAAAAGCCATACGCCCAGACTCGTCTATGATGCCTAAAACTCATAGACTAAGTCACCTCCATGCGCCCGATCCAAGGCGCACCCCGACAAATCACTTTCCTCCAAAACCAAGCTCTCTGAGCCACAGGCATACGCCACGCATCCCTTGACTCAGTTCTATTTGAAGAATGGGTGCTAACAACCCAAGATCTCAGCAACAACCAAATATTTGCGACTGCCACGTGTCAGCTCCATCGCAGCCGAGCGTAACAGTCTAACACATTCAGCTTCAATTCTGGGTGCATCAACCACGCACCCCCACCGACATCAGCCACATGGCGTTCCCACGTCCAGGTGCATCCGACATATGCGTGCATGAGCAGCCAGCCTACTATCTATAAATAGAAGGATCATTCCTTCATGACATACACACAGAAAGAAAAAGAAAAAAAAAGGCAGACAAGGACTGTTATATCCACATACAGAGGCCAGAAGAGACAATTAACATCCGCTTCTTCTCGCAACGCACCGACATCCAGAGCAACCCAGACCTTCAGAGAGTTCAAGATCGTCATCAGATCGTCAACGGAGTCAATGTATTACCACTCGCTCCACCGATATAGTTCCCAGATAAAAACAAAAGTGTACTCCTAGGACTACGTCTAAGTCCTATATTGTATACTATTCTTTTTGTAATTGAAATACCAAAGTTTTAATCAATAAAACCTTGTCGCATTTTCGATGGCAAACAGAACTGACACATAAACCACTCGTACCGATGATCAGTCGAATGCGTAAGCTCATGCTAACATAATGAGTCCTCACTCACAGTGCCGTGTAATGTCTCATGACAAGTCATAGAAGTTATTCGAGATAACTTCACCATTTCGGGTACGTCTACTAACTCTAAGTTACACTCACGCACCCATAATATTGATACCATCATCGATAGCACCAAAGTCATCCTTGGATGCACACTACCAGTGTCACCAACTAACAACACAAGAATAGATATGAATAATGTAAACTAAGCACGTATGGCAAGGTATCTTGCCTGGGGTAAAGCAGTAATTCGATGATGTTCTACAGGCAAATCAACAAGTCCAAGAAAGGTAGCAACATAGGAGCCTCCATGAACATCGCCAGATGCTGAAACAAACATTACCAATTCTGGATACATGGATAAAATGATAATTTCGGATCAAAATACGATCCACCATTGGATCCACATGCACCAAAATTTGTGTCAAAATTAAAGTAATCAAAATCAAGAAAACTATATGTCCACGAGTCCAGAAGGACGATACGAATCCAACGTATATCCAAAATTGGGTTTCGATGAGCCGATCTCAAAATGACCTATTGACTCAGACTATGGGACCCGATTTGCACCAAAATATGTGCCAAGGCCCATGTCCACTAAATCTAGAAAACTATATGTCAATGAGTCCAGAGTGACGATACGAACCGAACAGTATATCTAGAATTGGATTTCGATGAGCTGATCTCAAAATGACCCGTTAATTCGGACTACGGGACCCGATTTGTACTGCAATATGTGTCGGTCCTTTGTTATCCATATCTAGTAAACTATATTTGAATTTGGGGCAGAACGGTGCCACGACTCCACTGGTGGTGTCAAAATTGGAATCTAGAGTCCCGGGTCTAAAATTAGAATTTTACAAGTTAAAAATTACGAATACAGACGACCAACTTTGGCGTTGAATTCAACCAATCAAACGGCCTCACAATAGAAATTTTTTTTATCATAAGAAGAGGGTTATACCAGCTATGCATAGGAACTGGTGGCTCGCCAAAGGGAGCTGCGATAGAGGAGGAACAAATTTGCAAACTTGGCTCCACGAAACTGTTAAAAATAAATAAAATTATTCACGCAAATTGGTGGCGATTTTGACCTATCAAATGAAAGAATTAACGACAAAAATTTTAGGTGACGGTAGATCCATATTGCAACGGTAAAATGAGTTTGATGATCCAACGGTCGGATCGCCCAGAAAATATGTGCAAAGTTTCTGTCTCGAGGTATGAATTCTGATTGCACAATTCGTATACTTCGACAGGATCTTGACTCTGAAGTCAGAATCGACTCCCAGTTACATGGGGTGACCGATAAGCTGTCCGGGGTGGTACGAGGGTGGTCATCTGGAGGTGAGCGGGTGGCAAGATGATGTGCAAGGAGGCGTTGAGGTGGTGGCTATCGACGAGAGCAGCAGCGTCACGAGCGAAGAAAAGCGCACACAAGCCACATCACGGGTGCTGCGGCCAGGGTGGTACGCATTGCCATAGGGAGAGGTTTTGCAGGGTGGTGCCTACTGCCATACGTCGGCGGTTGCCATGCTTTTGCTCCAACCGTCGGAGATAGGGCCACACGGATACGGGCCTGTGACAACAGCCGCGACGCTGCCTCGGCTGTCGGCGAGTGCCAGACGACACCTGTGGTGGTGGTGGGCATCGCATGTCTTGTGTACGATAGCATGCGGCACCGGGGTACCGCTTGAATCGCCCATAGCAACAAAAGTTTAGCAGTGGTAACAAAAAATAGGAAGGAAGATGAGGAAGAAGATAAAGTGGAGGAGAAGATAAGAAGTGTAGCGACGAGGAGAAGAATTAGGGTTAGAGTTATATAGGTTTTGTTGTAGAAAAGTGAGCAGAAAGAGGAGGATGAAAGAGTTGGAGGAGGATAATGGAGGGGTGGTGTTGTCGAAAAAAATAGAGGGGTATGTTTGTGTGTTTTTAAAATAGGAAGAGTGAGTGTAATACATGGCATAACATGACATGGAGTGCATTAAGAAGGGATGGAGATTGAGTAGCCTGGTGGTTAGTGCGACAAGTCTTGTTGTTGTCCAAGTGATATAATGGGTTGCATGGAGATGGAAAACCTTTAGAAGGAGGGAAGAGTGTGGGAAGTTGTGTGCTAGAAATAGGTTTGTGAGTATGATAGTTGAGTGTAAGACAAGGAATGGGGTGTATGAGTGAGTGATAGAAGAGGTGGCAACCACCATATGGTTGGCCCCTATTTTGGTTGGTTTTAATAAGGAGAGGTTGAGTGTATGCTAGGTTAAGCCACATTTTAGGAATATGATCAATGGAGTTGTCCATTGGATTTTTGAGTGGGTAGATTAGGTGTTTAGTGTTTTGTAGAGAGAAAAATTGGTGTTGTGTGTTCTGTGTCTGCCGTGTAAGTGGCCACATTAGATTGGGTTGGATGTTGGGTTAGATTGGATTAAGTTTGGGCTTGATGCAGTCATGACTACAAATTTAGATCATTTAGGATCATTGATAAAATAGTAGCATACGAGAGCTCAATTGGGTGGTACACAAGTGACATTTATGTAGTAGACTAAAATAGGTCAAAATCATATATTGGATTGATTAGGTTGGACCGATGTCGAGCCCAAAAATTAAATTGGAAGTTAGGTCAAGTTTTTCGGTAAATGGTCAAATGGCCTAAATTGACAAAAAAAGTTGTACGATGTAAATAGAATACAAGAGAACAAATTTAACTGGAGCATGATATATCAAAATGAAGATAAACTTGTCTACATCAAAACTCATGAAGGACGTTTCGAGAGATTGACATCCCTGGCGCTCCAAGAATCAAAGTCACGGAAAAGTACTTCTAATGATCAAAACTAATTATAATATATATATATATATATATATATATATATATATATATCAACCCAAATTACTAACTAGTTATTATGTAGGCCAAAATCATATTCTAATAATATTAAGATCTATTTATAATATTCCTAGTATACTTCACTAGGCCCCAGGCCTAATGGCCCAGAATATTTTAATGCATCTTTGTGTATAATTTCCAATGTCTGGGTTTTGAGCCCAAATCCTGTACTGGGCTCCCAGCCAATTTTACCAAACAAAGAAATGATTAAAGTAAAAACGAATTAAACTACAAAGGAAGAGAGAGGAAACAGACACATTTGGGATTGGGAAAAAGAAAGGGTGAACGAGAACTCACCTCTCGGTCGCGCTCCTCGGTTGGAGAGCGCTCTCGGGGGTTCAGCGGTGGGTGGGGTAAAGGCCACGGTGGATCTGCGGGTGTTTGGCACCGCGCTCGAGGAGGCGATGATGCTCGAGCTCCTATCGGCGTCGACGGAGGCTTCTGGTGTGGCTGTGGCGAGCTCGTAGTGGGGGTACTCGGCGCCGGTGCTGGTTGGGGGTCGAGACGGAGTCGACGCTGAGGGTCGTCAGACCGGAGGGCTATGATGGAGGCAGATCCGATGAATTATCAGTACCGGAAGAAGAGCGGGGTCCCATCGAGTAAGATAGTCGAAGGATGGGAACGCCGTCGCAGACGCGGGGCTAATGGGTGTTGCACGGGAGGAGCAGCGGCGACTTCTTGTGCGGTGGCACCACAACTAGCCGACGGATCTCGATGCTAGGTAGGTGGAAGATGGTCGGAAATAGCTGCCATGATGGAGGCGGCGGCTGGCTCACCACACAGCGATGATGTCAGCAGACGCGGGGAAGCGGCTTGGCCGGATCTGGAGAATTGTAGGGATCGCGACGGTCGTGGAGACGCGACAGCAGCGACGGAACTGGCCGCCGGGAGCGGTTAGAGTTCGGGTTTTGGTTTCTTCTTTTTCACTGCTGGGTTTGGTTGTACTGATGTTGAACACGAAAACAGAACATCTATGATTGCAACGGACACGGACGCACGGGTCTGGACACGATTGAACTTGTAATTCTTTTGTTGGACACGGAGACACGGGGGCTGAACGGGACACAGAGAATGTGGTTATGGTGGTTTCTTGTTGTGGTGGTGGTAGTTGCTTGGCGGGGGAAAACTGACCGGAATGGTCGGGGATGGATGGCGATGGTGTCGGTACATGGTTGGGAAGGCGCGTCTCCGACACATGCGACCTCTGCTTTCTCCAGTGGAGGCATGGTCCTGCTGTTATGGTTGATAGTGGTGAGGTCGACCCTGTCGATGGCCATGATCGGGTAGACATGGTAGCTAGATCGGAGAATAAGGAGATGGAGAAGAAGGGGTGCCCGTTTGATAGTTGTTTGTGGAAGATGCGTGAATTAGGAGGAAGAGGCCTCCTAATATAGGAGTTGGGACTACTGATTAGATAATGCATGAAATTCCCAATAGATAACTCCTTCTATTTTATTTAAAACCAAATAAGTTTAAAACAAAATTTCTTTAATCATAATCGAATGATTTAAGTAAATCCGAAATCAATGAATTGATATTTCAATATAAATTTGATTCTACCGATAATCGTATACGTTAATTCCGAAATTAAATAAATAACTAATTTAAATGACCTCTAGGTTTAAACAACTAATCCTTCTAGTGATTAATTAAAACAAAATTGTCAAAACACCATAAAATATATTATTTAAAATCTCTTAATGATAATTAGATAATGCTCTCTGTCGTCAAGATAATATAAATTTGAATAAATTAATCAAACATTCCTATTATTCAAAATACTTACCATCCCCCTTTTATCAAGTAAAATTATTTAAATCAATTTAATCTAATCCAAATCTATTAGTAGATAACAATACTAATTCAAATCGATAATCAAATAAGTTAAATCATATAAATTAAGTCTTAAACTTCAATGATCATAATATTATTAAATAATATTTACTTTCTATAAAACAATCAAAAATGTATTAGTATGAATCTAATCTTAAATTCAAATATTTATCATAAGAATTTAGATACAACGATACCATAATTTTAAATTACTTATAAATTCAAATCCAATTTCAAAAAGTTTGGTTATCAAAAAGGATAATTTTTAATGTAAGGTATACATAAACTTTTATTTTAAAGACAAACGGACAAATCATGTTTGTCGTTCAAAATATCATTACTAAAACTTTTCTTCTTTTGAAAATTCGACATCTCTTATAACTTCGATAATATAATAAAATATTTTTAGTAAACAAAATATTATTAAGCTTTAACTAATTTTTTTGGCATAATTAATCGAAAAAATATCTTTTAAAAGGCTTCGACGATAAATTACTTCTAACAAATTAAAATAAATAAATAAAATCGGGAAGAGGAGTTACAAACAGCAATGACGATTCTGTCCAAACATCATGAACTCCATTGAAGCAGAAGTAAATAAGCTTATAGCTAGCAGTTTCATCCACGAGGAGCAGCACCTACACTGGATAGCTAATATAGTACCAGTTGTCAGGAAAAACGAAAAGATCCGAATCTGTATCGACTTTCGCAATCTGAATGCGGCATGTCCTAAGGATGAATTTCCTTTTCCTATCACCGGCATAATGATCGATAATACGTGTGACTTCGAGCGCATGTCCTTTATGGATGGCTTTTCAGGATACAATCAAATCAAAATGTCTCCTGACGATGAGAAGCATACGTCATTTCGAACACCGATCGGTGTGTATTGTTACACAGTCATGTCCTTCAGCCTGAAGAATGCCGGTGCTACATATCAACGAGCTATGAGCGTCATCTTCAGAGATCACTTGTGCAAGACGATGGAGTGTTACATTGATGACATCGGTGTCAAAAGTCGCTCCAAGGATGATCATTTATACGATTTGAGGACAGTGTTCGACCTTATGCGAGCGCACAATCTGAAGATGAATCCAACCAAGTCCTTCCTGGGTGTGTCCAACTGGAAGTTCTTGGGCTTTGTCATTACTTTCTGGGGCATTCGCATAGACCCCGATAAGACAAAGGCAATCCTAGAGATGAGTCCACCGAGGAACCTCCGTGAACTCCACGGCCTTCAGGGAAGACTAGCCTACATCAGGAGGTTCATATCTAACCTTTCAAGGTGATGGAAACCCTTCACAAAACTCATGAAGAAAGGCGTCTCTTTTATATGGAATGAAGAATATCAACGCGTCTTTGACGACATTAAGGAATACCAGTCGAATCCGCCGGTTCTGGTAGCCCCGGATGCCGAAAAACCTTTCCTGCTCTATGTACGAGCGATGGAACACTCCCTCGGCGCCTTGCTAGCATAGAACAATGATGCGGGACACAAACAAGCCATCTCAGCCGAATGATGGTGGGGCCGGAGCATAGGTACACCATCGTGGAGAAGGAATGCCTTGCCTTCGTGTTCGCCATTCAGAAAACACGATACTATGTGTCAGGGCAGACCATTCATGTTGTCTTGCGAGTTAATCCCCTCAGGATTCTCATGACCAAGCCAGGCGCACTCTGTTCTCGTCTAGCCACATGGGTGATACTTTTATCCTCCTACGACATGGTCTTCGTTCTGCAGAAGGTTGTCAAAGGTCAAGCCTTGGCCGACTTTCTAACAGCCTATCCAGGCTCAGAAACAGCGAGAATCTATGAAAAAATCCTAGACGAAGTCGTTAACCCAAACATAACTTCAGATGATGACTTTTGGCAAATGTTCTTTGACGATGCTTCAAGAATAGGGCCACAAGGTGATATCGTCGCTGGAGTCGGGGTAGTATTAATTTCTCCCTCCGGGTTGCTAGTCAATCAGGCATATTCTCTCACAGAACCTTGTTCAAACAATATAGCCGAATATAACGCCCTGGTCATCGGACTCCGACTCACAAAAGAGGTAGTTGTCAAATACCTGGAAGCATATGGCGACTCACAACTGATTGTTATTCAGATCCGAAGCTCGTACGAGGTTCGTAACGTGGACCTGATTCCCTATCATCAGACAGCAATTGCCATCATTGCAACCTTGGAGGGGTTATTTATAGAGCATGTTCCTAGACTCCAGAATATTAAAGCCAATGCCCTAGTAGGCCTCGCCGCTTCGTTGGTCGTTCCAAATTATGCTCACCATCTAGTCGACGTGATAGGTCATGATTTGGTCTGCCCCAAAAATATCGTTCAATTGGATACGAGTTACTCTGCCCAGATAACCAATGACGTGCAAGACTGGAGACTCCCGTTCATCGACTTTGCGGTCTACGAAATCCTGCCTAAGAATATGAAAGAAGCAACTTCAATCAGAAGGCGTTCTCTCAGATTCTTTTATGACACAGAAACAAAAATGTTATATCGACAATCTTACGACGGGCTACTGTTAAGATGTCTATCAAATGCACAAGCCAAAGAAGCCTTACGCGAGGCTCACGATTGTATTTGTGGGGCTCACCAACCTGGACCAAAGTTGCAGGACCGTCTCCGTCGGATGGGCTATTACTGGCCTACGATGGTAGTAGACGCAGTCGACTATGCAAAGAAGTGTAAGGTTTGTCAGATCCACGCAGATTTCATACATCTACCATCCGAATTCTTTTAACCAACGGTGGCCTCTTGGCCATTTGAAGCATGAGGAATGGACATCACTGGCCCAATCACCCCGCCGTCGTCCAAAGGGCACCGGTTTATACTTGCAATCACCGACTACTTCTCCAAGTGGACGGAAGCTGTTTCGCTGGCAGAGGTAAAGACATCAAACGTGATCAGTTGTATAAAACATCACGTTATTTATCATTTTGGACTGCCACGGAGGATTATTCATGACAATGGTCCGCAGTTCGTAAGCCATGCTTTCTATCAATTCTGTGACAAGAATCGGATTCAGAATGTAGCTTCAACGGCATACAACCCATCAGCTAATGGTCTGGCCAAATCCTTTAACAATATCATAATCAAGCTTCTCAAGAAGTTCGTGTCCTCAAACAAGCGCGACTGGAATGAAAAGTTGGGCGAATGCTTATGGACATACCGTACTACGAGTCGGACGACTACAGGAAATACACCGTTCTCTCTGGTGTACGGGAGCGAGGCAGTTCTCCCATTGGAGACTCAGATCCCCTCACTTCATGTGGCCCTTACTTACTGGTTGACAACGGATGATAACTACCGCTGTTGGCTACAAAAATTGAAAGCTTTAGACGAGAAGCACTTGCAAGCTCAACAAAGCATCGAGCTCTCTCAAGCACGTATCTCTCGGGCCTTCAATGAGAAAGTCAAGCAGAGGACATTCCAAATAGGCTATCTCGTCTTGGCCGTTCGCAGACCGATGGTCATGACTCATAAAACCGCCGACAAATTCCAGCCCAAATGGGAGGGTCCATTCATCATCGAGACCGTATTCTCCAACGACGCATACCGACTCGCGAAGCAGAACGGAGACTTGCTCATAATGCCCATAAACGACAAATTCTTGAAGAAATACTATGTCTAAGGACATGCTGGTACTTCCTCAAACCACCAAATCTTCTAGGCCATCGAGTTATGTTCACCATGTACCTCTGAACTCACACTCTATTTTACTCTGAGTAGATTCACATCGCATCTCCCTGAGTGGCGAGTCATGTATGCTGATACCTCTGAACTTCCACTCTAATGCTTTATCACACAGGAGTCTGCCCAGCTTATCGTTATCTTTGAGCAAACTTTCTGGTCCTGATTATCGTGTATCACGTCCATATTACCTCTGATACCGATAGTCTTCCGACTTAACACCTGTACCCAACCTGGGATAAAAGACACGGTGTTAAGACCACAAAACCTATCACGTCCATATTACCTCTGTTGGGTTTTATCTCAAAATCTATTACTCGTACCACCAGTACGCAGAAGAGTAATAGGTCCACCAAAGATTATTCCTGATTATCGTGTGTCACGTCCATATTACCTCTGATACCGATAGTCTCCCGAATTAACGCCTGTACCCAACCCAGGATAAAAGACATGGTGTTAAGACCACAAAATATGTCACGTCCATATTACCTCTGTTGGGTTTTGTCTCAAAATCTATTACTCGCACCACAAGTGCGCAAAAGGGTAATAGGTCCACAGAAGTTATCCTAATCTATTACTCGCACCATCCATACACAAAAAGGGTAATAGGTCCACAAAATATTATTCAAATCTATTGCTCGCATCTCCAGATGCACAAAAGGGTAATAGGTCCACCAAAAGTCCCCCAGTGGGATGTCCTTTATCAAAACACAAATATTGTATTAGGCCTTCTAGTACAAGCACCACAGATATCACAAGCAGAATGGAGTGAATGTATTCTGTTTATTCAAAATCAGTTACATTCATAAGACTACATCAGCAGCAAAAAAAAAGAAAGAAAAATCCAGCAACTCATAGTTTGGTCAGTTTAGCAGCACTTTGCCTTCATCAAAGAGCAGTTTCTTAGCCCTCGAAAGAAGTCATGTTTTACTGCTAAGAAGCAAACAAGGCTATTGAATCTTCGAGAAGCTGCACGGAGGAAGGCAAATATAGCATGCTAAAAGCATCTACAGACGCTGGTTTTCTCTCCTCCGTGTTGCGGACATCCTAGGCCCGTTTCTCCGAAAGACCATACCTTCAAAATAACATCCCTATTGTTGCTTTTGCCTACTTGGAGAACCATGAAAACAAAACTTTCACGATGACGCCCAACCACCGGCCGACTCTCCAATGTATAAAGGTTCTTCCTACCGTCTGAGGAAAACCCTTCCAAAACATGAAGAGTTCTAAGCTCTCTGATGTGTGTGTCAAATGTTGCATCTTCACCTTGCCCAAAATTGTCGATACCGGTCCTGGAGAAATTTGCTAGCCAGATCCCTACAAAATATGAAAAGGGGGAAGGGGTTAGCAGTTAGAAGAAAACAAAGCCGTTCTTCAGCCCATGCAGCCCTATCATACAGAACACATACGGTCTAATGAGATAGGGCATGCATCGATCATACCTAAAGCACAGAAGCGATACATGACAGGCCTGCACTTAAAATATACGATATAGCCATTCAAAAATTAAGTCGTCGTCTTTCTACCTTCCTTACCCTTGATGGGGGGTTACACGTCGGGATGAATGGAAGGAGAGTCCGCAGCTCTCGATGGAGAGACGAGTCCCTTCCCTTTGGCCGCAACATCAGTCGACTTGGAAGCTTTTGGAGCCATGGCTAACTGGGACAGAAAGGATGACAGGGACAATGAAGACGAAGAAGAAGAAGGTGAAGGAGAAAAATCTCTCTCTGAATGACCCATATTTATAAGGTCTTTGAAAGAGCGCCATTTCAATTCTCGAGTCCATTAAAGATAATGATGACGTTTGGGGATTTTATCCTAAGTAACCATCAACTTTATCTCGAAAATAGAACCCAAATCCAAAACTAAATCAAGACATTAAATGCTGTAATAACAGCTGGCAGTCTGGATGGGATCTTCCTGCGGCACAAGATCTCCCTACGGCACAAGATCTCCCTGCGGCTCAAGGTATCTCTTGACTCGAAGAACTTCCTGCGACTTGACCTATTTCTATGCTTCTTATTCAAAGTATTCCAAATTTGTAATTTGAAAACATTGAAGGGGGTCTTGTAGAAGCATGGAAAATATAGGTTCATGCGGACCACAACTGACCGCATGAGTACTTTAGGCCAAATTGGTCCGCATAAAGAAGTGCCGCATGACAGACTAGACATGCCCCCTGCGGCCCATCTTCACTATCTTGGATTATATATTAAAAAGCAACCAGGCTGATTTGAGCCGCAGAAGGAAGAGTTGCTTATGCGGCTAAGACGATCGGCGCTTCTGATGAAGATGACAAACTCTGTCAAAACTGACAAAATTGACAACTCTGAAACTTTGACAAAAAAGAAGATAAGACGTGATCAGACAAAATGTCATGTCACCAATCTGGACATAGTCATGTGGCTAGAAGGACTGCAACCCAAGTCGCATGAACCTTATGCGGCTCAATCTATGCGCTGCATGCGGCAAAGGGTGACTGCAGTCTGAGCCGCATGAGCTTTATGCGGCCCAGAATATAGAATCTATGCGGCTCGAAAGTTTCCAAGCTACATACGGACTAAGGAAGAATACGACTTAAGCCGCATGAGTCTGATGTGGCCCAGCATGGCCGAATACTAAAAGACCTATGCGGCTCAAAATGACTCAAGCAAAATGATCCAATCCTACGATAGGATACGTGGCAGGCTGACCAAGTCTCAACAACCCAGATTTGCTGCAACAAAATCTCAACAAGTCCCCAGATGGTGGCCAAAGAGCGAATCTTTGCGTGCTGTTGTAGCCACGTGGTCACGTGACCATCTATGCGGCTCAAGATATCTATCACTATAAATAGCAGGGTACCACACCCATGCAAAAGGTTGGCAACCTACGAAGGACAATTTCTTCAAGAGCAAGGATTGTGTCAGATAGTCCAAGGAGTAAGGCAGAGTTGCTACACTTTCCCGAGCCTCCATCGTCACCCCCCCAGAATCAAAAACTAAACAATTGTATTTAGATTGTTTCTTCCTAGGATTTCTTTCTAGGCATTCTCTTGTACAACCGAGTTTGCAATCAACTTTAATTTCTCTATAATTCTTGTTCTTGATATTTAATGGCAAACACAATGGTGACTCTGCTGGAGACATCATTCTCCTCTGATGAGAAGTTGGTGACACAATCTGACGCGTCCAAGCCCAGCTCTACACAGCAAATGCTCGTGGTTCGTTTTGAACAACGAGCATTCGAAGAAATGCTCTCTGGAGGGAGTGTTATCCCATCACAAAAGCGAGCCAACCCAAAGAGAACCTGCAGGATGTCGAGGCACAAAAGTCCAATTCTGGACACAGAAGCAAAATAATAATTTCAGGTCAAAATACGGTCCACCGTTGGACCCACATGTTCTAAAATTTGTGTCAGGATTAAAGTCATCAAAATGTAGCAAAATATATGTCCACGAGTCCAGAATGATGACACGAACCCAACAGTATATCAAAAATTTGGTTTCGATGAGCCGATCCCAAAATAACCCATTAACCTGGACCGTAGGACCCGATTTGTACCGAAATGCGTGCTAGGGCCTATATCTACTAAATCTAGCAAACTATATATGAACGAGCCTAGAAAGACGATACAAATCTAACGATATATCTAGAATTGGATTTGGATGAGCCGATCTTAAAATGATCCGTTGACTCAGACTATGGGACCCGATTTGCCCCAAAATGCGGGCTAGGACCCATGTCCTCCAAATCTAACAAACTATATATGAATTTGGGATAGAATGATGCCATGAGTCCACTAGTAGTGTTAGAATTGAATCCGGAGTCCCGGGTCTAAAATTAGAATTTTGTAAGTTAGAAATTACGAATTCGGACGACCAACTTTAGCGTCGAATTCAACCAATCACACGACCTCACAATAGAATAAAATTTTTGTCACAAGAAAAGGGTTATACCAGCTGTGCACAAGAACCAGTGGCTTGCCAAACGGAGCTACAACGTAGAAGGAATAAATCTACGAACTTGGCCCCATAAAATTGTTAAAAATAAATATGATTATTCGTGCAACTTGGTGGCCGATTTTGACCAATCTAATGAAATAATAAATGGATGAAAATTTAGATAGAGGTAGAGCTATATACCATGATTTCACCGTCGAAAAGAGTTCGACAATCCAACGTTCCGATCGCCCAAAAAACATGTGTGAAGTCGCTGTCTCGAGACAAAAATTCTGACTGCATAATTCGTATGCTTCGACGGGATCCCGACTCCGAAGTCGAAATCGACTCCAATCGCAAGGGAGGACCGCTAGGCTGCCCGGGGTGGTGTGATGGTAGTCGTCGAAAGGTGAGCGGGTGGCACGATGATGAGCGGGGAGGGGTCACGGTGGTGGCCGGTGACAAGCGCGGCAGCGTCACGCGTGGAGGAAAGCGCACACAAGGCGTCGCACGGGTGCTACAGCTAGGGTGGTGTGTATTGCCAAAGGAGAGGTCATTCCGGGTAGTATGTTCTTCCATACGTCTGCTCAAACCGTCGGAGATAGGATCGTACGGACACGGGCCTGTGACAGCAGCAGCGAATGCAGCTATAGCTACTACCGGGCGTGATATTGCCTCGGATGTCGACAAGATCCAAGGCAGCACCTATGGTGGTGGTCGGCAATGCACGTCTAGTGCACGGCGGTAGGCAGTGTCGGGTACCACCAGAAGTGCCCAAAGCAGCAGCAGTTAAGCATCGGTAGTGTAGAGTATGCATATATGAATATAATGTATGCAAGTATATAATGTATTCAAATATGTATGTATGCATCTATGTATGTATGTATAGGTGCATAGATGAATGCAAGTATGCATATATGATATGTATGTAGGCATGTATACAATATATGTATGTATACATGATATGTATGTACGCATGTATACAATGTAAGTATGTATGTATGTGTTTCTATAAACTGAGTTAACCTATAATCTTTTACACACATGCATTCATACACCCTTTGATACCATGTATCCCATGTCACATACACCTATCTATCACTAAATCTGAGAACATTAACACATATCCTTTCACACACATGCCAAACACACACACTCACTTACTCTTTTACCTCTCCTTCTCTATATATGTATGTGCCTATATATAGCTTTCCTATATATATCTATGTATATGAATATGAATATGAATATGAATATGAATATGTGAATGTGAATAATATATATACATTATATGACTAAGTTTGTGTGCCTTGTTAGCTTATGGTTTAGTTTTGTGCTTGATTTAGCAAGTGACTTAGGCTATGAGTTAGTAGCTATCTTGGATACTTGATTTGTATAGACTTAGTTTGTTTAGACCTAGAATTGACTAACCTAGACTAGTTGACCATTGTTGACCCAACCCTAGCTAGTTTGACCACAGTTGACTAGAGTTGACCTAGTTTGACTTTATAGTTGACCAGAGTTGACCAAGAGTTGACCAAGAGTTGACTTTGACCTAGATTGACTTAGACTCATGTAGATTGCATTATAATTTCAATCACCATATAAATTGAACTCTTTTTAACCTGTGTTGCTCTAACTAGGACTCTGTGACTCTAGTTGGCCATCTTTTTATATCAGCTGTTCAGGGTATCAGGCGAGTACATTCTCTGACCGTTTTATACTTGATAGGATTTACATTTATGTTCTAGATTACTTTACTTGATATTGTCACGTTGTTAACACGGTATGGATTCCTTCATGAGATGTTATCTCCCTCGGGAGCATCAGGTTACAGTATGTCATGTGCGTTTCACTTTCATCATGTACTCCGGTGCTTTCACCATTCATGTGCACTCTTGTGATTAATGTACTCTCATGTTCACAGAGCTCCCATGTATACATTCATGTGCACCCATTTATGGGCCTTCATGTGATATCATGTGCAATAACATAACCTGTCTGGATCCTTGTGTATTGATTGGGGTACGGGGGATGTAAACCCCCAATATTTTCTAATTATTTTAGTATTTTAAAAATTATTTTTAATACATTATTTAGCATTAAGGAGGTAGTTGGTATATATATATATATATATATATATATATATATATATATATATATATATATATATATATATATATATATATAATATGTGTGATTGTGTGCTTGATATTTTAAGTGCTACTAAATATAGTCTACAATTATTATAAAAGATTTTTGTTGCTTAATTATATTTATAAGAATTTTATGTGATTATATACATTATATATATATATATATATAGTAGTAATAAAAAGAAAAAAAAATATATGCAGTGGTGGTCGGCCCAAGGGGGGACCGACCACAGCAGGTGTTTAAGGAAAAAGAAAAAGAAAGGAAAAGGAAAAGAAAAGGAAAAAGAAAAGAAGAAAAAAAGTTTATAAGCAACTAACCCACCCACGTGAGTGGGCGGGTCCCACACCCCCAAATTTCTTGCTGCATGCAGCAGCAACTCACCCCAAACGAACCCAATTCGTGGATTCTTAATTCCTAAACCCATTAGTATTAAGTTTTTGTAACAACTTGTTATATATGTAATTTTTTCCACAAACCTCAAAACCCTAAACTTCCAAAACGAAAGTTGGGGCTGATCATACCCTCTTCACCTGCGAGTTCGTTTCACCAGCGGCGGAGCTTTGTGCACGACGAACGGAGCTTCGGAAGTCAGTCCCTCGTCACCCACGGAGCAGTTTTCCCACTCAAGGTATCCTACTTTCCTACGACGTAACGTTTTACTCGTAGCACCGATTTTCGATCCGTAAGATTTTTTGGAAAGTAGACTTGACCCTCTTCGAGATCGGTGGATTTCGAAAACAACCCATCGACTTGCTCAAAAAATCGAGATAAAGTTGAACAAAAATCTATTTTCGGTAATACTAAAAACTATTTTGAAACGATAACATGTCGGTCAATTTTCTTGCTGTACAGTAAAGTATTGTAGAAATAATTAAAACCAATAAAAGACAACATAACCGAGATCGCAATGCATCTTCTGGATCGTCATTTCGATTAGCGTGTAAAAAGTAGATCGATGTTGAAGTTAGAGAAAAATCTGTGTTAATTTATATTAATTTTTCTAAATTTTGTCCGATATGACGTGCGCCCCGACAAACCGGGCGACGTGGTCATGCTCTATACACATCAAAAGGCGCGTATGGATGTTGTCGACGTGTGGGAACTGACGGAGCTCAGTTTCGTCGTGTGTGCGCGACGAAATCAGTCTATATCCGTCGAGAAACCCCCGTATCGCTAATTTGCAAACTTTACCCTAACTTCGTGTACAGTCATCGATTCGAGACAAAACTTGCACCAACAAGTCCGGATCGAAATTCTGGTGCTGTGTGCCAAGTTTGGTTCGATTCTGAGAAGGTCGAATCGGAATCCCTTTTTGGCGGGCCCGCGACCCACTCAAACGGGCGATTTTGAACACGGCTCATCGGAATCCAAAACTGGACATACCGTTGAGTTCTTCTCCTCAAACTGAATTTGTAGGCATGTAGTTTGACGACTTTAGAGACCATAGACTTTGGCACATATTTCGGTGCAAAGCGGGTCCAACGACGGACATCGTTTTGACCCAAAATTATGATTTTGCCCCTATTCCAGAATTTGACTTTTGGACAGGCATTTCCTGGGTATATCTTTAATGTCGAGTGCATTTTTGATGTTTGTTTCAGCGTTCGGAGTTGTTTGGAGATTGTGACATTTCTTGGCTGACATTGTGATTACCTGGACTTGCCACTTTGCACCATCAGGCAAGATACCTTGCCACCTTACTCTGTGATTATTATATTTCTTATTTTCAGTTGTTATTTTTAGTATTTCTTATTTCTTGATATTTAAACTGTGCGTCCATGTCACACTTGGGTGCAAGCGACTCTATCGGTCGTTTTTCTCGCTTTATTTATTTCTCTTGCATTGACTTAGTCTGGTGACCACCCATTGATGTTGAGGTATTGGTATATCTCATACGGCCTTGACACTTGTTGTATCACGTGATATGAGTCACATGTAGGACACGTATCCGTGTAGTCGGCTGGCCACCGATACGTATGGAGCGTGCGACGGATAGGGATAACTACCAATAGAATTGCATGCTAGAAGACTTGACGGTTACTAGAGGTACATGTCTGTCATAGAGATGATGATACTAGGCATTGGGTGGGGAGAACAATACCTGACGTATGAGCTTCGATTGCACTTCCATTACCAAAATATGTCCATTTAGCGACGGCCACATCCGTCGCCCATCCGTCGGAAATTTGTATTAGCGACCGATCATTGACGGATCTTGGCCAAAATAATCCGTCGGCAATCAGCTCGTCGCTAATAATGATCCGTCGCTAAGTAGTTGTCAAGTGACAGAATAGCGACGGCTTTTCTACTTCACAATACGAAGTATTAGCGACGACATTCCGACGGGCTTTCGTCCATTTCAGGTATTAAATACTGAACTGTGTAGAAACTAGCGACGTAATGGTCCGTCGGTAAACCGTCGTAATAGCGTATCAGAGTGTATCGTTCCGTTGCTATTCAGTCGACCGCCGTCGCTAACAAAGGCGACGGAATACTGACAGATTCTCCGTCGACCATGTTCTGTAAATGCTTGGCATTTCCAGAACCATGGCGACGGATAAATCGTCGCCACTGCGTCGTTCATCCGTCGATGAAGCGACGGACTAGTGACGAATTATCCGTCGTACTATATATTTCCAGGACCTTAGCGATGGATTATCCGACGCGAACCCGTCGATCACCCGTCGCTAACTGGAAATACTTTCAAATCTGCAGGTAGCGACGGATATTTCGTCGAAAGGTAGTCGAAAACTAGAAATATCCGTCGCTACGCGGTCACTAGTCCGTCGCTAACTAATATTTTTAAAAAAAAAATGCAGAGCTTTCCCTGTTCACACAAATATGCATAAACCAAACAATCACATAGACCAAACAATCAGAAAAATGCACACCAATTATCCAACAATCACATAGACAAAATATATAATGCACACCAATATAAAATTATCACAAATATTCTAAAATTCCTACAAATATTCCAACATTCCCACAAATATTTCAACATTCCCACAAATATTCCAAAATTTCTTAATTATAATACTTTAAGGAGAATGAGGAGTTCGATTGCCCGGTGGTGGTAATCCCTGCTACGACCGATGAATATACTGCTCCAATAGGTACGGCGGCAAGTCGTCGTAGACACTGCTCGAAAGTTGGCGTAGCTGCTCTGGCGACATAAGATCAAGGAGTGCCGTCACAGTCGGAGTCGGTACCAGAGGGGCAGCAGGACCGACACCAGCACCAGCAGAAGATGAACCGACACCAGCACCAGCTGAAGACGGACCGACACCAGCAGCAGACGGACCGGCAGCAGCAGACGGAGACAGAAAGTGCGAGGCAATTTGCTCCTGCAAGGACGACACCGCCTCGTGCAGCTGCGTAAGCTACGACCTAACATCATCGTCTGCCGGGGCCACGGGAGGAGGCGATGTCAGTGGAAATCTCTGAGTCGCCATGTACAATGGCCCTAGGGAGCCGACTTCGTACAGGAGCCCTTTCTTAAAGCCGCCGACGGTATCTACGAACAAGTCGTTGCGAGCGGCCAAAGAAGAGGGCGTCCGGGAGGACGTCGTTTCACCGACATCCTCGGTGTCAGTTAACTGAGCCCGACTAAGGGCCTCACGATACACAGCCTATCAAATGAATGTGTTTATATTATAAGATTTACCTAAGTTGTAATCTAAATCCTATGTTTCACTAAGTTAAGTATGAATCCTAAGTTTACCTAAGTTATAGTCCGAACACTTTTAATTCTAACGTAAATCTTATAAACATAAGTACTTACATCAGTCTCCTTGGCCCTCTCGTCGACGAAGCTCCCGTCCTTCCGTCTTTTGTGCGTATGCTGGAACACGTCGTGCATGGTGATCGATTCTGGTGCTCTTCCCTTTTTCACCACCCGTTGGGCCTGCATACGAAATTTTTGTAGAACTTAATTAACTCCGTATATTAATAATACCAAATTCGATAGTGAAATGAATTTACGGTATCTCACCAGATCTGCAAGCGTCGCTCTGTGGGGCCTTGATCCACTATTATGAAGCCCCGTGACCTGTCAGTTCGCCTTTGCCTTCTCCGATTTCTCCTTGTAAGCAGGAGAATTCATTATATCTAAGTGGTCCTCATAATACTCCTGTCAGATCCAATTCGGCCTCGTATTCCCCATTTTCAGGTCATGAATCATATCCCGTATCTTCTTCGAGGCAACGCTTCTGTATGTCCTGCGGATCGCATCCTCGCGATGGGAGGGCCACCATTACATCGTCTAACATAAAAATTCAATTATTACATAATTTAAAAAATGATTGATTAAAGAGCAACTAATAATTAACCAGAAGATATAGATATATACCCTCAACTCGTCGAGCCAGACGTACTTCAAGTTTAGGGGCACCGACGAAAAGTTGAGGTAGGCACCATGAAAGTTAGCCCTGATAATTTCTTCAAGAGCCTTGGCAACATTAAACGGAAAAAATCTACAAAGAAGAAACGACTGGATTCTTAACTTGAATAAATAAAAGAAATTTAATAAATTATCTTAAATTTACTTACGAAGTCCCCGCGGGCCATGGCCCTCGTCGGAACTCGCCTCTCGGCCTCTCTGGTACCGTCGGAGGATCCGCGGGTCCGTGCATGTACTCCCCAGTAACCGGATGGAACCGAGTATGGGGGTACTCCGGGGCCCACTGTGCAGTAACTGGGGGATCCGCTGGTGGATCCGCTGGTGGGTCTGCTGGTGGGTCTGCTAGCGGAACAGATCCGCTAGCAGATCCAAACTCATGCCTCGATGAAGTAGTCGATCGACGGCGGGATGCGTATGTGCCCGGGATACTCTCCGGGTCGGGCTCGCTGGATGGGGTCACATCCCGGGAAGATTGAATGCGACCAAGACCACCAGCACCATTACAACCACGACCACGACCACCAGCACCATTACGACCACGACCACGACCACCACCACTGCCAGCACAGCACCACGACCACCACCAGCACCACGATCACGGCCAGCCATCATGACCTGTAAATATAACAAATAAATATAATTAACAATATAAAAGTGTAAATGAATATAAAATTCTAAACTAAAATATACATACCACCAGTAGGGAGACGAGTGCCGCCGCGACGAAAAAGACTAGGAGTGCCATCTGCAATAAGTAAATAATCGAACGAATAAAACATTAATTCACGTAATTTGAAGTGTTTTTAATATACAACAATATTTAACCTAATCATCGTCTTCATTCTCATCCTCGGCCTCGTCTTCATCATCATCCTCCTCCTCCTCCTCATCCTCATCCTTATCTACATCGTCGATTTCATCTGTATCCTCATCCCCATCAAATTCGTCTTCTTCTTCCTCCTCTTCTTCTTCTTCTTCTTCTTCTTCTTCTTCTTCTTCTTCTTCTTCGGCCTCAATATTTGGGACAAGACGCCTCTTTCGCCCCTGGTTGACAGCTAAGTCTTGTGTATCAACCTCTTTCTTCCCTCTATTTTCTTCAACAATATCTTCAACATTCATTGTATCCGAGTGTTATCCCAAGTATTGGGACTTTTTGATCTGGTCCTCTTGGTATACTGGGTCTCCAACGTTGAATGTATTTCTAGATTTAATCTTGCATACTGCCCACCAGTCAAATCGATCTCTACGACGCCTTGGGTAGCTTGTATAGTAGACTTGAATAGCCTAATTTGCTATCGCAAATGTATCGGACACTCTATACCTCTTGCGATGATTTATATCGACAAATCCAAATTGTTTATCGATTCTCCAACCGATATTTAGTGTCGTATCGAACCACTCACATTTGAACATTATAATATGCATATCATATGGGCCAGTATATTATAAATCTACAATATCCCAAAGTACTCCATAATAGTCAAAGTCCGGTTCGTCGTCATAGATGGTGCCTCTTATGCAAACACCAGAATCCTTGGTACTGATGCCGTCATTGATAAATTCGACATTTATAGCATTTTGAGTTTCCTTAAACCTGAAGCCATTAACGACATAGCCTGGCCAAGTCTTTGTTTGCCTCTTCAGTCCCAATGCTAGATAACGAACACTCTCATTAGTGAGTATTATTTCAGGCAATAAAACCAGTAAATAAATATTTATAATTTAAATGTTTTAGATTATATATTTCTAATCTCAGTTACTTATGTATTTTATAAGAATATATAAAATCAACCTCAATTATAATCTCAGTTACTTACGTATTTGCGAAACCATGACGGAAATGTACAATCAACCTCTCTTTGAAGTCCCTCATCGGTAATATCGGGTGTCCTCATTTTGACTTCATCTCTAAATACACTATTAGAGAAAATAAGAATATATAAGTGTAGTCACTTACTTCATCAAATTCGACACATAGCCGTTAGGAAATCTTAAAGTAGATACCCACTTGCAGATTATTAATCTATCTTCCTTGCTCAATGTGTATTGTGCTATCGGCTTAGTTATTTGTCCACCAGCTCCCCTTTGTATTAAGTTTAGATAAGGACGCTTGCATATCTCGGCAATGTCTTGTCTTGCTTTTGGATTGTCCTTCGTCTTTCCTTTAATATCTATGACGGTATTGAAGACATTATCGAACACATTCTTTTCGATATGCATAACATCAAGATTATGCCTTATAAGATTATCTTTCCAATAAGGCAAGTCCCAGAAGATACTCTGTTTGGTCCAGTTATGGGCTTGTCCGAACCCATCGACACGATTGTTCGATGGATCTTCCATTACAGTGGACAAGTCCTTTACATCTTTCCAAATATCGTATTCCGACAATCTGGCAGGCGAATGAGAAAATTTTTGTTTTCCAGCTCTGAACGCGTCCTTGTTCTTTCTCCAAGGATGACTCGCGGGCAGAAATTGACGATGACAATAAAAGAAAGAAGTTTTTCCTCCATGCTTAAGGCGGAACGCCTTACTATTTTGTATGCATATCGGACAAGACATGGTGCCGTGAGTACTCCATCCCGACAGCATACCGTATACGAAAAAATCATTAATTGTCCACATCAGTGAAGCTCTCATCTGAAAGTTCTGTTTCTGGAAATATCATAGGTCGTGATGTCGATCTCCCACAGCTGTTTCAGCTCATCCACCAACGGCTGTAAATATATATCGATATTCTTCGTCGAATTTTTGGGACCCGGTATAATAGCTGTCAAGAACATATAAGGAGTCTTCATACACATCCATAGTGGCAGATTGTAAAGGGTCAGAATGATCGGCCAGCAGGAGTATTGAGATCCCGACTGGCCGAAAGGGGCGAAGCCATCAGAACATAGTCCCATGCGTACATTTCTAGGCTCTGTAGCAAAATCTGGATGGCAAAAATCAAAATATTTCCATCCTTTCCATCCGAAAGATGTGACAATTCTCCATCGTCCTTTGTGCGTTCTTCGTTGTGCCACGTCATATGTTCTGCTGTATTCTGAGACATATACATCCTCTGCAAGCGCTTCGTGATCGACAAGTAATGCATATACTTGTAAGGACGTCATTTTCTAGTTGACTTTCTTTTTCCCTTGACTGGCTTATAACGATCCGCATTACAGAAGCTGCAACTTTCTATATCTTCGTTCTCCTTGTAGTACAACATGCATCCGTTACGACAACAATCTATCTTGTCGTACCCCAGTCCCAGTTGTCGGACCATCATCTTCGACTTATAGAAGTTTTTTGGAAGCTCTTTTGATTCCTTCGGTAACACCTCCTTCATTAGTTGTGTAATCTGATCATAGGAAGTTTGTGGCAAGTTAAAATCGGACTTTATGTTCAACAACCGCATCGTCACTGACAGTACGGAATGTGGCTCACAACCAGGATATAAAGAAGTTTCAGCATCCTGAAACATATTATAGAACTCCTTCGCCTCGGGATTAGGATCCTCCGGATCAAAATTAGGCCCTGACGCGTCGTACACCATATCTCGTGCTTGGTTCTGCACGTCTCCATAATCAACAGAGCATTCGTCGTCATCGACAAAAAAATTTGCTACAGCATTATCATCAAAAACATAAATAGCAGCATTCGCAACCTGTCTTTCCGTATATAGTTCACCTTGCGATGACCACAGGCCGTACTCACGTACGAAACCCTTACGGGTCAAATGATCTCTTACACTCACCACTTCTTCGTAACGTCTATTGCGACAATTATGACATGGACACTTGATTTTGTTACCGTCCATAAACTGAGCTTTGCTCATGGCATACTTAAGAAACACTTCTACGCCTGCCAGAAAATTATCACTCACACATATTCTGCTCTCGTGTTGTCGTTTGTACATCCATGTACGATCAACGAAATAACGATCCATCACAGATTGGATGTAAAAATCTGTATAGTAAGACAAACTAAACAGAATTAGTATATAATCATGTAACTGGTGGATCCACTGGTATTCTAGCTCGAGAAGAGAAAAATCTAAGTACAGTTGTTACTAATAGTTCGATACCGATATTTCGATACCGATACTGATAATTCGATACCGATACCGATAGTGCGATACCGATACTGAAGTCCGATACCGATAGTGCGATACCGATACCGATAGTGCGATACCGATAGTTCGATACTGATACCGATAGTCTGATAGTCTGATAGTCCGCTAGCGATACCGATAGTTCGATACCGATACCGATATCGATAATCCGATACCGATTCTTCGATAGTCCACTAAGTTGAAATGATTCCTCTTAAGCGTCGAGCATGTTATACACGATTCAACTTGACGAGTCAGTAAATATTTTTGTGGTGTTGTATGCGTGCAGTAGCAAATCAAGTTTTAGAGTCGTTATAGGTCAATTAATCAAACTGAGTCAATCTATCTATTTCTAAATTGTAAGAGTCCACTTCTAGGATATGGGAGCTATATCCTAAATATCTAGGCTAAAATTAACTTGGTTAGGATACTAGAGTGTCCTTACTATCTAGCAAGCACTACCTTAGTCTAGTTACACTAGCATTACCTATATTTCCTACCATGCCTACACTCACACATTACAACCCAAGCCGTCCTGCATGCTAATAGGCATGGTAGGCCTGTCTTCATTCCTCACTCTCTAAAGCACACATACACATATGTATATCACAGTTAGATGTATAGATATATACATCTATATAGAAGCACACAACTGATACACTCTAAGGGTCGGTTTTCCAGGAAAAACTTCACTTATTCAGTGACTTTGGTGAAGCGAATGTCCCAAGGATATTCTTAACAAAGTAGGCATATGAAGAACTCGTACTGTCCTTGACACAGTGAAAATATATACCATGAACACAAACTCTATATTCACATTTACTAATCCAAACACCACCAAACTAATGGATAACACCCAATATGGATAACACATTATTTAGCCAATATATAAACTCAGATGAATTTGAGAAGCAAAGCCCCCTGCCGCCCCCGACCAAAGCCCGCCGCTCTAAGCCTGCCGTCCAGCCCCCGATGCCCCCGCCCCAAGCCCGCCGCCCAGTCCCCGACCAAAGCCCGCCGCCCCAAGTGCGCCGACCAGCCCCCGACGCCCCCGCCCCAAGCCCGTCGCCCCCCGCAGCCCCGCCACCCACAACCCCCGCCCACCACCGCCCCCCGCCGCCCAGCCCTCGATGCCCCCACCCTAAGCCTGCCGTCCCCGCTGCCCCTACGACACCGCGAGAGAGAGAGATCGAGAGAGAGAGAGAGAGAGGGGATTACCTTCGGGAGAGAGAGGAGAGGACGTCGACGCCGATCACCGCGGAAGAGAGAGAGAGAGAAAGAGAGAGGAGAGAGAGTAAATTTGGGGGGAATATGAAAAGTTTCTCCCGTCGTTTCAATTTAAGTCTGGAACGTTTATTTAGCAACGAACTAGCGACGGATTTTTATCCGTCGACCGTTAGTCGCTCTTTTTGATGCTTGCCGACGGAATATCCATCGCTACATAGTCGAAGAACTGTCCCGCCAATTCTCTCCACAATTCCTGCCAAATAATTGACTGCATAGCGACGGATAAATATCCGTCGCTATATCTCCGACGCCCTAGCGACGGATGAGAGACCTTTTCTACCCCTAAAAATAAAATAAAAATATAACGGCTTGTCGTCGGTACTTCGTCGGCTAGTTGCCACAAAGCCGTTGCTATCACCGACGGACAATATCCGTCGCTAATTTACTGTATTTGGTAGTGTTCCCTTGTAATCCGGAAGCTCCGCTGGAGATACGGGTATGTTTAGCCTCTCAGGTTTGCCACTGTCATTCTTGGAACGTCATGCGCTTGGTCACTGGTGCCCAAGAGGGACTATACCGGATCCTATATTCAGCCAGGGCTCATGCGTCGAAGGATTGTATCTCAACTGCATATTCACAGTAGAATGGTCAGGAACCCGATTGCATGCATATCTTTTTCTCTTATTATATTATCACAGTTTATATGGCATGGTATTTTCTTGTATCTTGCTACGTCCCTCTGAGGACTTGGTTATCTCTCCAGGGTTAGACGAATTTCCACAGGAAGTACGGAGCGGCGTTGGAGCTATCGTACATCGATGACGAGGCAGTTCCTTTTGACCTCTAGTCTATTTCTTATCTGAGACAGTTGTAGACATTATTTTTATATCATATTTTTTTCTATTTTGCGGATGTTGGACTCTGATTTAGTAAGACTATTTTTATAGCTGTTTGGAGTGAGCATGTTCACCCGGCTATTTTTGATACACTTATTTATTTATTTGGACTCTATTATTTTCTGTGTTGAGCTGTGATGAGATTAGATTATATTATTCTGGCATGTGATTATTTTATTCAGCTTATGTGCATATATGAGGATTTCATATATTGGTGTATTTTTCGTATATATGCAGCTGGCATGTTCACGTACTTGGTCCTACGTATTTTGGGACTGGGGCGTTACAGGGGAGTATAAATGGTCATGTGAACAATTCCCAAGTAGTATACTCATGTGCAAACTCTTAGATTACTCATGTACAAATTTAAGCCGTTCACACGTCTATCTTGTACTCTGCATCACTAGCCACTGTTAGTACTTTACTTAAAGTAGATATTTCTTTACAGTCATCTCTTTTACTTCATATATTTTCCAGCATTTCACGTATCTTACTCTATAGCATATTTTTATATCCTGTCATATTATGAACTGCGTAAGATATATTATGCTCGTTCCCGTCCTGATTGGACCTGTTGATAAATTTTACAGATAGCTTGGAGGTTACCTGCTAGCCTAGAGGAGACACAGCAGAGGTTGGAGTAGACGGCTAGAGTTTTTCTTATTTTATTTTCAGTTGTCTTGAGATGTATTTATTTTATACTTGTTTGAGTTGGTGTTGATAACATCGAGATTTATTTTTCTGTGGTACTTCTCTTGTGGATTCATAGTTACCTTATCATGCTACTTCTAGTTTTGGTGATTGAGTTGCATCCTGCTGTGATTGTCCTCCATACGGAGATTATATCATATTGTATTTAGTTTTTAATTGTGACCTAAAATAGCGTTCTACCGCCGACACTGCGGCGTAGGCTGGACGTACCCACTTCTCGTGCCCTACACTTGGTGTGGGTTGTGACATATTTTTAGTGGTGACCCATGCAGGTCGAGATTCGCATTTGTGCGAAGTCGTGGTAGTACGACAATTAGTTGTACTACTGCGTACCTACAATTAGAGATAAGGAATGGGTGTTAGAATTAGAGGATACTCAATTACTGTTAGAATTTCTTGAGAGATTCCTGGGACGACCCTTGAGAATCTTATTTTAACTTCAATTTGAAATCTCTTTTCCCTTGATTTGATTCACCCTTACTTCCTGTTATTGAATTTGATTTTTGATGGATTATTGTTAAATTTTGAATCTTGATGTTAGTTGTTGAATTGAGTTTGTATATATATATATATATATATATATATATATATATATATATATATATATATATATATATATATATATATATATATATATATATAACCAACCACCTATTTTATTCATGAAGGCCGAAAAGTCGAACCTTTACAAGTATACCATATGGTGCAAAATGTCGATGCCTATAAACGTATACTGACAAAAGAAAAGAAAAACGAGAATCAACACGGCTAATCCGAGGATTGAAGAGTCTTCCAGAAAACTGTCTGGCCATGTTTGCAGAGTGATCTCCGTTTGCGGCATTGACAAATGGTCTCCCATATGAGTTGGTCTCCGTTGTACTGGCGGCCTTCATATCTAGCCTTGTTCCTATTTTTCTAGAGAACCGACGTGGCGGTCGCAGCGATGATCTGGTGACCATGGGACGCGGAAGCCCAGGTTGCCATGAGGTGGTGAAAGTTGTCGCCCCCATGAGGCAATCTGTAATACTGGAAAAGGGCTCTCCAGACCTTGATCGGTAGTTCCCCTTGGGTGAGGATGTGGTTGACTATTTTCGACTATCGATCAGTGTAGCATGTGCAAGCTGAAGCAAGGCTGAACCCGATGGTGTTGAGAGTGTCATCAGTTGGTAGGATGTTGCGTAGGGCTCTCCACAGAGGAGGAAGGACCACTTCTTGGGGATATAGGTTTGTCAGAAGGATGCAATAGTAGAAGATGGAGCCTCATTACCTAGGATCACTCTTCTGGCCGACTTAACCGAGAATGCCCCGTTGACATTGGGCGACCACTCGAGCTTATCAGCTTTCGGTCCGATCTGCACTCTACTACGGCCAATAGAATCGACCACCTCAGACCCAGCCCATACCCGGACTTTGTTCCAACTCCAGGTGTTATTTGTAGGGTCCCACAAGTCCTTGATAGAGTTGTTCCTGGGGGCTGCTAAAATATTAGGAAGCAAGATATTGTCCATCCAGCACTCCATAAATGGCGAAGCTTCGTCGTTGCCTACCTTAAGTTGAATCGCTGGTTCGGCAAGGGATCGTCCGATGAGAATGCGACACCAGGCTGCTGAGGATCTGCTGTTCGTGATGGCCGTAGATGGGTGGATATGCTTAAAGTATCTGGCCTTCATGAACCTGGACCATAGTTCTTACTCGTGCGAAGCTTCCACCATAATTTCATTGAGAAAGCATTAACGATGTGAGAGAGTTTAGTGAAACCTAGGCCCCCCTCCCCGGTAGGCCAAGCCATGGTATCCCAGCTGGCCCAATGGTGCTTGTCGTGGCCGCCGCTGTGTTCCCATAGAAAGTTGCTGAAGATGCTCCCGATGTAGGATAGAACTTTCTTGGGAGGGGTGCAAGCTGCCAGGGTATAGATGGGAATGGATGTGAGGACGTGATTGATTAGGACTATCTTACCTCCGGGGGAAAGCGTAGCATTGTGCCAGCCCCCGAGCTTCTTCCTGATGCGGATGATCAGGTTCTCAAAGATCCCGGCGTTAGATCTACCGTGCACGAGGGGGCACCCGAGGTAGTGGAATGGAGGGTGCTGGATGGAGAATGAGGTGGTGGTAGAGATGCTAGCCGCTTGCTCTCTCGTGATATTGTGGTGGGTGTAGACAACACTTTTATCCGAGTTGATCTTCTATCTAGAGCACCTTTGGTATCTCTGGAGCGTATTGTGGACGACGTCCACCGATCCAGCATCCCCGGAGGAGAAAATAAGGATATCGTCTGCGAAGGCCAGGTAGGTGATGATCGGACAGCCGCTAGCTGTGTGGAAGTGCTGAAAGTTGGGGGAGCTTGCATCTTAATAAGGTTTCTGCTCAATACGTCCGCCATAATGATGAAGATGGTGGAAGATAGAGGATCTCCTTGCCTAATCCCATGACTGGATTTGAAGAAGCCGTCCGCTTGGCCGTTAATAATTGTGGAGAACCACGAGTTGCTGATCGATCTCCACACGATGCTGGTCCAAGTTTCAGAAAATTTGAAAGCTCTGAAGACCCAGATCATAAATTACCAATCCAGTCTGTAGTAAGCTTTCTCTATGTCCAATTTGATTGCTATGTTGCCCCCTCTTGCTGGGAGCTTCATGCAGGTGACTAATTCTTGGGCCTACATGATGTTATCTTGGATATTTCTTCCCCGGACAAAGCCACTCTGCTCCTCCGAGATGATCTTGGGGAGAAGCTCTGCCATGCGGGATGCGATGATCTTGGATATGATCTTGTTGGTGAAGGTGCGAGGACTGATTGGGCAGAAGTCTCGGAATGTCTCTGGGTTGTCTTTCTTCGGGATAAGGATTAGGTTGGTGCTCGAGATGGCTCTAGGATAAGTAGCTCCCTGGATGACGGCGGAGACCGCGTTGTGGATGTCAACCTTGATGATGTCCCAGCAGGTACGAAAAAAAATCCCTAAAAATCTGTCTGGCCCTGGCGCACTGTGAGCGTCGAGGGCCCAGACGGCTTCTTTTACTTCGTCCTCTGAAGGGGGATGTTCGAGCCGGGTATTGTCTGTGTCGCTAATGAGATAGGAAACCTCGTCCAGGAAGGTGTTATCCTTGAGGACCGTATCCTTGGAGAATTAGCAGCCGCCACTTGGATACCTTTTGGATCTCTAATGCTGGTACCATCGTCTACGGCAATCTGGTAGAGAGTGAGTTTTTGTCTACGCCCATTAACGTAGGCGTGGAAGAATCTCGAGTTGTTGTCCCCCTCGCTGTCTCATTTGATCATATCTTTCTGCTTCCAAAAATCGATCTTGATTTTTAGTCTGAATTTAAGGATTGCTTTGGTGAGATTCAGAGCCTTCCTGGTATCAGGCGAATAATCGGTCATGTACCTGGCTTCGGCACGAGTAACGTCATCCTCAGCCTTGCGAATGGCTTGAAAGATAACTCCATAAGCTAGCTTGATCCAAGCTGCCAGAGCTTTTCTCGTGGCCTGGAGCTTGTTAGCCACTCGGTTGAGAGGATCGGTTGAGTCCGTGCTGTTCCAAGCTTCCGTGACTACCCCTAAAAATTGGGGGTGCTCGCTCCAGAAGTCTAGAAACGGAAGCTTTTCCTGGACTGGTTGGAAGTACAAGTGATTTCGACTAGCAGGGGGCGTGGTCGGATTCGGTGGCATTAAGGTGAGAAAGCTTGGAGGTAGTCCCCATACCTAGCCAGTGAGCGTTCGATAAAGCACTGTCGAGGCGGGAGAATTGGCGACGGTTGCCTACCTGCATGTTGCACCAGGTGAATGCGTTGCCTGTGAACGGGAGGGAGGTGAGGTGAGAGTTGAAGATGATGTTGTTGAAGTCTTGCATGGCGGGGAGAGGGGGGGCGGCCTTCAATTTTCTCTTCTCTGCAGGTGATAGCGTTGAAGTCTCCAATACAAAGCCATGGGATATTGTGGTTGTGACTGTTGATGTTCAAGAGATCGTTCCAGAGGTGTCTGCGGTCCGCTATGTCGCAGCTGCCGTGAACCGCAGAGAGGATGGTACGGTTGGGGATCAAAGGGTGTTTAATCCAACAAGAAAGGGCTTGTCTGGAATCATGGATGACTCCGATTTGGACGGCCTTGGAACATAGGATCCAAATGTCATATCTGCCAGCTATGGCCGAGTAAAAGCCTAACTGCAATTCACTACAACAAAAATAGTCTACAATAGCATGCGCAGAACGCTATAAAATGCCTTCTATAGCGTATTATGTCCGCTATAATTGCCCCCGCTATAATATGTGAACGGTTGTGAACGCTGTAACATTATAGCGTTCTTGAATGCTGTAGATGGTTTATAGCATTCGTGAATGTCGTGCATGGTTTATAGCGTTTGTGAATGCTAGGAATGCTTTATAGCGTTCTTGAATACTGTAGATGGATTATAGCATCCGTGAATGCTGTGGGTTGTTTATCGCGTTTGTGAATGCTGTGGATTGTTTATAGCGTTCATCGAATGCTACCGTAATAGCGGCCAACAGTTTTGGAACGCTATTGCATTTAGATGTTTTGAGTGCTATAAATCTGCTACATAATTTCATATCTGAATAACATGTTCTGTATCACATACAATTAACCATAAAAATTTATGCTGAATCGCAATTTTGATTTCAACATAATAAAGTAATTATCATTAAAACATTCAAAATGTACAAAAAGTAGTTGTCATTAAAATATTCAAGATGTACAAAAAGTTGTTGTACGCCTAGTAGTCCAAAATAATAATAAAAATGTCTGTAGGCCAAAATGCAGCTCGATCGCCTCTTTCCTTCTAGATATCCACAACCATCAAAAAATTGCACGCCAACCTACACAAAATTGAGAAGAAAACACATTATTATATAAAAAAAAATAAGTCAACACAGGATCATGTATCCTGATAAGCTGATTAAATAGCCACTAAATACAATCTCAACTATTAAGACCTGGCACTCTCTCGTATACTATTCCAACATAAAATTTATATATATATATTTGATACCTCTAAAATTTGTAGAACTTGTGAAGATCCTTGATGTAGTCTACAACAACCAACTGATCAGCAGCGTCCGATGCATCGATGTCAGGAATGGATGGTTGGTTCTGACTCCACAGACAGCCTATAAAGGATTAAATAAGTGACAAATACGTACTACTAACAAATTCACAAAATGATGCCTTCTAGAACAACCGGGAATTGGAATGGATGTCATCGTTTATAAAAGTATATACCCTGACTCCATATGCAGTCTACAAAGGATTAAATCATTGTCTTTCCAGGTAGAACTTCCAGAACAACCAGGGACTAGATGCTAACCATTGGGTGTATTAGGGACACAAAGACCACCAACAACAATCCACCAAACATGTTTATAAAAGTATATACCGATATAAAAATTTCTACCTGGAAAGATAACAACACCATGAACAAACCTAGGCTAAAGATCACCCATAAAAAACGTTACCAGGAAAAGACAAGACACAAGTGGTTCCGAACAGCTCCTTCTTTAAATCAAGGTGTGCATGGAGTAAAGACAATTTTTGAGCCCACGAGATGCCAGTATTCTTCTGGTTCTTTAGGCAATGAGTTTCCTTCAACACGCTAATGGAAGGAACACATATCTAATAAGATACGACATCATCTAAATAAATTCTAGAGTAGAGAATGATTGAGAAACCTTAGCGAATGAACGTTATATGTCCTATATTTTTTGTAAGATATAAGTTTGTCCATCTTTTTGGACCTAAATAATGGAATCTTGGTTGTCTATTAATTCCACTAGCAAACAACAACTGATTAACCAGCAATTCTTATACCATCCGATAACGAAAAATGTCTATGAAACTCGCCATAATTAATCCTATGGTGCCACCATTGTCTATATATAGCGGCCTGTCATCAGTCCAATGCCAAATGAATCATCAAGTCTCAAGGACAACTGAAATTTTATAAGAAAATGAGGTATTTTTGGTCATGTCATATATAAGAGCTTGTATCCCCATCAGTTCAGAACAACTCCTCTCAAGCAATGCATCTTTAAGCTCATCGATCATAAGTAATTGTTCCAGAAATTAGATTTTAGTAATAAATGGTTCTAATGTACCAAAAAAGGAAAGTAATTCTTAACATGTAATGTACTGGAAAAATGGGTAATAAACTGGTTTGTGTATTTCATATGCAAGAAAACATAGACCAACTATGTGCTACAGTCCGGAGCCTATTTCCTCTTCTTATCATGTAATGTACTGAAATCTAAATAGTATAATTGATACTTTTGTATTCCTTGTGCTTTTATGTACAAAATTGGACTCATGTAGATTGCATTATAATTTTAATTACCATATAAATTGAACTCTTTATAACCTGTGTTGCTCTAACTAGGACTCTGTGACTCCAGTTGGCCATCTTTTTATATCAGCTGTTCAGGGTATCAGGTGAGTACATTCTCTGACCGTTTCATACTTGATAGGATTTACATTTATGCTCTAGATTACTTTACTTGATGTTGTCACTTTGTTAACACGGATTGGTACTATATGGATCCCTTCATGTGATGTTATCCCCCTCGGGAGTATCGGGTTACAGTATGTCATGTGCATTTCACTTTCATCATGTACTCCGGTGCTTTCACCATTCATGTGCATTCTTGTGATTCATGTACTCTCATGTTCACAGAGCCCCCATGTATATATTCATGTACACCTATTTATGGGCCTTCATGTGATATCATGTGCAATAACATAACCTGTCTGGATCCTTGTGTATTGATTGGGGTACGGGGGAGTATAAATGGTCATGTGAACAATTCCAAAGTAGTATACTCATGTGCAAACTCTTAGATTACTCATGTGCAAATTCAAGCCATTCACATGTCTATCTTGTACTCTGCATCACTAGCCAATGTTAGTTCTTTACTTATAGTAGATATTTCTTTACAGTCATCTTTTTTACTTCATATATTTCCCAGTATTTCATGTATCTTACTCTGTAGCATATATTCATATCCTGTTATATTATGAACTGTGTGAGATGTATTATGCTCGCTCCCATCCTGACTGGACCTGTTGATAAATTTTACAACTAGCTTGGAGGTTACCTGCTAGCCTAGAGGAGACACAGTAGAGGTTGGAGTAGACGGCTAGATTTTTTCTTATTTTATTTTCAGTTGTCTTGAGATGTATTTATTTTATGCTTGTTTGAGTTGGTGTTGATGATAACACCGAGATTTATTTCTCTCTGATGTACTTATCTTGTTGATTCATAGTTATCTTATCGTGCTACTTCTAGTTTTGGTGATTGAGTTGCATCCTGCTGTGATTGTCCTCCGTACGGAGAGTATATCATATTGTATTTAGTTTTTAATTTTGGCCTAGAAAGCATTCTACCGCCGACACTACGGGGTAGGCTGGACGTACCCACTTCTCGTGTCCTACACTGGGTGCGGGTCGTGACAGGTAGCAAAAAATATGAAGGAAGATGAGGAAGAAAATAAAATGAAGGAAAAGATGAGGAGTATAGGGAAGAGGAGGAGAATTAGGGTTAGAGTTCTGTAGTTTTTGTTATGTAGAAGTTAGCAGAAGGAGGAGGAAAAAATAGTTGGAGAAGAAGAATGGAAGGGAGGTGTTGTCGAAAATATAGAGGAAGGGGTATGTTTGTGTGTTTTTAAAATGGAAAGGGTGAGTGTAATGTATGGCATGACATTGCATGGAGTGCATTAATGAGGGTTGAAGAGTGAGTAGCCTGGTGGTTAATGCAACAAGTCTTGTTGTTGTCTAAGTGATAGAATGTGTTGCACAGAAATGGAAAACCTTGAGAATGAGGTAAGAGTGTGAGAAGTTGTGTGCTAGAAATAGGTGTGTGAGTGTGATGGTTGAGTGTGAGACAAGAAATAGGGTGTATGAGTTAGTGATAGAAGAGGTGGCAACAACCATATGGTTGGCCCCTATTTGGGTTGGTTTTAATGAGGGGAGGTTGAGTGTGTGCTAGGTTAAGCCATATTTTAGGAATATAATCAATGGAGCTGTCCATTGGATTTTTGAGTGGGTAGATTTGTTGTTTGGTGTTTTGTAAAGAGGAAAATTTGTGTTGTGTGTTCTTTTTATGCCATATGAGTGGCCATATGAGATTGGGTTGGATTTTGGGTTAGATTGGATTAAGTTTGGGCTTGGTTCGGTCATGACTACAAATTTAGATCAATTATGATCATTGATGAAATAGTAGCATGTGAGAGCTTAATTGGGTGGCACACAAGTGACATGTGTGTAGTAGGCTCAAAATAGGTCAAAACCATATATTGGATCGATTATGTTAGACCGATGTCGAATCCCAAAATTAAATTAGAAATTAGCTCAAGTTTTTCGGTAGATGGTCAAATGGCCTAAATTGACCAGAAAGTTGTTCGATGTGAATAGAATAAAAGGGAAAAATTTGAGTGGACATAATATATCAAAATAAATATAAACTTATCTAAAACTCATGAAGGATGTTTCAAAAGATTGACATCCCTGGCACTCCAAAAATTAAAGTCATGGAAAAGTACATCTAATGATCAAAACTAATTATAATAGAAATATCTATTAAAAATAATTCATTTAAAAAATTTAAAATAAACCCTAATAACTAGGGGGCTTACACAATTGGAGATGGAAGTAGACATGTAGGCTACCCATTAGAGTTGGGTTTGCGACCAACGTATTATAAATAAGTACCAAAATGATGGTGCAAATAGAACTAATCTGCAGTTCAGATTTCAGTGGTACAACTGTGCTTGGGGTCAGGTTTGTGTCTCCATCGACCAAACGAAGTGTTGTGGCTCCTTAGAGGATTAATAAGTTTGAAGAGGGATGTCTTAGTGTCATAGTGGATGTGGTGGCTCGATGAACGGAGGTCGAAAAGGGTGATTTTGATCGGGTGGATGAAAAGGTGTTGGCGAATTGGTGAGGTTGAAGGTATTTCGGTTTTGGGGGGTTTAGAAAGGGTGGTGGCCCTTTTACATGGTTAAATATATAAGTAAAGGTGTGGGAGAGGGTTAGGGTTTGATAGAAATATATTTGGGAAAGTTTGCTTTAGTTTTGGTAATCCAATCAATAGATGGCTAGGTTTATCTCAATAGATTGAGTTGGTTTCCAAAATAGGAAAGTGTATCTGGAAAGGGTTTGAACCTTCATGGATGTGCAAAATCTAAATAAAATCAATCTACATTAGTCCCAATAGGTTATGGAAATCTAACATATGTCCTATCTAAGCTTGATGGACTAGTATTGGACCTATACAATTTATTTAACCGAAATAGGCTCCGAACGTCTATTAAATGGGTCTTGTGTGTCATTCAAAAATAAATAGCACATGAGAACTCAATTGAGTGGGACACTATTGGCATGTGTGCAGATAGGATGAAAATAGGTCAAAATCATATATTAGGTCAAAAAGTTTAGATCGGATTTGGGTCCCCAATTCCAATTGGAAGATTACATTAAAATTATGGTGAATAGTAAAATGACCAATTTTACCCGAAAGTTGTGCAAGAAAAATATAGTACACGAAAATATGTTTGAGTGGGATATGATACGCCTACGTGAAGGTGGATTCGTCTAGAACACGAATATGAAGTTGGTTTCGAGGAATTGGCCAATATTGTGCTTCAAAATTCAAAGCTACGACAAAGTATATTTAGTCATAAATGAAAAAAATATGGTTTAATAAATAAAAATCATATAAAATTAATAAAAAAATTGCCAAAAATTCGAGGGCTTACAAAATACTTAGTAAAAATTTAGGGGGGGTTACAAGAGAACAGTTAGATGTATGGGCTATCCAATCCAAAAGCATGGTAACTTACGCACTACGATAGTCGTATCATGAAGGTCACTAGCCTCGAGCTTGTCGGCTAATGTTACATGTACTTGTGTATGATTACGAGTAGTAAGTAGTCATAGGGGGAGTCAGCCTTTACCTGCCCATACATCAAGTTGTCTTCTAAAATACACATTAGACGGTTAGGGGCACTATTTGCATATTTATTTACTATAATAGTCCTACGTATATTTATTTATTTATTTATTACAACAGTTAATATAATATGTATATTATGTATCTTGCTACGTCCCTCTAAGGACCTGGTGATCTCTCAAGGTGTAAAAGATCAGGACTTTCCACAGGGCAATTGGCCAGGATCAGATTCTTTGTTTTCATCGAGAAGGTCTTACCTTCCGATCGTAGTTGATTCTTTTAGTTGATGAACCTTTTTAGTTGATACTCTTTCCTTTTTTATTTTTAGGAGGTTGGACTCCCTTTTTATTCTAGTTTGATTTAGTCTCCTGGTAGTTGATCTCTATCTACCCAGCTATTTGTTCATTAACATTTCGTACTTGATTCAGTGATATATTTGATTTATTATTCCCTTTAATTTCTGTGGATGAGATATAGTGTACCATTGACTATGATTTATATACTCTGAGATGTAATCCTATTACAGCTTATGTATGTGTTCATGGGTTCTATAGATTGGAGTAGCCTTCGTATACATACAGTTGACATGCTTACATATTCTTAGTCCTACGTATATTAGGACTCGGGAATGACATATTTTTGTGGCGGCCCATATAGGTCAAGAAAATATTATTTCAGTTACGTTACTGTACCAAACAAGCCTGCATATGGGATTATAGTTTTGGATCTCATCCACATGCTTGATCATCTTTCTTGACTTCATTTTGAACTCTCACTTGACTGTTTGATTTGCATCCAGTTTATTATGTTCTAACGTAACCTTTATTTGTTCGTGCCTGGTAAGGTGAATCTTCATAGTGGTCATCTTTCCCGTGCTATCATATCAGGAAAGTGGGGATACAGACACCGAAAGCCATAGGTGCAGGTATAACTTATTTAGAATTATTATGTGATAGATATGATATACAGTATACCTAGTACTTTTATATCCTAGTGTTATAGTTCCAAATAATGGTTAGGAAATGATAATAGCAGTTAGGGAATTAATTATGGTTAGACTTGTAGGGCATAACCAGGGCTTAAGTAAATAAGCATAAAGATATCCTAGAGGACCACCCTTAGCTGACCAGAGAACACCTTTTAGGTAGGCTAGATAGGAGACGAATATTCAAAAGCAAGGGCACACTACAAGAATAAGGGCTTTTCTTGACGGTGATTTCCCGTCAAGAAATGGGTATCTTGACGGTTGTAGATCCGTCAACTAGGCCGGAGTCAAGAAAAGAGCCCCCCTTTTTTTGACGGTCCCTGAAATGGCTTTTTTGACGGTTTTTTGCCGTCATTTTAAGTAATTTTCTTGACTGTTTTTAGCCGTCAAGATAGCAGTTTTTAGAAACCATCAACATAGAAAAAAAAACTTTTCTTGACCCGGCCTAGATGACGTTTATTAGCCGTCAAGAAAAGCCATCTTCGAGTTAATTGTTGACATTTTATAACCGTCAAGAGAAGCTAAATTTTGTATAGCAAAAACTTCATTTATAATTATATATTATAAATCGAACACACACATAATATCAATAATCCAGAAGATATTCTTACATCAAATACTATAAAACCCAATTTTTATATTAATAAATTGTATATTGTTCATACACCACAAACTTCCAATACATCCAACATGTCCAACCACAAACATCTAACACTTGTCCAACCACAAACATATCCAATCAAAGTATATAGTTTCCATACATCTTAAACATCTAAAACTAAAAATTATACAAATAAAACCAAAATATGTAGCAAATTCGGCCGGAGCACATCCCTCCCATATTCACAGCACCTTTATTTTCCATGCAGTTCCTGAGAAAAGAAGAGAAATATATTTAATCATTTGTGTGCAAATGTTTGTATAAATTAATATTTGAGAACAAAATAAAATAACTAGCAGAATCCCTCTACCATGATAGTCAAACTTTAGAATTCTAGAAATCAACTTATATAAGAGAGGATTACCTTGTGTTATGGTCTTCTGGGATTCCTTTTGAACACTACATTGTGTTGTTCCCTGTACGCAATATATAGGCATCATAATTCTTAAATTTGGTAAATGCAACCAAGGACAAAACTAGTACCAACAGGGCTTACAAAAAAAAATCAAACATTGTCTCACTGGAAACATGAAGTATAATATTAAGGTGAAGTATGGAACAAGTACCAATTAATACATAGAATAATTCCAAAAAGGGATCCTAATACTATAGACCATTGAAAAGGCAATGGGCTTAAGAACAAATTCCAAATCCTAGAAAACACGGATTTTTTAGAACATGTTCCATGCTCGGATCATATGTAAATTGGATGCGAATTTGACCAGGACACGAGCCAATTTACAGTAGATACTCCAAGAACATATACCGTTTAGAAAAAGATCCTAGATATAATCATATCAAGTAAAGATATTTTAAAAAAATTAAACTACAAAGAAAACTGAATATAAGAAAAGATCAATTACTTTTTGGTACATTGGCAGTGAGACTATTCAAAACAGCTTCCACATATCCATGCACTTCTAGGACATTCATCTTTCTTCTTTTTCTGGATCAACATGCCTTCTAGCCATTATATCCTAAACATACACATGTTAAAAAATTAACTATTCAAGTTTTAGATTTTTGGCTTCAGAAATTTATAGGGAAAACATAAAGCTCAGGTCATCTCACATTTCAAATGCATAATAGTTCCAAACTTGTGTCTAAACATTTATAAACTTGTGTCTATGTTTACCACTTAACATGAACTTGTGGCATAGATTCGAAACTCTTGCCAACAATTCAAGCATGGATACTGATACTAAAAATTTGATGCAGCTCATGAATTCTTTTATGTATCCAGATAGATTGTAGAGAGTCTTGAAGACTTTAATAGTACAAATCAAGGGACAATAACATGACACCTAAGCCAAAACTGACCTTTATGATCTCTGAAATAGCCATGGTCTCGATGATCGCCTGTCCCATTGCCTTCAAGTCAATTTCCTTCACACATTTTTTTCTGGAAGGGCTACAATATAAAAATTAGATACACTGACAAGCTTATTTGCATTTTAATTCAGACCATTCTGATACATGTTACAGAACAAAATCATATACAAATAAAACTCCTCAAAACTACAATTGGACCATTCGAACACTAGAAAAACCGATGAGTATTGGGGTGTCCAGCATAACTCAATTCAGTAAATTCTTGTCCATTCAAATCTCAATCCATGTCCATTCAAATCTCAATCCAAAACAAAGATCATTGCATCGCAAAAAGACAAGATAAGAACACAATATGAAACCCAACAATCATAAACCAAGAATACAAGCTTAACTACAATCACTACCGAAGAAGAAGCCTATAGGATGGCATGTCTTCCACACGTTGAACCTCTTCTAACAAAAGCTCCTTTTCCAGCTGTTGTCGTGTTGCTTTAATCACCAACTAAGTAGGAATAGAAGAAGAAAAAAAATGCAGCAGGTAAGTTATCTTGACAAACATTCTACAGAATGCATGAGCCAAAATAGAGAAGAGGACATACATTGAAGTCCATGTATGAGGCATGCATCTCAAGCCATTGATGATCCGTAAGCTGGAAAGTTATGCAGTACAGAAGGTCAAAAGCTCGCTCATCCTATGTAACATAATCACAATTTCAATGACATAAGGTTTTTGAAGTTAGGAGGTAGAATGAAGGATATCACACTTCACTACAATGAAGGATATCGATGCCTTCATTAGCCTACATACAAACATCTACAAGTGTCCATAAAATCAAAAGCATTGAATGATGAGCTTTAGCTACCAACCAAGTGTTTGGGTATGAAGGCGTCTTAAGACAATCAAGAAGTACTAACTATAAAAGAAAGAAATAGTTGAAGTGGTACCAATTTGCCTTGTTAGATACCTATAAGATCATTATCCTATAAAACAAACTGGCACTAAAATCCAATCAATATCTCAATAGTCTGATGCAAGTCCTAGATATTCTTAAAGCATTCTACCAAAAAGGATTTTTAGAAAAAGCAATAATATTGTTTATCTATTCAATCATAACTAATTCCAGTTCAGTGATCAAGCATATAGTCATTCAGGAAGATGATGTAGCTTTGAGTTATAGATCAAATCATTTGGAGGTTGCCTACTTATTTATCAAGTGAATATATTGGGATATTATACACCATGAAATTTTATTTCAATCATTTTGGTGGTAAAATAAATCTACATCTTACACTTTGAGAATTTTATACTTCTTACTGTTGATATTCCTTTCTTTCTTTATTTATCCTCATTTCTTTCTTTCTTTCTCCTTCTTTCTAGTTTTAACTTTTAAGTTTCATATGTTGTTCCAATATCCCTTAAGCTAATGGTTTTAGATATAATAAAATGGTGGCCAGATGACATCAAAGTATCTTTAAACAAACAAGCGATATTAAAAAGTTTCTACCTTGATATGATTCAAGAACGTATAATGCAAGCCCGCACGAGAACTTGTCTAAGAAACTCAATGACACATATACAAATGCGCAACCATTCAGATCTCACCCAACCAGGATGCTTTGCATGCTAATTCCTTTTACCTGCATTGAAACAAACAAAACATCAACTGTGGTAATCGATATTTCTAATAAGTACAAATATGAAAGTGTAATATGTTTTTGAGTCATATCTCATGTCTCATATAGCATGTCATGTAAAATAGTTAGTTAACATTCTTGATTCAGTAAAATACGGTTCATATTTCAACTTTTAGCTACCAAAAGAAAAAGAAGAGAAGGAGACTTTTCAGTATCATAATCATCTTTTATTCTTCATACAACATGATGTTTACCCATATATGAAGTAATCAATGAAGAAATGAGCAGAGTTGCAACATAGCTTATGAGCGAAATAGAATTGACGAGTTCATCTACCAAAAGCATTCAATCAATCTATAAACAAATAATCTATTTATCTAAAATTAAAATAGGCTGCTGATAAAAATTACATAGTTTCAGAACTTCACACAGTAAATATTGGATGAACAGAGTTGGAGATTCCATTCAACTTGATTCATTATCATATCGTCATTAAACCATAAATTAGGTGCCCATAATTTTGTCCCAAACCCTAGCGAAAAAACATAGAAACAAGGATTAATGGTTAAGAAAAAATGTTTCGTAGAAAAAAAATAATACAAACAATGAGAAAAAAGGGGAAATAAAGAAAAATAAACCAACACGTTGAAGTCCCTCCCGTCGAGGACGATCCTTGGTAGGACGAGGCAGGAGTCGAACGTCATCACCGCGGGGATGCCGAATCCTCCCACCCATCCGAACCTCCTGATGGTCATCCCCGAGGACATGATCCCCAGCACGGTGCCCAGGTTGATGGTGAAGAAGAACCAGTTGAAGAAGGAGGGGGAGGTGGAGAAGGAGATGAGGAACTGGGAGTGGGAAGGTAGGGTTAAGGTTAGGGCTTGGGGACGAGATTAGGTGGATTTGGGGATTAGGATTTTGGGTCTATAGGAGAAGAAAGGAGGAGGAAGAGGAAGAATAGGAGAATGAAGATATAGAGAAGAAAGAGGAGAAGGGAGATGTAGATTTGACGTCTCCTTCTCCATCGGCTGGTGGATGAGAGAGATGGAGAATGGAAAGGAGAGGAAAGAATTGGGAAATAAATAAAATCGGATGGAATGACTAACGTCAATACAGATTTATATTTCAAAAAAATTATAAAAATGGCAGCTGAAAAAATTCACGCCAATTTTTTTAGGCATATATTAGTTTACGGTTATTACCGAACCGTCACTAAATAAAAGGATATTTCTTGACGGATCCTCTAAAACCGTCAACAATTATGCTGTAAGATTGCTAAATTAACATAAAATAAGGCATTTCTTGACGTAAGGCTAAATCCGTCAAGATAGTCCATTTTTTGGATGGTTTTTCACGACCGTCAACTTATAAACCGTTAAGAATCGTCATTTTTCTTGTAGTAGTAAGCATTCACCATGGCCGATATAGACACCCATCCTGAGATTAGGGATATAACATGTATTATTCTAGTTACACAATTATCTGTTGAGACACGATTGATATTTGAGCCACACCTTCACTAGCTTAGTCATCATGCATCACATAATTACCTTGGGATTTTCTAAGAACATTAGGACTTACTAGTTAGCATTAACATTGCATACCTCTCCTTTCGACATCTCTAGTAGCCTTATAACCATAGACTAGTTATATATGTTACAAATAAAAAATTAAGAACTAGTCGTTAGAGGTATTTCTTGTTGGGCCTTCGAGTTGTTACCACCAACTATAAGATTGTATACAATAAGAAGAGTGAATCGTTCTATTTTTCATCGTAGCATTACTTGTCAAACTTGGGAGCATAAGGACGATATACACAATCGTTTCTCTTTATTCAAAAATTTGGGTACCATCTTGGTACTTGACTCTTATCTGCCGTATCGTGTTCATATTCTATCGTACATTTTTAATTTTGAGGTTTGATGTATGATATTGTGTCTTGATTCTTCTAACTTCTTTTAATCATAAATTGCGCTTTATTTTTAATTTTAAGGGGACAATTTTTGTAAGTTGGGTAGAATGTAAAATTCCTAAATTTTACTAAATAATTTTTTCCTTTTATTAAATTACTTTGCTATATATATATATATATATATATATATATATATATATATATATATATATATATATATATATATAGGGCGATGATGAGCCTGGCTTGTACGATGCGGGGCATCCACAACGTCGGAGGACTGAAGAAAAATGGCCATGATCTGAGGTGGCGTGGGACAGAATGGGCGCCCCGTGCATGTAAACTCAACGGCTAGGGACGCCGCACGGGCGGTCGAGGACCGGCTATAACTACTACTTTTCAAAAAACATGGGTAATTTTGAACTTTTTTAAAATCAATCATTGAATAATAGGATTTAAATCATGTTAATGATTTTTGGTAAATTTTAATTAATTTAATACTATTTAAATGGGTGAATTGTGATTTTGGCATTTTACTAGTGTAACCCTAGAACTACTTAGCCTAGAGACTAACCATGACAATGGAGACCTATCCTATGTGATTAGATAAGCTAATTACCACTTTTTAGGGTAAGGGTATTTTGGTCATTTTGTGACTTTTTAATTAATTAAGATTTTGATCAATTGATATGTGCTAAGTGTTATATTAGGCCTTAACCTAGAATTGTCCTAACCTAGATATTAACCATGAGCCTAGATATTAGATTAGAAGCTTCTATCATATGACAAGGTTACTAATATCTAGATATTATGCTAAGGTTAGATATTGAGCTTAGAAACCCTAGTTTACATGGGCCTTTACCTAGAAAGCCTTGATTTCAACCATAGGAAGCCCAATTACTTGAAGGGGAACATGTCCTAACACTAGGAGACCTTGTGGCCGGCCAAGAGGCACCCTTCCCCCTATTTAAACATCTCTTTAGCTCCCCTTGCCTCTTTTCATTACACCTACAAACCCTAATTTGTGTTCTACCCCAAATTCACACCCTTTCTCCAAATTGAGTCTAATCAATTGTCATACACTCCCCTACTGTAGAAGAGGTCATTAGTGAATAGCTAGCAAGGATTGGAAGCAAGTTGACCATTAGAAGTGGAGGGATTTGGCTCTCAACTGCAATTTTATTGAGATTCTAACTCTCAATAGGTAATGGCCTCTAGACCTATTAATATTATGTTTTCTCTTGATAGATGCATTCATTTGGGGTCCCCTTAGCTGTAGACCAAGTTTGGTAGGAAACCGAATCCATTTAGGGTGCGTATCGGAGGAGTATCGGAGTGCCATGTAAAGTGTTTGGTGAAATACCTCAAAGAAATTAATATTAATAATTTCCAAAACTAATTACATGAATTTGTAGCTGTATAAGTGTAGATTACAGATACAAGTGACTGATTCGACTTTGACACATTTTTTGTGCCAAAATCTGGACATGGGATATCGTACGACACTGTGTGCAGTGTCCTCCTGCCACAAGTCTCGTACTCGATGGACATGATACTTGGATATGTGAGATTTTACCAGTAGATGAGGGCCACGACTGACAAGGTGTGCACGAAGCTTCGGTGGATCTGGTTTAGAATCGAGGAAGAAATCGAACCCACATTGATTTTGCACTAACACTCGCACACACGAAAAATCCCACTGATACGGGCTTTGTATCAGGACATGACGCATCTTGGACATAATACAGTGACACTGACATGTACCCCTAGACATATACGACCTACTTGCACGGCCACGAGACACGTGGTTTGACACACTGTTTCCTAGACCACTCGACACATGTGCACGAGACTGCAAATACACAGTTTTGATACCTTGGGTTTGACACATCTGGACACGGCTTGTGGGCACAATTTGGATACTGGTATGTAGACACCCTCACTCGACTACACTCACACACACACACTCCTCTTTGACACTCATGAGATCACATACACATTTTTGTGACACACATTCGACACATTATCACCTTGTCACAGTTTTGGGTTTCGAATATACCTGTGAATGTTTGTTATATGTTAAGATATGAGGTTGAATGTGTCTTATATATACATGTTTGTATTTGGGGATTTCCTGAGATATAGGTTTTTATGTATATACATATATTTGGTTGATGAGTTAGTTGTTCAGTGGAGAGTTGGGGTTCTAGTTGATATGATGGTTTCAGTAGGTTGATTTGTATTTGACTTTAGTTAGACTATAGACTATAGCTAGATGTTAAATATATGTATTAGTTAAAGGTTTAGGTTTTGAGTAATATATATGTGTTGTGAGGTATATGGGGATATAGGTTTGATGATCTTGAGAGTGAGGGATAGCAGTAGATTAGAGCAGCAGTGGCTGCCCTGGCTTGGTATTGCCTTGGCTTGGCTTGACTTTGAGTGAGGGTTTAGGTTGAGCATTAGCGGCAGCAGAGGCAGCAGTACCATTGCAGCAGTAGCAGCAATTTTGCCCTGCTGCACTAGGCAGCAGGGGATACCCCTTGGGGGAAACATAGGGTTTTGGTTATTTGGCTACTTGAGTTAGAGGTTAGAGTGTAGTGTTAGTTAGTATCCTAGTTTAGTTCATATATGATAAAGAGTTAGTGTTATTTATGTTAGTATAAGGTAAGGGTATGAGAATTATATATATAATATGTATAGATGTATAGGTTAGGCCTATATATGGTTGTATATACGTGTAAGGTAGGTATACATGGTATATATATATATATTCTTTCTTTCTTTCTTTTTTTTTAAAAAAAACCCCTCCTTTATTAATCAAGGCTCAAAATATCGAAGCCTGATACGTATACAAGGCAAAAAGAAAGCCAATACAAGTATACCGCAAAAAAGAAGAAGAGGGGGAGAGGGGCTGAGGGACCTCCAAAGCTAGCTGGGGCTAGAGTACCAGAATATTGGCGGGCTGTGGGAGCATAGGGTGCTCCTTTTACGGCATTGCCGATGAATTTCCTGAAGGAGTTGGGCTTCTGAATATTGGTGACCCTTGTATCTCGCCTTGTTGCGATTCTTCCATATCACCCACGTGGTGGCCGCTGCGACGATCTGGTGGCCGTGGTAGGCAGATCCCCAGTTGGCCAGCAGATCGTGGAAGCGACCGCCACCTCGCGATATGTTGTAGAGTTGGTTAAGGGTCCTTCAAATCTTGCCTGGAAGGCTCCCCTCCCAGAAGATGTGGTCAATAGTCTCCATCTAACGGTCGGGACAACAATGGCATGCTGACGCTAAGCGGATACCGATGGAGTTGAGGATCTCGTCTGTCGGAAGTTTTTTTCTGATGACTCTCCATATGATGAATGACCACTTTTATGGGATGCAGGAATGCCAATAGCGAACAATGGAAGATGCGGCCGTCCTGGCCCTTGAATAGCGAGTCTCGCCGACCTCACTGAGAATGCTCCGGAAGCTTCCAACGACCAAGTCAGCGCATCGGCTCCGCGCCGGAGGCTAAGACTGTGGATACGGATGCTGTCAACCGTTCCGTTACCGGACCACTCGTGGATTTTGTCCCAGTTCCAGTCGTTGGTGGTGGTGTTCTATAGGTCTCTGATCCTACTGTTACTGGAGGTCGCCATAATATTCGACATATAGCTGTCACCAATCCATCTCTCCAGGAATGGGTGCGACTCCCCATCACCCAGGTGGAGTCTCATCGCTGGTTCGGCCAGATCGCGTCCGCTAAGGATACGACGCCACACCGCTGACGATCTGCTGTTGGATATGGCTATCGCAGGGTGGATGTGTTTAAAATACCTGGCCTTCATGAAATTGGTCCAAAGGTTATTGCCCGTGCGAAGTTTCCACCATAATTTCATCGAGAAAGCTTTGACGATGTGATTGAGCCTGGTGAATCCCAGCCCCCATTCTCGGTTGGTTGAGCCATGGTATCCCGGCTTGCCCAGTGGTGTTTGTCTTGCCCTTTGTTGTGCCCCCAAAAGAAGTCACACAAGATCTGCTCGATGGACGTGATGAGCTTCTTAGTCGGGGAGCATACCGCCAGGGTGTGGATGGAGATAGAATTGAGCACATGTTTGATGAGGTTCATCTTCCCATCTGGCGATAAGGTGGCGTTATGCCATCCTTTGATTTTGTTTCTAATTCTGGTGATCAAGTTCTCGAAGATGCCAGCGTTAGATTTCCCATACACTAGTAGACAACCGAGATAGTTGAAAGGGGGTGCGCCATCGAGAAGGAAGTTATGTTGGAGAGTCTGACTGCGTTCTCTCTTTTGATGCTGTGGTGGGCGTAGATAACGCTCTTGAAATGATTAATTTTCTGTCCAGAGCAACTAGAGTACCTCTTCAGTGTATTGTTGACCACCTCTATCGTAGCAACGTCCCCGGATGAGAATATGAGTAAATCGTCTGCAAAGGCCAGGTGGGTGATGGTAGGGCATCCACTGGATGTGTGGTAGTGCTGGAAGTTAGGGATGCTGACCATGTTGTTAAGGTTTCTACTGAGGGCATTAGCTGCTATGATGAAGACAGTCGAAGACAGAGGGTCGCCCTGTCTAACACCGCGGCTAGATTTGAAAAATCCTTCGGATTGGCCGTTGATGACTGTGGAGAACTATGAGTTGCTGATGGATCTCCATACTATGTTGGTCCAATTCTCCGAAAATTCGAATGCCCAGAAGACCCATATCATGAATTGCCAGTCCAGTCTGTCATAAGCTTTCTCGGCACACACACACACACACACACACACACACACACACACACACACACACACACATATATATATATATATATATATATATATATATTAAGATAGCCTAGTAGTAGGTTGTGGGTTATGATTGTTGGTAGATAGTAAGAATCATAGGGCTGGTGTCATTACCTATATGCATAGGCATGTGATATATTTTCATATAGTATATTTATGAGTTAAGGTAGTATTGGTTAAGGATTAGAGTCATTAGTTATATATATGGTATTTAGGTCATGGTTTATAGTTAGAGTTAGTCTACACTAAGGTTGGTTAATACCTTGTTGCCTAGACATTAGCCGACTTATCATATTCCACACCCTAGAGTTTGACCCAATAGTCTAAGTTGGCTGAAGTTTGACCAGAGTTGACCAAGAGTTGACTTGGCCTAGTTTGACCTAGAATCATGTAGATTGTATTGTATACTTCAGTTACTTCATATTGAACACATCATAACCTATATTGCTCTAATTATGACATTGTGACTCCGGTTTAGACATTTGTATTCATCAGTCTTTCAGGGTATCAGGCGAGTACATTCTCTGATAGTTCTTTCATTTACTTGTCGATGTAGCCTCGATTCCCGTAAAAAAATTTTGAAATATTATTATTATTATTTATTTGAATTAAATGGAGATTTTTAGAATTTTATAAATAATTATTTAGTTAATTATTACGGTAGATGACTTTAACCATGGTTGAGTTTTGAAGTACAAGACGACTAGGAATCAAGGCACGGATAGTGCAGTGACGTGCCTTGACTAGTGTATTAGCCATGCCAGGGAAGACCCAGCCATAAGTGTATTCTAACTAGGAAAACCAGGCCAAGTTGTGACTTAACCCCCACCGATGAATTAATTATTTATTAGTTAGATATATTGATTTTAGATGATCCGATTGTACCAACTTAGCCCGAACTGGGCCCGAACCGAATCCAAGCCTTTGTAGGTATGTAGTGAGACCAAAGACGACTATGTAGGCATATTTTATGTGTGTACAAATAGTTCCTAAATTATTTTGGGAACTGATGTACATTTTTTAATTATTTGAATATTTGTACAAAAATTGATATTCTTATTATTAAATGTTGTTTTACAACATTTGTACAATTTTCTGGACCCGGATAAAGGTGAATAGTATGGATTCACCAAATAACCATTTAATTATTTAATTATAATTTTCTTATTTGTGGTGATTAAATAAATATATTTATTACTATTAGTTATTATTAATATTGATTATAATTAGAATATTTTAATGTCTATGTGGAATTTGTGGTATACATATATGTATAAATACCAGGACATATATATTATATAGGCATGTAAATATATATTTATAATTTATTGATATATATATATATATATATATATATATATATATATATATATATATATATATATATATATATATATATATATATATATATATCAATAAATTATATATATATATATATATATATATATATATATATATATATATATATATATATATATATATATATATATATATATATATATATGTGAGGGTATGTGTACGTATATATAAATATGTATATTATATATGTATGTGTATGAATATATAAATATATATTATATAGGTGTGTATGTTATATATATATATATATATATATATATATATATATATATATATATATATATATATATATATATATATATATATAGGCGTGTACGTATATGTATATATACGTGAATGTATATATACATGTATACATATATACTAAGCTTAGAAAACAAAAGAAATATAAAACAAAACCCACATCAGCGCAAAGCTTCCCCAAAACCCCAACAGCCACAGCGGGCCCAAGACTCAGTCCCTGGCCAAACGGGCCACTGGCCCGACCTCCCCTTTTAATCCTTTACAGTCGACCCGAGCAGTGGTGCTTATACGTGTATATGCGTACATAATAGAGAGATCGAGCGAGACAGGAAAACTAAAACCCTAACCCGACTCTTGCGCGCCACCCATGGACCGCCGGCGCGTGATCCTAGACCATCGCGTGCGGCCGCACGAGCCGCCGGAGGCAGTCGCGCACGTAGCAGCAGACTGTACGCACGACCACAGCGACATCAGGTACCCAGGTTTGTCATTACATTACTCTTTCATCTCGTAGATAATCGATGAGCCGATTGGTTCGTCGTAATCACAATATATACGATTTTCTTTCCTTTCAATTCGTTCGAAATCTCGATGACCATAACCCTAGGAAAAATCGAGTCAAACCTCGACAAACACAGTGCCAATGCACTCTGTTTTGGGCTGTCGGATCACCGACTTCGGCAACTGTTTCTGATGGCTTATTAGTGTTTTTTTTAAAAATTAATTAAAGTCAGTCCTAGAGAACCTACAGGGCTCTGCAACCCATTTTGCAGAAGCCGATTTGATAGACTGAGCATCGAGAAATTGGCGTCTCAAATTGACCAAAAAACTGTTTTTTAAAATATTAAAACTATAGAAATTTCTTCGATACGACGTGCGTCCCGCCAATCCGGACGACGTGGTCGCAAACCAAAAGCATTGAAAGGTGCATAACGGCTTCGTTGACGTGTGGACTTTGACGGAATTCAAATTGGTCGCGTATGCGTGACGAATTTGATGCGTATCCATCAAAATTCACCGTATCGACCTCTGTGCAAACTTCTCAATTACTTTGTGCACGTTCGTCAGATCGAGACGAAACTTGCGCCAACAGGACCGTATCATTTTTCTGGTCTTGTATGCCAAGTTTGGTCCGATTCTGAGACAGTTGATCGGATTGTCGTTTTGCGGGCCCCACGATCCGATTCAACGGGCGATTTTGTGCACGGCCCACCGGAATCCAAAACTGGACATAACGTTGGGTTCATATCATCAAAACAAATTCTTAGACATATAGTTTGACGACTTTAGAGACCACTGACTCTGGCACATTTTTTGATGCAAAGCGGGTCCAACGGCGGACACCATTTTGGCTCAAAATGGTGTCGTATTGCCTCTATGTCAAGAATTGGACTTAAGGACAGGCAATCCTAGCTAATTTGACTATTCTAAAAATGTTGGCAATATTTGTTTCAGCTTTCGGAGACAATTGCGATGACTTAGACTTTATGGCTCATCAGTTGACTATATATTTCTTAGATCTGCGTGCAACCTCCAGGCAAGATACCTTGCCTCCCTCCACAGTTCATTACTCATGCTTACAGTTCCTTTACTTTATATATGTTATCAGTTAGTTCTCTAGTTGTTCATGATTTACATGCTTATTTAGTCCCTATATCTTTATATGTTATCAGTTAGTTATTTTAGTTCTCTTGATTTGCATGATTTACTTTAGACAGTGTTTACTGGTTTATTAGTCATGTTCTTTTATCGTTATCATGCTTGACTGGATGTCGTGGTTCTACCGGACTGGTTCCCTCTCGTACCGTATCGTGAGTCGTATCATGTCATAGGATGTGTAAGTCATAACGGAACTACTGCACCTTGTATTGTGAAGCTAACCAGCGAGTCCACACTAGGGGCGAGGGTTAGTAGTTATTTGTACCTTGAATCTTGAAGCTAACCTGCGAGTCCATATTAGGGGCGAGGGTTAGTAGTTATCTATGTCTTAAGCTAGCATGCGAGTCCACACTAGGGACGAGGGTTAGTAGTATATGGTTCACACCTGCGAGTCACACTAAGGGCTAGGGTGATGCTAGCCTGCGAGTCCACACTAGGGATGAGGGTTAGTAGTATATGGTTCACACCTGCGAGTCCATACTATGGGCGAGGGTGATGCTAGCCTGCGAGTCCACACTAGGGACGAGGGTTAGTAGTTATTCAAACCTGCGAGTCCACACTAGGGGCGAGGGTTTGAGTACTCGATTGGTTATCCATTGGCATCGTGATATCGTGTCCTCTTGTTCTTCTCCAGCAGTTCGTTTGTGCGTAGTGGTTCTTCCAGTCGTGTATAGTCGTATTTTCGTGTTGATTAGTCTTTTCCCGTTTATTTCCTGTATTTTCTTTATTGTATGATAAACTTTTAGATAGGCATGTTTTTATGTATCTTGCTATGTCCCCTAAGGACCAGATGATCTCTTCAGGTTTAGCGATTGCATGGAGTTAGTTAGCAGAGCGGGATGGTAGAGGATTGTGATGCATGATAAAGGTATTTGCTTGTGATATTTCGTTATTATCCTCTCGTGCTTTATATCCCGTACCATGATATATTCTGCTCATTTTATAGACTCATATCATTCTTGGAGTCTAATCGGACAATATGATAGTGGGTTGCAGACCATGACCAATATTTGTTCATTCATGTTTCGTACACTTATTCTGGATTTGAGATATAGATTTACCTTTGCCATGATTTGGCAGTTAACCATAGCCGTGACAGCGTTTACGTATTCGAGTCGGGCTGGAGTCCGTTCAATACGTAGCTGGCTTGCTCACGTGCTCGCGTCCGAAAAACGGGTGCGGGTCGTGACAAGTTTTTTTGGTGGCCCATGCAGGTCAGAGCATATCGTATCAGTTACGTAACTGTACTGATACGAGCCTGCGCAACTGACTAAACCCTTAGAAATCTCAATCCACTCTGCCTTGAAAATTTTCCTAGAAATTTCTCTACATCCTTGAAATTCATATTCGCTCTCGATTTTTTTCCTTGCTTTCCCGTACCTTTGATTCTCGTCCCTTCCTATTTCGGGGTGACGAATGATCGTGCTGTCTAGAATTCATCAAAAATTCTTAAGTTATAGTATAATATTGCTTGATTATTGAATATTTGGTTGTAGATGTCATACGCCCTAGATATCTGTTGGTAGAATTGTTAGCAACTAGTTAGAAGTTTACAAGAGTTTAGCGACCATGTTTTGAGGAGTAGTGTGACCAAAGGTGGGTAGAAGTCCTCAAGTATTCGGAGCTATGAAATGGCTAGAGAAAGTTATAAAATATTTTGAGGAATTAAATATGAGGAGATTAAGGTAATGGTAGACTTTGAATTTTAAGGAATAGTTATGAATTTGAATTTCGAGGACAAAATTATTTTAAGGTGGGTAGATTTGTAGCCTCCCTTCCCGTAAATTTTTTTGAAATATTTTTATTATTATTTATTTGAATTAAATGGAGATTTTTAGAATTTTATAAAATAATTATTTAGTTAATTATTACGGTAGATGACTTTAGCCATGGTTGAGTTTTGAAGTACAAGACGACTAGGAATCAAGGCACGGATAGTGCAGTGGCGTGCCTTGACTCTTGTATTAGCCATGCCAGGGAAGACCCAGCCATAAGTGTATCCAACTAGGAAAACCAGGCCAAGTTGCGACTAACTCCCACCGATAATTAATTATTTATTGTTAGATATATTCATTTTAGATGATCCGATTGTACCAACTTAGCCGAACTGGGCCCGAACCGAATCCAAGCCTTTGTAGTATGTAGTGAGACAAAAGAATATGTAACATATTTTATTTGTGTACAAATAGTTCCTAAATTATTTTGGGTATTGATGTACATTTTTTAATTACTTGAATATTATACAAAATTGGTATTCTTTTATTAAAGGTTGTTTTACAATATTTGTACAATTTTCTGGACCCGGATAAGGTGAATAGTATGGATTCACCAAATCACCATTTAATTATTATTATTTGTGGTGATTAAATAAATATTTATTACTATTAGATATTACTAATATTGATTATAGTTAGAATATTTTATTGTCTATGTGGAATTTGTGGTATACATATATGTATAAATACCAGACTATA